>OZ023248.1:23655006-23799927 GCA_964006365.1 Trididemnum miniatum | reverse complement strand
GCGCCCGCGTCCGGCATTCGTTCGGTCGGCGCGCGCTAGTTTTCACTCAAGCAAGGCGCGCGCGCCGCACTTTCTCTCGTTTGCCAATTTAAAGTTCGAGAATAGGTCGAGGACGTTTCGTCCCCGATCGGATCGGCATCAAAGCTCGACCTCTAATCGTTCGCTTTACCAGACACGACTTGCGAACTTCGTTCCCTTGCCGGCTATCCTGAGGGAAACTTCGGCAGGAACCAGCTATCAGAAGGTTCGATTGGTCTTTCGCCCCCACGCTTAGGTCGGACGATCGATTTGCACGTCAGAATCGCGGCGGCCTTCCACCAGACTTTCGTCCGGCTTCGGCCTGCCCGAGCGTAGTTCACCATCTTTCGGGTCCTTACAAATGCACTTCGGTCGAAAATCTTCTTCGATTTTCACTCTCGATCCGGCCGCGCCGACATCGACGGGCTTCTCGTTTGCTCGCCTTCGCTTCGCATCGAGGCTTCGTATTCACGCGACTTCTCGCTTCTGCCTTGTCCGTTCTTCGATCGTTCAAACGTTCGATCGCCTTGTCCGTGCTCTTCGGTCTCGTTCTCTCGTTGCTTGCGCATGCGTTAGACTCCTTGGTCCGTGTTTCAAGACGGGTCGCTTGGGCCGCAGCCATCAGAGCCGCAGACTCGCTGCTTGACGCAGCACCGTCACCCAGGCTCGGCCCCGGCTTCGGAAGCTCGCGCCGCCGCGCGCCCCGCGAAGGAGCGGCGGCTTCGGGCGTCGAGCGACCTCGACCCGAGCCAGGCCGGTCGCGGCTTACTTCGACGTCGGTCATCGACGGCCGGCCGTCGGCGCGCAAGCGCGCCGAGACGCCGACCGCGCGTCGGACGACCGCGTCCAACGCCGGCTCGCCCATGCGGTTTCTCTCCTTTCGGACGGTTTCGCGGCCTCTTTGACTCTCTCTTCAGAGTGCTTTTCGACTTTCCCTCGCGGTACTTGTGCGCTATCGGTCTCGCGATCGGTGTCGAGCCTCGGATGGAGCGAACCACCCGGCTTCGGGCTGCGTTCTCAAACGACCCGACTCTCGAACCGACGCGCCGTTTCGACCTCGAAGCTCGCGCGCGCTAACGGGCCCGACACCCTCGCAGGGCCGGAACCGATCAAGGAGGCTTAGGCGCGCTCACCTCTCGGGACTACTTCGACTGCCGCCGGTCCATACGCCACATGTCGACGAACCGGTCTCTCGACCGGCCGGATTCGGCGCTGGGCTCTCGATGCATTTCCATGATCGTCTCTCGCTTCACTCGCCGTTACTGAGAGAACCCCAGTTGGTTTCTTTTCCACCGCTTAGTAATATGCTTAAATTCGGCGGGTAATCACGCCCGACCTCAGGTCCGAACTTGTCCGAGCCAAATCGCTTTTTTTCCGGCTGCTTGCCAGCGACGCCGCCGCTTTCCTGCCAACAACTCTCGGATCTGCCGATCGATCGTTATAGGCGGTCGACGAACGGCGAACGCACGCAGCCGTGCCGTCTCGCCCTTATCAGTTCATCAGTTCATTCGGGCAACAGTTGGCTTCTTCTTTATTCGCAAAAGCCAAGTTCGACGCTTGGCACAAACGGACACTGAGGCGGACGAGGCATCGCGCCCAAACGAGAGCGCATGCCGTCATGCACGTTCAGATTGTCGACGATCAATGTACTCTGCAATTCACACCATTTCTCGCAGCTTGCTGCGTCCTTCATCGACTCGCGAGCCGAGTGGTCCACCGTCAGAAGGCTTTGTTTTTCCGGCCTTGTCTCGAGCCACCCCCGCAGCTGGTCGTCTGCGACGGCGACTTTAATGCTGACCTTCAACCGACTTTGGCGAGACCCCGGTCAGATCGAAGGGTAACACGCCGGGCGAAAATCCTGGTCTTTCCGCCTTCAGGCAAAATCTCGATCGATGTCGTTCAAGCTGACATCGGTGTGTGCGGCGAGAGGACCTTGGCCAGTGGCCGATGGTGTAAGAAGGATGGTCCCCCGCTCGCACTTAAAGCAGCGTCTGGGCCTTGCGCAGTAGGTCATCTGCGATGGCAACTTCAATGTCGACCTCAAGCCGTCAGCGGACGCACCCCGGTCGACTCGAGGGTCGCATCCTGTTGTCTGAATACGGGCGGCCGGCGACCTCGACACAAGATCGAGAAGAACGCCGAAATCGAGACACACACTTGCCGCCTTTGACGGGCTCTTTTCTCCGAGCTCGTGCTGCGTGGTTTTGTCCTGTTGACCACCTTCAACCGACTTTTGGCGAGCCGACCCCGGTCAACTCGAGGGTCGCGTCCGCCTTGTTCCCATGCGTTAGACTCGTTTGGTTCAACCACTGACCTGATGCCGACTTTGGCGAGACCCCGGTCAGATCGAAGGGTAACGCCGAGTGAATTCTTCACGATTGCCGCCTTTCAAAATTACATTTGCCGATGTCGTTCAAAGCGCACCGGCGACGACTGCAGCGGACCTTGCCGCCATTGTCCGGGCCCTTCTGTCCCGGGCCGCTCGCAGTAGGTCATCTGCGACAGCGTTATCGTGGCTGACCTTCAACCGACTTTGGCGAGACCCCGGTCAGATCGAATGGTAACGCCGAGTGAAATCTTCACGATTGCCGCCTTTCAAAATTACATTTGCCGATGTCGTTCAAAGCGCACCGGCGACGACTGCAGCGGACCTTGCCGCCATTGTCCGGGCCCTTCTGTCCCGGGCCGCTCGCAGTAGGTCATCTGCGAGAGCGTTATCGTGGCTGACCTTCAACCGACTTTGGCGAGACCCCGGTCAGATCGAAGGGTAACGCCGAGTGAAATCTTCACGATTGCCGCCTTTCAAAATTACATTTGCCGATGTCGTTCAAAGCGCACCGGCGACGACTGCAGCGGACCTTGCCGCCCTTGTCCGGGCCCCTTCTGTCCCGGACCGCTCGCAGTAGGTCATCTGCGACAGCGTTATCGTGGCTGACCTTCAACCGACTTTGGCGAGACCCCGGTCAGATCGAAGGGCAACGCCGATCAAAAAAGCAGTCTTTTTCCGGCCTTGCAAGGCTTTTTCTCCCGATGCCAGCGACATCGGAGCGACGGGCGGACCTCGGGCGGTGTGTACAAAGGCAAGTCCCCCGTCGTCGTTCGGCACTTCGCAATTCACGTTCGATCCTCGGTTCATTTTTGTTCCTTGTTACGACTTTTTCACGATCGATCGATCGAGAGCGACGACGATCAGCATCACGAAAGTTTCTGCTCCTTTGTCGAGCAGCGGTGCGGCCGATCGAAGTCAACAAAACAAAAGCACGACACAGGCGACTCGAGCGGGCGCGGCGCCGAAGCGTCTCCCGGACTCAAGTTAATGATCCTTCCGCAGGTTCACCTACGGAAACCTTGTTACGACTTTTACTTCCTCTAAGTGCCCGAGTTTGATCGCTTTCTCGACCGGCGCCGGCTCCGCGAGGAAGGCGCGACGCGCGATCGATCGGACGACCTCACTAGGACGCTCGATCGGTAGTAGCGACGGGCGGTGTGTACAAAGGGCAGGGACGCAGTCGGCACGAGCTGATGACTCGCGCCTACTGGGAATTCCTGGTTCGAGAGAAACAATTGCAAGTCTCTGTCCCAACTACGATCGGGTTTCCATTGGTTTCGCGAGCCTCTCGACCCGCGGACCATCTCGACGACAAGCTCGCCGAGACCGGCGTCGCTCGGGCGGCGCCGTGTCGGTCTCCTCGTTGCTCCGACCATTGTAGCACGCGTGCGGCCCCGAACATCGAAGGGCATCACAGACCTGTTATCGCTCGATCTCGTGCGGCTTACCGCCGCCGGTCCTTCTGAGAATAGAACACTTCGCGTCCTTTTTAAGTGCAGTCCGACGACGCCGCAAAGAGCGCCGCCGGCGCGGACGCGACCCGATGCAGCAGCCGCTCGCGCGAGGCGAGAGCTTCTCGATCGGGTCCCACATATAAGCAAAATCGAGTCTCGTTCGTTATCGGAGTCGACCAGACGAATCGTTCCACGAACTAAGAACGGCCATGCACCACCAAATCTCGCCGAATCGAGAAAGAGCTGTCAATCTGTCAATCCTCGCAACGTCCGGGCCGGGTGAGTTTCCCCGCGTTGAGTCAAATTAAGCCGCAGGCTCCACTCCTGGTGGTGCCCTTCCGTCAATTCCTTCAAGTTTCAGCTTTGCAACCATACTTCCCCCGGAACCCGAAGACTCCGGTTTCCCTCCCCGCTCGGCCACCCCGACATGCCCGACCTCTTTGAGCGCCCGGCGCCCGCCTTGCGACGCCTGACGGCGCCGCGCCGCGGAACGCGCGCGACGTTCGAGATCTTTGAATACGTCGGCGACCGCACGGTCGGCATCGTTTACGGTCGGAACTACGACGGTATCTGATCGTCTTCGAACCTCCGACTTTCGCTCTTGATTAAGGAGAACGTACTTGGCGTCCGCTTTCGCTTCAGTTCGTCTTGCGCCGATCCACGGATTTCACCCCTCCCGGCACAGTACGAACGCCCCCGTCCGTCTCTCTTGATCATTGCCACGCGCACATTTCTCGACGCCGGCGGCGGAGCCGCGGCCATCTTCCGTTGTACCATGCACGAATGTTCTCGGTCGACCTGGACTCCCGTCGCCGGGAGCGGTCTTTGCTTGACGTCGACCCGCCCTGATCGCTTCACTTTCTTCAGGGCAACTTGCGGAGCGACTCTCGACGTGCAACTTCCGCCTGGACGGGAGCCACGCCGGCCGTCCGCGCACCGAGCCGGGCTTCGCACCGCCGTCGAAACGGCGGCGGCGCTCGACCCGACCGGCGCTTTGGATCCGTGTTCGTCTGCGCGCCGGCACGACGCCCGCCGCCACCGCGAGAAGCAGCGACGACGAACGGAGCGCGCCGGGCGCCGACGGCGAAAAGCTTTTTTCCAACTACGAGCTTTTCAACCGCAACAACTTAAGCATACGCTTTCGGAGCTGGAATTACCGCGGCTGCTGGCACCAGACTTGCCCTCCGATTGATACTTGCAAGACGCGCGCCCCCGCGAACGGGCGGCGCAAGTGCGCCCGGTCGGTTTTTTGAACCGCACTCATTGCGATTGTCGGCGCCCGCTAAGGCCCGGCATCGCTATTTCTCGTCACTACCTCTCAGAGTCTGAAATGGGTAATTTGCGCGCCTGCTGCCTTCCTTGGAAGTGGCAGCCGTTTCTCGGGCTCCCTCTCCGGAATCGAACCCTGATTCCCCGTCACCCGTGAGCACCTCGGTAGGCCGAGACCTTACCGACAACAGTTGATAGGTCAGACGCTCGAATGGTTCGTCGCCCGATCTCCGAGGACCGGCGATCTGCACAGTTATCCAGAGTCACCACGATCGAAGCGGCCGACCACGAGCGCGCGCGACCGCCGAAGCGGACGCGACGTCGAACGGCCGGCCGGCCGACGCGCGGACTGATAAATGCACGCCTCCCGAAGTCGGCGCTCGTTTGCATGTATTAGCTCTAGCTTTTCCACGGTTATCCACCTTTGACGACTCTCGTCGCCGCACGACCATGTAGACCACGACTGATTTAATGAGCCTTTCGCAGTGTCGTCGTTTTTCGAGCACGACTCGTACTTGCACTTGCATGGCTTAGCCTTTGAGACGAGCATATACTCCTGGCAGGATCAACCAGGTAAGCCGATCTTCGATCGACGTTGCTTTTTCGCTTTTGACCGACGTCGCGTTACGGAAACCCGGCCGCTTGGCGTCGGGCTCCGCTCGCCTCGTGATGCTTCGGTCGCGCGGTCGGCGACTGCCGCACGACTCCTTCTTGGATCGACCGAGGTCGGTCGACCGATCGGGCGCCTCCCCTTTCGCCCGGTGCGCGCCTTTTCTTCCTGGCCGCGCCCCATCGCGTCTTTGCATCGATCGAGCGCTCGCATCGAAAGAAGATTTCTGCTCGGGGCGGCGAGCAGCGTTTCGATCGAGACGCTCGACACCTTGACAACTGCGACAGAGTCCGCCCGACCAAGTCGCTCTGATGCCCCGCGGCAACCGCGCGCCACCATTCAAATAGCGTCGTGTCCTGCTGCTGCCGACGCCTTTGTTTTTGCCATCCGCATCGCCAACGGCCGTCCGCTCGGCCTTCTCCGATCATCGGCGGCGGCGCCACCGATGTCCATCGATCGAGCGCTCGCGTCGAAAGAAAGTCTTTGCTCGGGGCGGCGAGCAGCGTTTCGACCGAGATGCTCGACATTGACAAATGCGACAAAGTCCGCCCGACCCAGTCGCTCCGACATCACCATCTTTCGCATGTGTATCCATATAGTAGTTTTTCGAGCACATCCCGCGTGTGCTCGCGCGCGTCGTCGCTCACTCGACGCGCCGCTCTCGGGTTTCCTTCTCGACCCAAGTCTTTTCGACCGCCCGAGGTCACAAGCCTCGGCGACGGCTCACGTTTTTGTCCGGGCGTCGGCAACTCGTCGCCAACGAATCTCGAAAAGCTTTGCCGCAAAGACTGCCGAGCATGCGCAAGGCGCCGGGCGGCGTTTGCCATACAGGTCGACACACAACCAACGGTTGTTGTCGTCGTTCTTCGAGGGTGTCCTTGTCCGGTGACGGGCGGCGGCGCGCTCCCTCAAGTCGCGCCACGGCCCCCGATCAGTGAGACCTCGGGGCTCTCTCAACGCTTCGCGATCGCAATGTCGCTCAGGCGAGAACGAAACCCCGGCCTGCTGGCCGCTCGTCCGGCGGTGATCTTGGCCATGTCAATATTCTGTCCGCGATTCGAAATCGCCGCGCCCGCGCCTCGCAAGGTCGGACGCCAAAGGTTCGTGCACCCGATCGCGGTCGCCCGCGACCCGGCTATCTGTCACCCCGTCGGGGACAAGCGACTGACGTTCCGCAAAGACCGAGGATCGAACCATTCCTTCGGCTCGGATTCCGACTTAGAGGCGTTCAGCCGTAATCCGGCGAAAGGTAGCTTTGCGCCATCGGCCCGTCGACCGAGCACGCGTACCAAACGTTCGAAGCTGTGGTTCCTCTCGTACTGAACAGCATTGCCGTCACGATCCTCGTCCGATCGGCGGCCGGCGACGGCCCGAGGGCCGCGCGCCAGACCGCACCAAGCCGACACACACTTTGCAAATTTTCTCAAAGTCAAGTTTGAGATCGGTAGGGTAAAACTAACCTGTCTCACGACGGTCTAAACCCAGCTCACGTTCCCTGTTAGCGGGTGAACAATCCGACACTTGGCGAATTCTGCTTCGCAATGATAGGAAGAGCCGACATCGAAGGATCAAAAAGCAACGTCGCTTCGGACGCTTGGCTGCCACAAGCCAGTTGCCCCGGCGGTAGTTTGTCGAACACCTCTCGCCGTCCGCTCGACGACGAATCCCGGCCGCTCGGGTGTGCGCGGCGCCGAGGTCGCTGACGCGCGAACGCACGCGACCGGGACATTCTTTTGCACGACACGAAAGGATCGTTAGGCCGCGCTTTCGCGGTCGTTATTTGCACTGAAGATTTCGATCGATCGGGCTTTTGCCCTTATGTTCCGCACGAGATTTCCGTTCACGATGAGCCCAACTTGGGATGCCTGCGTTATCTTTTGACAGATGTACCGCCCCAGTCAAACTCCCGTTCCGAGAGTGTTTGTCGCAGGTCTTTGCCGGCGACGCGCGCCGCCGCCGCCCGCCCGAAGACGAGCGACGATCGCGGACGGCCGCCGGCTTCGTTCGTTCACTGTTTTTCGTTCAATCGACGTTAGCAGAGAGGTGCGAGCGGAGTAGTGGTGTTTCACTTCGGCCGTCGACCAAAAAGCCGCCGGTCTCCCACTTACTCTATGCCTCCGTCGCACCTTCACAGTCTCGCGTGACTAGAGTCAAATTCAACAGGGTCTTCTTTCCCCGCCGATCCGCCCAAGCCCGTTCCCTTGGCTGTGGTTTCGCTAGAGAGCAGCCAGGGACAGTGGGAATCTCGTTCATCCATTCATGCACGTCACTAATCAGATGACGAGGCATTTGGCTAGTGGTCTCAGTTCGTCTTCATGGACCTGGTCGTTGGTGTTGTTCCGGCCAGATAGCCACTCTGAAACAGAGTTTATTTCGGGAGTTTGAGATGGTTCTTGGGATCCCGTGTCCCCATCAGCACCATTCCTCATCCCTTCCAACTGGGCCCGCTGCAAGCCCCGCTGATCGAACTTTGAGGCGAGCGTGCCCTCACGACAGGTGTCGCGTTAGCCTTTCAGGGAATCACGGTCGGGATTCGCCGCCGCCCTGCAGACGGCCCGTGGGCCACCCGAGGTTTCGTGGGAGGTATGTACTTCCCCGGGCATGAAAGAGAAGCATTGATACCCGCCACTGGCTGATCGATCCAGCCGTCGAGGTTGCGCAGTCGATGTTAAACTGCTTTGGGCAGCTGATCTTTTGACTGCTGGATTAGGCAATCCTCAGCACAAACCGTGCTCACCCACCAAGCAAATACCGAGTGTGGGTGCGTTCTTGCTTCCGCCATTGCTCGTGCTATTCGAACTTCTTCACTTTGACATTCATAGCACTGGGCGAGAGTCGCCCATTCACTAGGCAAAGCCTAGTTCGTGGATCTGCCTTTGACCCGCGCTTCTTTGAACTTCTTCACTTTGACATTCAAGCGCCGGGCAGATATCATCCACCCACAGGGTAACACCTGGTGCGCCACTTCAGGGTTGGTCTTAGCGGGCCATGAAAGACCGAAAGATCTTCCACGATCCTTCCAACGCTCTGATTTGCATGAGGCGAATCTCACCACTGGTCAAGCCCCACTCCGTCAATTCCTTCAAAAGAGGTGCCGAGATCGATCCTCTTGCACCCACGATGACTCCATCGAACTTCATGTCGCAAGGACCGAAGTATCTCCGAAAACCATCGCTGTGCTGTCCATACTTCCGACTCTTGAACGTCCGGGCCGTTATCATTTGCTCATGCGACAGTTCGTACGGGACATGCGCGTCGAGCACCAGCAGTGAGCCGGCTTTCTTCGCGCAGAGGTCCGGTCGAAGGACGACATCGTCCCGTCCGACAATTCGTGGTTCCGTATGGACAACGTGTCCACTTCTCTTTAGCCGACGCTTTACTCCTTCCAGCACTTTGTTATGGCGCTGTATTCGCAAGCCGGTCATTGCCGGGCATCGTTGTAATATGTGCGAGATCGTCTCTCCACTCTCACCGCATCGCCGACATGATGGAATAGACTGTCCCCTTCCTCTTACCCGCGTTTCACCGCACGGCAGAGTCTGGGTCCGTAGCTTGCTCGCAAAGACGTACAGCCCTCCACGAGCCGGTCCCAATGGACCGTCACCATGAAGCCAGAAGTTCTGGCGTTTACCGATAAAAAGTTCAGCCCCCCGGCCAGAGGTGGACTTGCGCCAGCGCTCCCATCTAAAAGACGAGAGCGAGGCGAACCGAGAGGTGGGATCAAGACCTCTGTTTCGGCACAAATGCCTTTCCATGGCGTCTGCCTCGCCGCCCCAAAGGCCTGCGGAAACGATCGATCGTACCGCTGCGTCATCACTGGTCCGTAGACGTTCCAGTATCCTGGTCTTAGCCAGATACGTGCTCTCGAGAGGGTCGGGAATGCCAAGGCCGCCCTTCCTCATCTCGAGATGAATCCACTCTTTGGATAGAGAACCGGGTGCGTGAAGAATCTTCCTCACGCAGTGCCTGATCTCCCTTCCAAGCCAACTTAGTAGCGCGATCGTCGTGCGGCCCAAGGCTAGTCGGAACTGCCACCGAGGCCAGATGAAAACCCGAAGGCACTCGATCTTTTGCCTCGGCTTTAAAGCCGACCCCACCAAGCGACCCAATCCGTCTTTGAAACCTCTGCGTGTCACTTTGCCAATTCCTCCGATCCCGAAGTTAACTCCGAGATATCGTGTCGATCCCGATGGACCGATCACAGGTAAAAGATGTTTGCCGACATGGAGGAACGGCTCGGTCAAAGCACGAAGTTGCTTCCGAGTCCCGACTTTTTTCAGCCCCATGGAATACGACTTACTTGCATTTATAGTCAGCGCGTGGCTTTCCATAAAGCTTTCTGCCTTACCCAAGAGACTTTTAATACCGGTTAACGATTCCGACACGAGGACCAAGTCATCAGCAAACGCCATCGTCGCTATACGAGAGCCATCAGATAACCGGCACCCTAGACGGGGATCGAGTTCGTCCACCAACTCATCCATCACCAAGTTAAATAGCAACGGCGAGAGAGGACATCCCTGTTTCACTCCGCTTCGGATTTCGATTTCTCCAGTGTCACTGGTGCCATTGGAGACCCGCGTGACCGCTCCGTCGTAGAGGTCTTTCACAACTTCAATGAAGTGCTCCGGACAACCTTGACGTCGCAGTGCCCTTGTCACGAGCTCATGATGCACGGTATCAAAAGCTTTGGCTAGATCGAGGAACACCACGAAGATGCTCCGACTCCTTTCACGAGCGTCCCGAATCAACCCATGTAGAAGCGCGATGTGCTCGGCACATCCGTCTACCTCCCGAAATGCCTTCTGCATTGGATTCAGATTAACCACACCCTGAAGCCGCCGAGCAAGGATCTTCGTGTAGAGGCGGATCAGATGGGGGCCGATGGTAATCGGTCTCCAGTTCCCGACCTCTTCAGTTCGAACCGAAGTCTTTGGCAACAGAATGGTGCGGCATCTCTTAGTCCAATGAGGTGTCTTGCGCGCCATCAGCCAGCATGAGAAGAGCAGGGATAGAGCGTGAGCTCCGACCTTTTTCAACTCGATGACTGACTGACCGTCTGGGCCGCACGCTGATGGCTGTAGGGAATCGATTACAGCCGACACCTCTTCGGGGCCGATTCGATCCACCAAATCCCGCATATTTTCGCCTCCCTTTCGGATGTCGATCGTAGACAGTTCGCCAAGCTGTCTTGGGAGGGAAAAACGAGACCGGTAAACTTCCTCGACATGCCTGATCGCAGGTGGCCGTGGGTTTATCGGGGCGTCATCCAGGATGACTTTCGCCAATTGCTTCCGAGCATAAAACCACATTCGTTGACAAGTGCGGTATCTGACGTACTTCCTTTCTCGAGCGCCGAGCTTACCAGAGCGCCAGTCGCTGTAAGAGGGCTTTGATTTCACTCTTCGTTCCTTCTTCCGATTGACTCGAAAGGCTTCGCGATAGAGTTTCTTCATCACCGAATCGAGCTTCTCCACTGCTGATTGTGGCCATCCCTCCGCATGCCCCTCTTCGGCGCAATCGAAAAACTCGAGATATCTTCTATCCCCCACCACCTGGATGATATCACGAAGAGATGTTTTCGGTACTTCCGGCGAGTCCTCTTCACATAGAGGCTCGTCGTCCACAGACCTTGCTCGCTTCTCTTTCAGCTCCGTCAACAGCGAGCGATATGCCGCTGTCTTCCGAATCTGGCGAATCTGTTCACTCGACCTTTCGACGATACCGGCTTCTGCCAATGCTTTATTCACGAATCTCGTACTTTCGGGCAGCTTGCATTCCGTCTCGGCGAGAATCATGAGTTCAGCGTTCTCATATCCTCGTCGCTTCACCTTGTCCTTTGCTGCGAGCATCTGATGGTGCTCTTCCGGGTGTCTCGTCCGCTGATGCTGTGTCAGCCCCCGGTCCGATTCACACGAGAATTCGCAAAATCCACATTTTTTGGTGCCTGGGAATCGTAGGTCACCTTCGATCTTGTCCGGGCAGAGCCGTTGGCGCTGACAGCGTGGGAAGTGACACGAGACCTGCGTCAGTCGCTCAAATTGCTTCGAGCACTTTCCACAAGCCCATGCCTCAGCACGGCCGTCATGCATTCTCCTCCAGTGCAGTTCCACATCCGTGCCCGAAGTGCAACAAATATCACACGCCCGACATTTCAGCTTCCCCGAACCTTCATAGAACACAATGCCTAATCCGTCCTTCTGATACGCTTGTCCGATACTCATTGTCGTATTCGTTCCATTTCCGTCAACGTTTAAATCACACGTCATTCCTTTTCCGTTTGTTTGCGTAACGAGCATATACTGTGGGCCACCGGGGAGTTAGCCCGATGGCTTGCACCGGCACATTTCGAGGGATACGCTCGTGAGCTGTGCCGGAGTATCCATACAAGTTAGCTTCGCCCTTTATCCATAACCCTCACAGGCATGGACTACAACGGTAGGACCATCGTGACCCGCCACACGTGTCCCTCCGTCACACAGGGGTACTGAGCTCTCTTGCCGAGCACGTACCGATGATTACCCTCCATCAAGGAACGTTCGTGCTAACTCTTCACGGCCTTGTCCCCACCCACATGGTAAGCCAAGTGCGTGGTTAATTTGTACCCACCATTACTCGTGCGTTTCCAAACTTCTTCACTTTGATATTCAGAGCACTGGGCGGGAATCGCCCACCCACTAGGTAAGCCTAGCACGTGGTTCCGCCATTATCCTGTGCACAGTCGAACTTCTTCACTTTGACGTTCATGAGCACTCGACAGAAAGTTCACACACACACTATGGTAAAAACCATGTGAGCGTTTTAAGAGAGTCATAGTTACTCCCGCCGTTTACCCGCGCTTCTTCGAACTTCTTCACTTTGACATTCAGAGCACTGGGCAGAAATCACGTTGCGTCAACACCGGCCGACGGCCGTCGCATTGCTCTGTTTTAATTAAACAGTCGGATTCCCCTTGTCCGTTTTCAGTTCTTGATCGATACGTACTGCACGATGCACCGCCGTACTTCCCCCGCACGGCGCCGGGCCCGCGCCGCACTCGCGTCGAGCCGCGCGCGCGCTCCGACCCGCGAGGGCCTTCGCGCGCGGCGCCAGCGATCGACGGCCGGCAAGCGCGAGCCCGACACGGAGGTCAGGCTCGATCGGTGCGTATCTCGAGAGCCAATCCTTTTTCCGAAGTTACGGATCGATTTTGCCGACTTCCCTTGTCTGCATTGTTCGTTATCGGCCAGAGGCTACTCGCCTCGGAGACCTGCTGCGGTCGATCGGTACGCGCTCGCACGAGATTCAACAGCACTTGCCCGGATTTTCAAGGGACGACCCGAAGGCACCGGACGACGTCCGGCACAGACGTCGCTTTTCGGCCGCGCCGCCCACCGCTTCTCCGCTCGACGCGATTCCACGGTGAACGAATTTCTGGCGACCTTACCAAGAAAAGAGAACTCTTCCCGGGCTCCGAGGCCATCGTCTCCGGGGGCGCATGCGTTGCCGCCTGGCCCTCTCGCCGGCGCCGCGAAGCGCCGGCTCGAAAGCAAATCTCCGTGTCGAGGCTCGGGAATCGATGCCCGATTCCCTTTCGGTTGGCCAGGGACTGGTCAGGTCCCCGCTGTGTCGCGGCGCTCGCCGTCACCCTTAGGCGCGGCTACACCACGATCGATCGACGTTCTCGTGGAACCCTTCTCCACTTCGGCCTTCGAGGGTTTCGCTTGAATGTTTGCTACTACCACCAAGATCTGCACCGCCGACCGCTCCAGCCGAGCTCGCGCCCGGGCCTTCTCCGCGATCGGCGCGCCCGCCTACTCGAACGGGCATTCGTTTCTTCGTTGTTCGACTTGCACGTCACGTTCGACGGAGCACGGGCCCGACGCTCCAGCGCCATCCATTTTCAGGGCCGATCGATTCGGCAGGTGAGTCGTTACACACTCCTTGGCGGTTGCCGACTTCCATGGCCACCGTCCTGCTGTCTCTACCGATCGACACCTTTTGTGGGCTCTGATGAGCGTCGCGTCGGGCGCCTTGTCTCCGCGTTCGGTTCATCCCGCATCGCCAGTCCTGCTTACCAAGAATGGCCCACTCGGCGTGGGAATCTCTTTTTGCCGACGCGCCCGCGTCCGGCATTCGTTCGGTCGGCGCGCGCTAGTTTTCACTCAAGCAAGGCGCGCGCGCCGCACTTTCTCTCGTTTGCCAATTTAAAGTTCGAGAATAGGTCGAGCACGTTTCGTCCCCGATCGGATCGGCATCAAAGCTCGACCTCTAATCGTTCGCTTTACCAGACACGACTTGCGAACTTCGTTCCCTTGCCGGCTATCCTGAGGGAAACTTCGGCAGGAACCAGCTATCAGAAGGTTCGATTGGTCTTTCGCCCCCACGCTTAGGTCGGACGATCGATTTGCACGTCAGAATCGCGGCGGCCTTCCACCAGACTTTCGTCCGGCTTCGGCCTGCCCGAGCGTAGTTCACCATCTTTCGGGTCCTTACAAATGCACTTCGGTCGAAAATCTTCTTCGATTTTCACTCTCGATCCGGCCGCGCCGACATCGACGGGCTTCTCGTTTGCTCGCCTTCGCTTCGCATCGAGGCTTCGTATTCACGCGACTTCTCGCTTCTGCCTTGTCCGTTCTTCGATCGTTCAAACGTTCGATCGCCTTGTCCGTGCTCTTCGGTCTCGTTCTCTCGTTGCTTGCGCATGCGTTAGACTCCTTGGTCCGTGTTTCAAGACGGGTCGCTTGGGCCGCAGCCATCAGAGCCGCAGACTCGCTGCTTGACGCAGCACCGTCACCCAGGCTCGGCCCCGGCTTCGGAAGCTCGCGCCGCCGCGCGCCCCGCGAAGGAGCGGCGGCTTCGGGCGTCGAGCGACCTCGACCCGAGCCAGGCCGGTCGCGGCTTACTTCGACGTCGGTCATCGACGGCCGGCCGTCGGCGCGCAAGCGCGCCGAGACGCCGACCGCGCGTCGGACGACCGCGTCCAACGCCGGCTCGCCCATGCGGTTTCTCTCCTTTCGGACGGTTTCGCGGCCTCTTTGACTCTCTCTTCAGAGTGCTTTTCGACTTTCCCTCGCGGTACTTGTGCGCTATCGGTCTCGCGATCGGTGTCGAGCCTCGGATGGAGCGAACCACCCGGCTTCGGGCTGCGTTCTCAAACGACCCGACTCTCGAACCGACGCGCCGTTTCGACCTCGAAGCTCGCGCGCGCTAACGGGCCCGACACCCTCGCAGGGCCGGAACCGATCAAGGAGGCTTAGGCGCGCTCACCTCTCGGGACTACTTCGACTGCCGCCGGTCCATACGCCACATGTCGACGAACCGGTCTCTCGACCGGCCGGATTCGGCGCTGGGCTCTCGATGCATTTCCATGATCGTCTCTCGCTTCACTCGCCGTTACTGAGAGAACCCCAGTTGGTTTCTTTTCCACCGCTTAGTAATATGCTTAAATTCGGCGGGTAATCACGCCCGACCTCAGGTCCGAACTTGTCCGAGCCAAATCGCTTTTTTTCCGGCTGCTTGCCAGCGACGCCGCCGCTTCCCTGCCAACAACTCTCGGATCTGCCGATCGATCGTTATAGGCGGTCGACGAACGGCGAACGCACGCAGCCGTGCCGTCTCGCCCTTATCAGTTCATCAGTTCATTCGGGCAACAGTTGGCTTCTTCTTTATTCGCAAAAGCCAAGTTCGACGCTTGGCACAAACGGACACTGAGGCGGACGAGGCATCGCGCCCAAACGAGAGCGCATGCCGTCATGCACGTTCAGATTGTCGACGATCAATGTACTCTGCAATTCACACCATTTCTCGCAGCTTGCTGCGTCCTTCATCGACTCGCGAGCCGAGTGGTCCACCGTCAGAAGGCTTTGTTTTTCCGGCCTTGTCTCGAGCCACCCCCGCAGCTGGTCGTCTGCGACGGCGACTTTAATGCTGACCTTCAACCGACTTTGGCGAGACCCCGGTCAGATCGAAGGGTAACACGCCGGGCGAAAATCCTGGTCTTTCCGCCTTCAGGCAAAATCTCGATCGATGTCGTTCAAGCTGACATCGGTGTGTGCGGCGAGAGGACCTTGGCCAGTGGCCGATGGTGTAAGAAGGATGGTCCCCCGCTCGCACTTAAAGCAGCGTCTGGGCCTTGCGCAGTAGGTCATCTGCGATGGCAACTTCAATGTCGACCTCAAGCCGTCAGCGGACGCACCCCGGTCGACTCGAGGGTCGCATCCTGTTGTCTGAATACGGGCGGCCGGCGACCTCGACACAAGATCGAGAAGAACGCCGAAATCGAGACACACACTTGCCGCCTTTGACGGGCTCTTTTCTCCGAGCTCGTGCTGCGTGGTTTTGTCCTGTTGACCACCTTCAACCGACTTTTGGCGAGCCGACCCCGGTCAACTCGAGGGTCGCGTCCGCCTTGTTCCCATGCGTTAGACTCGTTTGGTTCAACCACTGACCTGATGCCGACTTTGGCGAGACCCCGGTCAGATCGAAGGGTAACGCCGAGTGAATTCTTCACGATTGCCGCCTTTCAAAATTACATTTGCCGATGTCGTTCAAAGCGCACCGGCGACGACTGCAGCGGACCTTGCCGCCATTGTCCGGGCCCTTCTGTCCCGGGCCGCTCGCAGTAGGTCATCTGCGACAGCGTTATCGTGGCTGACCTTCAACCGACTTTGGCGAGACCCCGGTCAGATCGAATGGTAACGCCGAGTGAAATCTTCACGATTGCCGCCTTTCAAAATTACATTTGCCGATGTCGTTCAAAGCGCACCGGCGACGACTGCAGCGGACCTTGCCGCCATTGTCCGGGCCCTTCTGTCCCGGGCCGCTCGCAGTAGGTCATCTGCGAGAGCGTTATCGTGGCTGACCTTCAACCGACTTTGGCGAGACCCCGGTCAGATCGAAGGGTAACGCCGAGTGAAATCTTCACGATTGCCGCCTTTCAAAATTACATTTGCCGATGTCGTTCAAAGCGCACCGGCGACGACTGCAGCGGACCTTGCCGCCCTTGTCCGGGCCCCTTCTGTCCCGGACCGCTCGCAGTAGGTCATCTGCGACAGCGTTATCGTGGCTGACCTTCAACCGACTTTGGCGAGACCCCGGTCAGATCGAAGGGCAACGCCGATCAAAAAAGCAGTCTTTTTCCGGCCTTGCAAGGCTTTTTCTCCCGATGCCAGCGACATCGGAGCGACGGGCGGACCTCGGGCGGTGTGTACAAAGGCAAGTCCCCCGTCGTCGTTCGGCACTTCGCAATTCACGTTCGATCCTCGGTTCATTTTTGTTCCTTGTTACGACTTTTTCACGATCGATCGATCGAGAGCGACGACGATCAGCATCACGAAAGTTTCTGCTCCTTTGTCGAGCAGCGGTGCGGCCGATCGAAGTCAACAAAACAAAAGCACGACACAGGCGACTCGAGCGGGCGCGGCGCCGAAGCGTCTCCCGGACTCAAGTTAATGATCCTTCCGCAGGTTCACCTACGGAAACCTTGTTACGACTTTTACTTCCTCTAAGTGCCCGAGTTTGATCGCTTTCTCGACCGGCGCCGGCTCCGCGAGGAAGGCGCGACGCGCGATCGATCGGACGACCTCACTAGGACGCTCGATCGGTAGTAGCGACGGGCGGTGTGTACAAAGGGCAGGGACGCAGTCGGCACGAGCTGATGACTCGCGCCTACTGGGAATTCCTGGTTCGAGAGAAACAATTGCAAGTCTCTGTCCCAACTACGATCGGGTTTCCATTGGTTTCGCGAGCCTCTCGACCCGCGGACCATCTCGACGACAAGCTCGCCGAGACCGGCGTCGCTCGGGCGGCGCCGTGTCGGTCTCCTCGTTGCTCCGACCATTGTAGCACGCGTGCGGCCCCGAACATCGAAGGGCATCACAGACCTGTTATCGCTCGATCTCGTGCGGCTTACCGCCGCCGGTCCTTCTGAGAATAGAACACTTCGCGTCCTTTTTAAGTGCAGTCCGACGACGCCGCAAAGAGCGCCGCCGGCGCGGACGCGACCCGATGCAGCAGCCGCTCGCGCGAGGCGAGAGCTTCTCGATCGGGTCCCACATATAAGCAAAATCGAGTCTCGTTCGTTATCGGAGTCGACCAGACGAATCGTTCCACGAACTAAGAACGGCCATGCACCACCAAATCTCGCCGAATCGAGAAAGAGCTGTCAATCTGTCAATCCTCGCAACGTCCGGGCCGGGTGAGTTTCCCCGCGTTGAGTCAAATTAAGCCGCAGGCTCCACTCCTGGTGGTGCCCTTCCGTCAATTCCTTCAAGTTTCAGCTTTGCAACCATACTTCCCCCGGAACCCGAAGACTCCGGTTTCCCTCCCCGCTCGGCCACCCCGACATGCCCGACCTCTTTGAGCGCCCGGCGCCCGCCTTGCGACGCCTGACGGCGCCGCGCCGCGGAACGCGCGCGACGTTCGAGATCTTTGAATACGTCGGCGACCGCACGGTCGGCATCGTTTACGGTCGGAACTACGACGGTATCTGATCGTCTTCGAACCTCCGACTTTCGCTCTTGATTAAGGAGAACGTACTTGGCGTCCGCTTTCGCTTCAGTTCGTCTTGCGCCGATCCACGGATTTCACCCCTCCCGGCACAGTACGAACGCCCCCGTCCGTCTCTCTTGATCATTGCCACGCGCACATTTCTCGACGCCGGCGGCGGAGCCGCGGCCATCTTCCGTTGTACCATGCACGAATGTTCTCGGTCGACCTGGACTCCCGTCGCCGGGAGCGGTCTTTGCTTGACGTCGACCCGCCCTGATCGCTTCACTTTCTTCAGGGCAACTTGCGGAGCGACTCTCGACGTGCAACTTCCGCCTGGACGGGAGCCACGCCGGCCGTCCGCGCACCGAGCCGGGCTTCGCACCGCCGTCGAAACGGCGGCGGCGCTCGACCCGACCGGCGCTTTGGATCCGTGTTCGTCTGCGCGCCGGCACGACGCCCGCCGCCACCGCGAGAAGCAGCGACGACGAACGGAGCGCGCCGGGCGCCGACGGCGAAAAGCTTTTTTCCAACTACGAGCTTTTCAACCGCAACAACTTAAGCATACGCTTTCGGAGCTGGAATTACCGCGGCTGCTGGCACCAGACTTGCCCTCCGATTGATACTTGCAAGACGCGCGCCCCCGCGAACGGGCGGCGCAAGTGCGCCCGGTCGGTTTTTTGAACCGCACTCATTGCGATTGTCGGCGCCCGCTAAGGCCCGGCATCGCTATTTCTCGTCACTACCTCTCAGAGTCTGAAATGGGTAATTTGCGCGCCTGCTGCCTTCCTTGGAAGTGGCAGCCGTTTCTCGGGCTCCCTCTCCGGAATCGAACCCTGATTCCCCGTCACCCGTGAGCACCTCGGTAGGCCGAGACCTTACCGACAACAGTTGATAGGTCAGACGCTCGAATGGTTCGTCGCCCGATCTCCGAGGACCGGCGATCTGCACAGTTATCCAGAGTCACCACGATCGAAGCGGCCGACCACGAGCGCGCGCGACCGCCGAAGCGGACGCGACGTCGAACGGCCGGCCGGCCGACGCGCGGACTGATAAATGCACGCCTCCCGAAGTCGGCGCTCGTTTGCATGTATTAGCTCTAGCTTTTCCACGGTTATCCACCTTTGACGACTCTCGTCGCCGCACGACCATGTAGACCACGACTGATTTAATGAGCCTTTCGCAGTGTCGTCGTTTTTCGAGCACGACTCGTACTTGCACTTGCATGGCTTAGCCTTTGAGACGAGCATATACTCCTGGCAGGATCAACCAGGTAAGCCGATCTTCGATCGACGTTGCTTTTTTGCTTTTGACCGACGTCGCGTTACGGAAACCCGGCCGCGAGCGACCGCTCGGCGTCGGGCTCCGCTCGCCTCGTGATGCTTCGGTCGCGCGGTCGGCGACTGCCGCACGACTCCTTCTTGGATCGATCGAGGTCGGTCGACCGATCGGGCGCCTCCCCTTTCGCCCGGTGCGCGCCTTTTCTTCCTGGCCGCGCCCCATCGCGTCTTTGCATCAATCGAGCGCTCGCATCGAAAGAAGATTTCTGCTCGGGGCGGCGAGCAGCGTTTCGATCGAGACGCTCGACACCTTGACAACTGCGACAGAGTCCGCCCGACCAAGTCGCTCTGATGCCCCGCGGCAACCGCGCGCCACCATTCAAATAGCGTCGTGTCCTGCTGCTGCCGACGCCTTTGTTTTTGCCATCCGCATCGCCAACGGCCGTCCGCTCGGCCTTCTCCGATCATCGATCACCGATGTCCATCGATCGAGCGCTCGCGTCGAAAGAAAGTCTTTGCTCGGGGCGGCGAGCAGCGTTTCGACCGAGATGCTCGACATTGACAAATGCGACAAAGTCCGCCCGACCTAGTCGTTCCGACATCACCATCTTTCGCATGTGTATTCATATAGTAGTTTTTCGAGCACATCCCGCGTGTGCTCGCGCGCGTCGTCGCTCACTCGACGCGCCGCTCTCGGGTTTCCTTCTCGTCCCAAGTCTTTTCGACCGCCCGAGGTCACAAGCCTCGGCGACGGTTCACGTTTTTGTCCGGGCGTCGGCAACTCGTCGCCAACGAATCTCGAAAAGCTTTGCCGCAAAGACTGCCGAGCATGCGCAAGGCGCCGGGCGGCGTTTGCCATACAGGTCGACACACAACCAACGGTTGTTGTTGTTGTCGTCGTTCATCGAGGGTGTCCTTGTCCGGTGACGGGCGGCGGCGCGCTCCCTCAAGTCGCGCCGGCCCCCGATCAGTGAGACCTCGGGGCTCTCTCAACGCTTCGCGATCGCAATGTCGCTCAGGCGAGAACGAAACCCCGGCCTGCTGGCCGCTCGTCCGGCGGTGATCTTGGCCATGTCAATATTCTGTCCCGATTCGAAATCGCCGCGCCCGCGCCTCGCAAGGTCGGACGCCAAAGGTTCGTGCACCCGATCGCGGTCGCCCGCGACCCGGCTATCTGTCACCCCGTCGGGGACAAGCGACTGACGTTCCGCAAAGACCGAGGATCGAACCATTCCTTCGGCTCGGATTCCGACTTAGAGGCGTTCAGCCGTAATCCGGCGAAAGGTAGCTTTGCGCCATCGGCCCGTCGACCGAGCACGCGTACCAAACGTTCGAAGCTGTGGTTCCTCTCGTACTGAACAGCATTGCCGTCACGATCCTCGTCCGATCGGCGGCCGGCGCGACCCGAGGGCCGCGCGCGAGACCGCACCAAGCCGACACACACTTTGCAAATTTTCTCAAAGTCAAGTTTGAGATCGGTAGGGTAAAACTAACCTGTCTCACGACGGTCTAAACCCAGCTCACGTTCCCTGTTAGCGGGTGAACAATCCGACACTTGGCGAATTCTGCTTCGCAATGATAGGAAGAGCCGACATCGAAGGATCAAAAAGCAACGTCGCTTCGGACGCTTGGCTGCCACAAGCCAGTTGCTGTATCTTACAGGGTACCCAGTAATTACTCGTGACGATTTGTTTCATTAGAACTTAATGATGTTATACTGCGAAATCATCAAGTACGAATTACTCCATTATGCATAATGTTACTTATACCATTGTTAGTTTTTCGAACACATCACAACCCCACCTTTTCCACACATCAAAAGAAAGGTCTCAATGTCCCCTTTCCCAATCGCTTGTTTTTATTCTTTGGGGAGTTCACGTTTTCCCACAATCGGGGGATTTTCCTTTTTCAAACAAATCTTTCTTTTTCCATAACGTTTCAGTCCTTGCTTGGTTGTTTCATTGCGACCCATCGCTGTCTTCGTCTTTTGACGGAGCAACTTTTGGTGCGTGTCTCGTTATGCTGACGTCATCATGGGGGATTTTATGGGTAAAAGTCTGGTTTTATGCAAATTTTTCTTTTTAAAGTACGTTAACATTCGTTTCTGGATATGTTTCGTGCAACTACCACCTATCGCCATGTTCGTCTTCTCATTCTGCATTTCATCATGTTTATCTCGTTTCCATTACTCAACCCCAATTGCAGTTATGGCCAAAAAACTGTTATTTTTAGGTCCCGGGGTTTCCCCTCATTATTTTCATGTTTTGCTTGATAACTCATTACAAATTTGCTCGATGCACTTTTTCCACACATCACTGACTTTGTCTTGTCGCCGCGGTTTTTTTGCCACATTTCTGGTTATCATGACGTCATCATAGGGGATTTTATTCACCAAAATCTTCGTTGTTTTTGTTTCTCGCCATTTATTTCCATAATACAAATCGGATCACACCATTCCACACATTCACGGATTCGTCTCTTCAATGCCTATCCACACATATTCATTTTATTACTACATTCGTACCATGACCTAAGTTCTTCCCAAAAATGTACATTATTCAGTCAATTCCAATTTCATCAGTAAATACACAACGCACAAACACCATTGTTTCATCAACATATGGGTCTTGTCACTGTCGTTCCAATGACATCTCGCTCATCTTTCCATCGTTACTTCAAGCAAAGTTTTTGCAGAAAAACCATGCATTTCACCTATGCCATTGCTAAACATGTACAATTTGGGGGATTTCCCTCATTACTTTCCTTATATCGTTAATACCTCTTTTCACTTTTAACCCATACCAATGTGTGACATATCGCTGAATTCGTCATGTTGCTGCGGTTCCTTTGCCACATCTTTCGTCATCGTGACGTCACCACAGGGGGTTTCGTTCATCAAAATGTTCATTTTTTCACTTTTTTGCCATTCATTCAACAAACAAAACTTGTATCACACATTCCACACATTCACGGATTCGTCTATTCCACACCCATCTACTGATACCACTTTCAACACTTCACTGTCACTAACTTTTAAGTTATAAGCAAAAAACCAACATTTCACTTAAAATTCACTTTTCTCGCTGCACACACAAGCCACAAACACCATTGTTTTATCAACATCTGCGTCTTTTCATTGCGCATCCAATGACATCTTGCACACCTTTCCACCTTAACCATAACGAAAGATATTAAAGAAAGAGCAAATCTTTCCTCTTGGGTTTGTTACGTCACGCTCTTCCTTTGATCTTTGCTCCTAACGCGATCTTTGCTCCTAACTCACGAACCATTGATGCTATCGTTACCACTCCAACACCAAACGAATCGGCTCTCCAATGCGCATCTTTTCATGCTATTGCCGTCATCGTGACGTCACCACAGGGGGTTTTATGCACTAAAATGTCCATTCTTTCACTTTTTTGCCATTTTTTCAACAAATAAAACTTGTATCACACATTCCACACATTCACGGATTCGTCTATTCCACACCCATCTACTGACACCACTTTCAACACTTCACTGTCACTAACTCCTAAGTTATAAGCAAAAAACCAACATTTTTGCTTAAAATTCACTATTCTCGCTGCACACACAAGCCACAAACACCATTGTTTTATCAACATCTGCGTCTTTTCATTGCGCATCCAATGACATCTTGCACACCTTTCCACCTTAACCATAACGAAAGATATTAAAGAAAGAGCAAATCTTTCCTCTTGGGTTTGTTACGTCACGCTCTTCCTTTGATCTTTGCTCCTAACGCGATCTTTGCTCCTAACTCACGAACCATTGATGCTATCGTTACCACTCCAACACCAAACGAATCGGCTCTCCAATGCGCATCTTTTCATGCTATTGCCACAGCTTTGCCATCTAAAACTCCAAAGTTATTCAACTTTTTCTCGTATTGCTCCTCCCACCCCTCCTCATTAACTGCTCAAGCGCGACTTTCCCTATAAAACCGATGAAACATTTTCGCTCACACATTTGTGCTGAAACAGAGTTGGGAAAGGGGTTAGTACGTGCAGCTCAGCAACCAATAAAGTATGAATCTACTGCATTTACATAGGATTGCTATGTTTATTAACCAGTGCAGCTACAGAGCATCTGCTTGTAACATAATTTTAGTTGTCCTACTGAGGAAGCTCTAAACTATTAACATAGTGCAGTTACATAGGATTGTAAGGTTTCTTAACCAGTGCATTTACAGAGCATTAAGTTGTAACATTACTTCAGTTGCGCTCCTCAGCACCTGCCAAACCATTAATCTACTGCAGTTACATAGGATTGCTTTGTTTCTTAACCAGTGCAGCTGCCTAGCATTCACTTGCAACATTTGCTTCTGTTCAGATACTTACCAACCGCTAAAATATTAATGCAGTGCAGTCACATATGCTTACTACGTTTTTTAACCAGTGCAGATGAAGAGCATTTACTTGAAACATTACTTCAGTTGAGGTACTTAAGCAATACCTCACCTTTTCAGTCAAATTTCTTGCAGTGTTGAATAATTACCAGAATTTACAGTAAGTACATCTTAGCTAACATAGTTGTGTCAAAGTATTTATTACATTGCATTGTTTTTAAAAATATTTTCAACGCTCACTTTTTTACATTGCAAATACGTCCATCGTATCCTGTTCATTACAGTTGCATTGAAAATCAATCCCTACCACGAACTTCCTGCGTTCCTGCACATCAGGGCTGAAAAAAAAAATGCATTCTCCGACGATGGGACCACTTTGATGTTGCATCACACCCAATCTGATCACAGTAATGGAATCCGACCATACATCCCCAACGTATTATACGCCCTGTCCAGTCACATGGATGTGCAATGCACCGACGGCTATGGCATGTTGCTGGCATACGTCAGTTCTTATGCAACGAAAATGCATGATTGCCATGCCGGTGAAGCATTGTACTGCAGCAGCATAGACGCTCGCAATGCTGCTTTCCGGTATGTCACTTCCTTACACCCGAGTGAGCCGGAAATGTGGTTTCTCCTATCCCGTCTTCCCTCCGCCCATCTCTCTGGTCGTCACAAAAAATTCTCTGTCCCACAATTCAACGACGCAACTGAAAACCCCAACATTGTTCAGTACCTCAACAGAACCTCCTCTGCATCCCATTTATCCCTGCTTGACTTTCAACGCCAATACGTAACCTCTGCTTCTCCTCCTCATCCCTACACTCGCAACGAGGTTGCCTTCGTCGGTTGCAAGATGGTTGGACTAACCAAAGTAGAGTTCTTTTGGCAACACACCATCTTGCACGTGCCTTTCACCTCCTATCAGTCCCTCCTTCCTCCTGATCACGCAATCCTTCCTCCTGCAATCCAACCTTTTGCAGTGGCACTCTTTAGCAACCCCGCACTGTGGTCAGATGATGACGCTGTCACTGCCTTTCTTCGCAAACGTGGCTGCAAAAGACACATCTTGAGCACTTTCCTTTCTTTTCTTCATTCAAACATAGACACCTTGCAATGCCTTCGCAGTGGTCACCTCTCTCCTACCCAGATGACGTTCAACCAAGTTAAGTCGTCACTTTCCCTTCGTTTGAACCAGGACCAACTGCAGGCCGTTCATCATGTGACTGCTTCTGTGAAGAAAACACTAGAGCATTCAAATCCCGATGTCCATCACATTGACAACGGATACCCTTTGTTTCTTATTAAAGGTAAGTCTCCAAAGTGCAATGCACGCAACAAACAATCCTGTGCAATCACATTGTTATTTTCAGGCATGCGTGGCACCGGAAAAACCACGGTACTACACGCAATCATTTCCATACTGGCTCACCTGGACTGCTCCATCTTAGTGGCTTGCCCTACTGGATTCCTTGCCACAACCTATAAGGCAAAATTCCATCACGCTATTGACTGCGACACGGTCCATTCTGCGTTTGCTATATCTGTTGAAGATCGCTGCTGCACTACCACCAACTGGAGTCTGTCCAAGTAAGTGCACCATGCCGTCAAACACTCAATAACAAATCACAATAACGTTTTTTTTGCGCAGATATGATGTCATTATCATTGATGAAGTCAGCATGGTTTCTCTGGCAAATAGCAATCATATCTTCAGCACGTTAAACTCCTTGCCCATTTTTCCCCATGTCATACTTTGTGGCGATTCACATCAATTGCGTGCTTTCGTCAATGATTCTTCTGACGATTCTCCCACACTGCTGCAGAATCGCGAGATGCTGGCTCACTGTGACACCTTCAAGCTCACGCAGCAGTGTCGATGTGATGACATTTCGTTCAATAACATGCTTATGCATATAAGGTAGTATCCATCATGTAATCATAACTGTTTTCAAGACCCTAACCAATCACTTTTTAATCCTCAGGCACAACAACCTATCACAACGCGACATCGAATCCTACTTTTCTAAGCAATCCATTCTACCCTCCGACAGCAACATTGAACAACATGATGTCATTAATGCACATTCCATCAATCCATCCACAACCTTTCTCACATAATCCAACAAGGCGAGTGATTGGATCAACACCACCATGGTTGCCCATCTCTTTCGTCATGATGACTCGCTTGCAACTCTTTCAATTGGTACCCAAGACCGCCATCCACAACATCTCTACCACAACATGCGCCTCATGGTCACAGAAAATGTGAACAAAGAGCTGCGCATTGTGAATGGGAGACAAGGCACATTGCAATTTATCAACCGCAACACACTCTTTCTTTCAGACCCTAATACCTCCACCTTCTTCCCTGTTTTTCCCATACGTAAACCCGACACCCCACCGTACTACCCACTCAGAATATCCTATAGCAACACCATTGCAAAGGTCCAAGGTCAAACCATTTCTCACATCACACTTTGGTTCGACATCCCCACCCTTCCACGTGGTTGTGCATATGTTGCCTTGTCTCGTGTACGAAACAGACGATCCTTTTCTTTTCTTCGTCTTCCCAAAACTTCTCACTTTTCTCCTCATTAACCGGCTTACCCTCGCTTGCAAATCATGCATTCCTTCTTTCCTATGTCATTCATTCCATCTGCCCCCTTTCCTACATGCTGTCCGTAGTTATGTGACTGCTTAGTAGTGAAAGCAGTTTCCACTCATGCAACACATTGCACTGCGCTGACGACGCCCAACTAGGCAGAAACAGCATCGCAAATGAGTAACAATACTTCACCACAACATGCTGTGCGCATATTAAACAAGTATGCGCAATGATGAGAAAGCTGACATAAAAGGATAAGAAAAGCAACGTCGGTTCGAACGCAGGCTTGCAGCGCAGACATTTGCCCTGGAATCACCGTCTCGTTAATCGGTTATTCTATCCTCGGGACTTGGGCGGGTGGGTATTCTTCTTCTTATCAATTGATCGCACCGGAATACCAAGGCTTGCCCCGGCGGTAGTTTGTCGAACACCTCTCGCCGTCCGCTCGACGACGAATCCCGGCCGCTCGAGTGTGCGCGGCGCCGAGGTCGCTGACGCGCGAACGCACGCGGCCGGGACATTCTTTTGCACGACACGAAAGGATCGTTAGGCCGCGCTTTCGCGGTCGTTATTTGCACTGAAGATTTCGATCGATCGGGCTTTTGCCCTTATGTTCCGCACGAGATTTCCGTTCACGATGAGCCCAACTTGGGATGCCTGCGTTATCTTTTGACAGATGTACCGCCCCAGTCAAACTCCCGTTCCGAGAGTGTTTGTCGCAGGTCTTTGCCGGCGACGCGCGCCGCCGCCGCCCGCCCGAAGACGAGCGACGATCGCGGACGGCCGCCGGCTTCGTTCGTTCACTGTTTTTCGTTCAATCGACGTTAGCAGAGAGGTGCGAGCGGAGTAGTGGTGTTTCACTTCGGCCGTCGACCAAAAAGCCGCCGGTCTCCCACTTACTCTATGCCTCCGTCGCACCTTCACAGTCTCGCGTGACTAGAGTCAAATTCAACAGGGTCTTCTTTCCCCGCCGATCCGCCCAAGCCCGTTCCCTTGGCTGTGGTTTCGCTAGAGAGCAGCCAGGGACAGTGGGAATCTCGTTCATCCATTCATGCACGTCACTAATCAGATGACGAGGCATTTGGCTAGTGGTCTCAGTTCGTCTTCATGGACCTGGTCGTTGGTGTTGTTCCGGCCAGATAGCCACTCTGAAACAGAGTTTATTTCGGGAGTTTGAGATGGTTCCTGGGATCCCGTGTCCCCATCAGCACCATTCCTCATCCCTTCCAACTGGGCCCGCTGCAAGCCCCGCTGATCGAACTTTGGGGCGAGCGTGCCCTCACGACAGATGTCGTGTTAGCCTTTCAGGGAATCACGGTCGGGATTCGCCGCCGCCCTGCAGACGGCCCGTGGGCCACCCGAGGTTTCGTGGGAGGTATGTACTTCTCCGGGCATGAAAAAGAAGCATTGGTACCCGCCACTAGCTGATCGATCCAGCCGTCGAGGTTGCGCAGTCGATGTTAAACTGCTTGGGCAGCTGATCTTTTGACTGCTGGATTAGGCAATCTTCAGCACAAACCGTGCTCATCCACCAAGCAAATACCGAGTGTGGGTGTGTTCTTGCTTCCGCCGTTACTCGTGCTATTCGAACTTCTTCACTTTGACATTCATAGCACTGGGCGAGAGTCGCCCATTCATTAGGCAAAGCCTAGTTCGTGGATCTGCTTTTGTCCCGCGCTTCTTTGAACTTCTTCACTTTGACATTCAAGCGCCGGGCAGATATCATCCACCCACAGGGTAACACCTGGTGCGTCACTTCAGGGTTGGTCTTAGCGGGCCTTGAAAGACCGAAAGATCTTCCACGATCCTTCCAACGCTCTGATTTGCATGAGGCGAATCTCACCACTGGTCAAGCCCCACTCCGTCAATTCCTTCAAAAGAGGTGCCGAGATCGATCCTCTTGCACCCACGATGACTCCGTCGAACTTCATGTCGCAAGGACCGAAGTATCTCCGAAAACCATCGCTGTGCTGTCCATACTTCCGACTCTTGAACGTCCGGGCCGTTATCATTTGCTCATGCGACAGTTCGTACGGGACATGCACGTCGAGCACCAGCAGTGAGCCGGCTTTCTTCGCGCAGAGGTCCGGTCGAAGGACGACATCGTCCCGTCCGACAATTCGTGGTTCCGTATGGACAACGTGTCCACTTCTCTTTAGCCGACGCTTTACTCCTTCCAGCACTTTGTTATGGCGCTGTATTCGCAAGCCGGTCATTGCCGGGCATCGTTGTAATATGTGCGAGATCGTCTCTCCACTCTCACCGCATCGCCGACATGATGGAATAGACTGTCCCCTTCCTCTTACCCGCGTTTCACCGCAGGGCAGAGTCTGGGTCCGTAGCTTGCTCGCAAAGACGTACAGCCCTCCACGAGCCGGTCCCAATGGACCGTCACCATGAAGCCAGAAGTTCTGGCGTTTACCGATAAAAAGTTCAGCCCCCCGGCCAGAGGTGGACTTGCGCCAACGCTCCCATCTAAAAGACGAGAGCGAGGCGAACCGAGAGGTGGGATCAAGACCTCTGTTTCGGCACAAATGCCTTTCCATGGCGTCTGCCTCGCCGCCCCAAAGGCCTGCGGAAACGATCGATCGTACCGCTGCGTCATCACTGGTCCGTAGACGTTCCAGTATCCTGGTCTTAGCCAGATACGTGCTCTCGAGAGGGTCGGGAATGCCGAGGCCGCCCTTCCTCATCTCGAGATGAATCCACTCTTTGGATAGAGAACCGGGTGCGTGAAGAATCTTCCTCACGCAGTGCCTGATCTCCCTTCCAAGCCAACTTAGTAGCGCGATCGTCGTGCGGCCCAAGGCTAGTCGGAACTGCCACCGAGGCCAGATGAAAACCCGAAGGCACTCGATCTTTTGCCTCGGCTTTAAAGCCGACCCCACCAAGCGACCCAATCCGTCTTTGAAACCTCTGCGTGTCACTTTGCCAATTCCTCCGATCCCGAAGTTAACTCCGAGATATCGTGTCGATCCCGATGGACCGATCACAGGTAAAAGATGTTTGCCGACATGGAGGAACGGCTCGGTCAAAGCACGAAGTTGCTTCCGAGTCCCGACTAAAGTCATCCCGTCATTGAAAGCGCTGAACAGTCATCCCGGCTTGAGCATAGCAGCATAGTGCTGGGTCTATTTAAAGTTTGTAACTGTGTAACCCTCTTCTGGAGACTTAATCCCAGCAGTCTAGTAGCCCTCTGCAGTCTGATGGCTATAAAACAGCTCAGATAGCCGAGTGGTATGGAGCGTCCGTCTCTTGAGCTGTAGACTCGGGTTTGATTCCAAGTCGGGTCAAACCAGTGACTTTAAAATTGCTATTCACAGCTTCCCTGCTTGACACTCAGCATTAAAGGGACAGTGTGGAGAACAAGCCGGCAAGTTTACTTGTTGTGCCGTTGGGAAAGGCACTTGGCAGGATTCCCCCATCTTGGTGTGGTAGACAGATGGCCGGCAACTCCTAAGGGAGCTCGTATAGCGCATTGATTGCTTTCTCGTGATAGGAGGATAAATATGCAATTAAATACAAAAAAAAAAGTCAATAACAGTAGCAGCAGTTGTCCGCTTAATTATTGGTACCATTAATAAATCTTGCACTTCTGGTACGTGGTTGATGTATTGGTACTGTGGCCCCCGGGTTAAGAACCGCTGGTCAATATCAGATAATTTTTGAAGTTAATGCATGAACCATTGTGTTGGTTGATTTATTTGTTTGTTGGTCTTACTAAACACCGCAAGGAGCTACAAGGTACTGAAAATAGTGCAAAGAACTACAAGGTACTTTTAAACGAAGTACAAAATAGCTGAAAACACTACCAGGAACTACGATACAACTTACTTTCAAACCAACCACAAGGTAGTTGAAAACACTACAAGGAACTATAAGGTACTTTTAAACCAACTACAAAGTACTTGAAAACACTACAAGGAACAACAAGGTACTTTTAAACCAACTAGGCTACAAAGTACTTGAAAACACTACAAGGAACTTTTAGATTAACGGCAAGGGCGTTAGGAACATCGCAAGGAACTATAAGGTATCAAAAACACTGCGTTTAGGGGGGTCAAAAGAGTCAAGAGTTGGAGGTTTGGGAGAGTTTGGGGATTCGAGGAGTGGGGGTTCTGGGGAGTTGGGTTTTGCTGAGGTTTTGGGGGTTGGGGTTGGAGTCAGGGGGAGGGTTGGAGTCTGGGGGTTAAGGTTGGGGGGGATTGGGGTCTGGGGATTGGTGTCGGAGGGGTTGGGTAGGGGGGTTGGGGTAGGGGGATTGGAGTCGAGGAATTGGAGTCGGGGGATTGGGGTCGGGGAGGTTGTAGTTGGTTTAAAATTACCTTAAAGGTTTTGTAGTTGGTTTACAAGTACCTTGGTAGTTTCTTGTGCTGTTTTCAACTACCTTGTAGTTGGTTTAAAAGCACCGTGTAGTTCCTTGTAGTTGGTTTAACAGTACCTTGTAGTTCCTTGTAGTGTTTTCAAGTACTTTGTAGTTGGTTTAAAAATACTTTGTAGTTCCTTGTAGTGTTTTCAGCTACTTTGTAGGCCTACGTGGTTTAAAAGTACCGTACCTTGTAGTTCCTTGTCCTGTTTTCAACTACCTTGTAGGGCCTAGTTGGGAGGGGGGGGGTTGTGATGAAATTGGTGACAGCTACCACTGTCAGCGTTTTGGTGACGGCTGTCAGTGATTTTAGTGGCAGCTGTCAGTAGTTTTGGTGGCAGCTGCCAGTGATAATGGTGGCAGCTGTCAGTGATTTTAGTGGCAGCTGCCAGTAATTGTAGTGGCAGCTGCCAGTGATAATAGTGGCAGCTGTCAGTGATTTTAGTGGCAACTGCCAGTAATTTTGGTAGCAGCTGCCAGTGATAATGGTGACAGCTGTCAGTGATTTTAGTAGCAGCTGTCACTCCAAAGGTAGCAGAAAACTCTATCCACTTGTCCACCTAATTGGCAGGCTAATGTAATAAATAGGTCAGCTGTCACTGCTGTCAGTATATTAATTAATCAGGTAACCTACCAATAGCTTTGGTACTAGTCAGGTTTTATAACTTTTTCTCACTAAAATGCAGCATTAATTCTCAATTTTTCTTTACCTCGCAGGCCCCTGTGGCGTTCTTGATATAATAATGGCAGACTCTCTAATAGACTGTGAAACAAAGAAAACAAACATGGTAGAAAATTTTTGTATAGAAATAAACACAATATACAAAGAATAAACAATGAAAATTCTGAACCATTTTAATGCCATCTGGAGTGGTAGAGTAGGGTTTGATTCCGAATCGTGTTAAACCAATGACTTAAAATTGGTATTTCCAGCTTCCTTGCTTGACATTCAGCATTAACGAAATAATGTGGGGAAAAACGAGCAACACAATATACAAAGAATAAACAATGAAAATTCTGAACTATTTTAATGCCATCTGGAGTGGTAGACAGTTTACATGTTGTGCAATTCCAGATATCTCTGTATGCTGTTAGAAAGACACTTGACGGGATGAAGCGGTACACAGGAGGACGTCAGTTCCAAAATCGTGATCGATCGTGTCTTTCTCATGCTCTGTAACGCTTCCTTGTTTTTTGCAATAGAAACGCTACGCTTGAATAAATTTGGCATAAACGCTACGCTTGACTAATTTTAGCGTTCATTAAAGAAAAAGATTGAATCTGAAGAAAATTTAAATAAATTTTTTTGATAAATTTACAAATGTAAACAATTTATTGACACACAATCTTAAAAATAAAAGCTTTCGGCTGGAAGAACAACATCCTTATCTAACTATGGCTAAACAGCGCAGAGCCTGTACTTTAGAAGATTTGTCTGGCAACGCTGTTTTGCTATTTGGTTCCAGCTGCCACCAAAAGCACCCCCGAGAACTCAGCTGCCACCAAAAACACCCCCGAGAACTCGGCCGTGCATCCGGCTGTCACCAACCTTCTGTTAAGACTGTTGAGCTGGCAGCTGATTGTTATTGATTGAAGTGTTTTATGTTTAAGTTGCTGAGGTCTCATTCATTTAAAAAAGAAAGTTTTATGGATATTTAAGGAGAGCATGAACTCAGCCGCCACCAAGCATCCAGCTGCCACCAATAGTTTGCTAAGAATGTTGAGCAGGCAGGTGATTGTTACTGATTGCAGTATTTTATGTTTAAGTTATTGAGGTCTCATTCATTCAAAAAATAAAGTTTTATGGATAGTTAACGAGAGAATGAACTCGGCTGCCACCAAACATCCAACTGTCACCAATATTCTGCTTAGATTGCTGAGCAGGCAAGCTGATTGGTACTGATTACCGGTACTGGTACAGTATTTTATGTTTAAGCTACTAAGGTCTCATTCATTCAAACAAGAAGGTTATATGGATAGTTAATAGATTTATATAGTCATATCCGGTTAATTGGGAAGTCAATTTGCCAAGATTTTTTATGCGATTAAGCGAATTATGCGTTTATGTGAAAGTGCGATTTTCAATCAAATTGTCATGGTTGTTACTCATAATAACGTCTACCACATGTAATACTTCAAAGCTAGATCAATGCGATTGTCTTATTCTTGCTTAAAACGTAATCAAAACACTCAAAAGAATACAATTGTCTTGATGTATTGGTGCATCAATCACATTGCATACCGGTATTTGTACCATATTTTTGATTTATAATTGGCTGATATGGTGTTTCCACCACATATGTAGGCCTAGTATTAATAACATATCTTGAAATAAATTAAATAAACTACAATGTGGTTCCAGCTGCCACCAAAAGCACCCCCGAGAACTCAGCTGCCACCAAAAACACCCCCGAGAACTCGGCCGTGCATCCGGCTGTCACCAACCTTCTGTTAAGACTGTTGAGCTGGCAGCTGATTGTTATTGATTGAAGTGTTTTATGTTTAAGTTGCTGAGGTCTCATTCATTTAAAAAAGAAAGTTTTATGGATATTTAAGGAGAGCATGAACTCAGCCGCCACCAAGCATCCAGCTGCCACCAATAGTTTGCTAAGAATGTTGAGCAGGCAGGTGATTGTTACTGATTGCAGTATTTTATGTTTAAGTTATTGAGGTCTCATTCATTCAAAAAATAAAGTTTTATGGATAGTTAACGAGAGAATGAACTCGGCTGCCACCAAACATCCAACTGTCACCAATATTCTGCTTAGATTGCTGAGCAGGCAAGCTGATTGGTACTGATTACCGGTACTGGTACAGTATTTTATGTTTAAGCTACTAAGGTCTCATTCATTCAAACAAGAAGGTTATATGGATAGTTAATAGATTTATATAGTCATATCCGGTTAATTGGGAAGTCAATTTGCCAAGATTTTTTATGCGATTAAGCGAATTATGCGTTTATGTGAAAGTGCGATTTTCAATCAAATTGTCATGGTTGTTACTCATAATAACGTCTACCACATGTAATACTTCAAAGCTAGATCAATGCGATTGTCTTATTCTTGCTTAAAACGTAATCAAAACACTCAAAAGAATACAATTGTCTTGATGTATCGGTGCATCAATCACATTGCATACCGGTATTTGTACCATATTTTTGATTTATAATTGGCTGATATGGTGTTTCCACCACATATGTAGGCCTAGTATTAATAACATATCTTGAAATAAATTAAATAAACTACAATGTGGTTCCAGCTGCCACCAAAAACCCGTAGTCTATATGAACAGTTTACAGGTTAAGAAGCCAAGTGTCGTCTATCTTCTGGAAAGAAAGCTGAACAGGCCCCTTGCTGTTAGTCATTGCAGCATTTTATATATGCCCTTAAATTGCTGAGGTATTATCATTCCGAAAATAAGCTTTATGAACATGTAACAGGTTATCGGTACCTGTTGTACAATTTCAGCAGTTCAGTGTCTATATATGAATAATTAACAGCTTTGCCGTTAACTGTATTTTTGACTAAGTCATGATGCAGTAATGGTAGCCTGCAGTAATTGTACTCACCGCAGGTTTAAACTGAAACAAAGCTCTTGATGAATCTATTTAGGCATGAAATAGAAGACTTAAAGAAAATTAATTCCAATAACTAATTGACTGGTAATAGTAACCATAGAATTAAACATGTTAGGATCTGTCTACACTAAAGAATTCTATCGCCACTTTTGAATATATCTCACTGCTTATTGATTCAAGTTGTATTCAATAGATTGTTATCAGTCACAAATAGTCCACAAAAATGAATAGTTCTGCTGATGATTATATAGAGGAATCAAAAAATCAGTTTTTACTTTGCGAGATGAATTCGGAGGGTAAATATATCGAAGCAGTATTGAGCTCTCACACCAATTGTCCCCTATGTTTAAATTGGAATGGTGTGTCTTCAGATGCGTTAGAACATCATATTCGTCAGAAACATTTAGCCTTTGCTGTGGAATGTAACTTTGACAACAAATCAGGTGGGTATTTTCAGGGTGTTTCATCGGCAGTTTTCGTTTTCCTTCCAAATTGGGCTAGGCATTATTATGTTTAGCCATTGTACGAAAGCCTGCGCTGTGTTGTTGGATGAACTACCATCTCCTTTTAACCAGATATCATTCACAGCCATATCCGAATTGTAACCGATTACAAAATGTCTGTGCAAACGAGCAGCCATTGCAAAGGATTGAAAGAAAGTTATGAGCCATTACTTGCAACCGCTATAGCCTATGGTTTTTATTTTTGTTTGCAGTGAAATCATTGCCTTGTAGAAGAAGTTGTACAGGTAGACCAGTTCAAAAAAAAGAGAGGTCTCACTACCATTGTCCTTGCTGCTTCAAACAGTTTACCAGAAGTACATCATTAAGGAAACACATTGGCATATGTAAGCTAAATCTCGTTTTATATTCAATTTCATATATAAAAATAACAGCAGTTCACAAAATTCACATAGAAATTAAAATTTAAAAACCTCTCCAGCCTGTTTCACCGTTAGGATCTTCGGGAGGTTACTTATTGTTATTTAAAAAAATGTAACCTCCCGAAGATCCTAACGGTGAAACAGGCTGTAGAGGTTTTTAAATTTTTGAATTTTAATTTCTATGTGAATTTTGTGAACTGCTGTTATTTTAATTCTGCTCTGACCTTTCGGCCATCGAGCTCTCTGCTGACAGAACGTTCCATAAAGACTTCATCAATTTCATGTATATGTAACTTACATTGTTTGCTATTGCTTATGCCATTTTCCAATGCATTTGCCACCATAGAAGCGCAATTATTACCCTTGTAGGCCTGCAGCATGTCAACTCAATGTGCTTGCATGATAACAAATAATTATATGTATCGCATGATAATAAATTCTGAAATTGATTCGTTGTACTTATATTATCTGCATCTTAGCTTCCGGTACTATTATTTTTTGAACATGTAGGTAACAGCAATTGCCCTGCGGATGGGTCGGCGATAAAAAAATCGGGTAAGTTTATAAATTAGTCGCGTTTGCTAAGTACTTGCAATGATCACTTGACATGCTATCAATGTGAAAATTGGAGCAAAAATTTTAAAGCTCTATCTTATAGTTTACGTGTTTGAAGAATGTACTTTATCTTCACCAGTCCAAAACTATTCACTATAAATTCCATTTTTCACACAGAATTTAGAATCGTGAGTGTGTCAAATATTTCTACGAAACGGACTCACTCAATGTGCACAAAGCGTGGTAATATCCAACAACGAATTTACGACAATGTATGTTCGAAGTACACAAACAAAGCATCTGCATTGACACGTTTATCGCTTTGTATAAACACAACTCGTAGACTTTAGAGATAAATTGTTCCGTACTATTAGTAGCATTCTTGAGATATACGTTACGGTATGATGCAATTTGGCTTGTTTTATTTACTACAGATGAGCACGTTACGACATTTAAAAAAGATGGCGGCGACGAAGAAAAGGAAACATCTCCTCTTTCAGGTTATTTTGTCATAACCATTTCCATTACCATACTAATAATAACCTAAGACTTACATCAAAAATTACATCTTAAATATCCAAATGGTAGCAACAGCTAATAATTGCAGAACATTTAACATTATTTATTTACATTATTTACAAAATAACATACGGAAAATAAATGCGCTGAACGTTTTCGGACAAATCGACTGTCCTTCATCAGAGCATGATTAGAAATGGAAAAGTGAAAACAGCGGAAAACTAATATATTAAGCGAAAAGCAAAAACAGCAGGGGTAACAAGATATAATCTAGCCTTTCACAAAAGTAATGAAGTGTGAATGATCAAATTGCGAGGGCCGACAACGTTTTTTAACACGTGATTTAACTCTGAGTTGAATACTATTTTTATGAAAACACAACACAATTCAAAAACAAATTTGCAATATATTTCTAATCCAAGTAAATCATCGAAAAAGTTGAGATACTTTTAATAAAAAAGAACAACCATTGGCATAGAGCTGCCTGTTTAATTTCGGTTTGAATTTCTTAATAGGGAGTGCTTCATGAACTTTCGTGTCGTACTCATTTTTGCAGTTTCGAAGAATTTTAAACGAACCCCAACTGTGCGATAAATTGAAACATTGAACGCAGTTTTCACTTTTCCATTTCTAATCATGCTCTGATGAAGGACAGTCGATTTGTCCGAAAACGTTCAGCGTATTTATTTTCCGTACGGTATGTTATTTTGTAAATAATGTAAATAAATAATGTTAAATGTTCTGCAATTATTAGCTGTTGCTACCATTTGGATATGGAAAATTTCCTCTCTATCAAAGTTATAAGTACATCTTTGTTTGGCACTAATGAGCTTTACGAATTTAGTCTGTCCAATATCAATTTTTGCAACTCACTAGTCAGACTGCACTGCTACTAGCGAAAGAAAATACTAAGCATATGCTTATAGCCTATTCCTCGTACGGCATAAAATATTGTATTGATGGTTAATCTGGGTAAAAAAGTCGGAATGCTTGCTTATAGACTTCTCATAGGTTCTAAGTTCTAACCAAGTATTCTTCGCATGCTTCATTTTTAATGCTCTCCCAATGGATGATCGAGTGAATAGAGCGATTGCTTCTAGAGCGGTAGGTCTGAGTAGACCGAGTTGTATTCTGAGTCGGGTCAAACCAATAAGTTCAAAATTTTAATTCACAGCTTTCCTGATTGACGTCCTACGTTAGACAGTAAGGAGAACAAGTCGGCAACTTTGTTTGTTGTGCCGTTGGGTAAGGCACTTAACGGTACTCCTTCATGATTAAATGGTAGTTGGTTTGCAATTCCTAAGCCATAGCTTGTTATAGTGCTCGGTCTCTTTCTCGCAATAGGAAGGATATGTGCAAAAGAAATAATAAAAATGGAAATAATTCTCATAAATGATTACTTTGTTGATTGCTTTTTTATATTTTATAGCTTCTGAAGTCAAGTATAGTTGTCGGTACTGCGCAAAAAAATTCCACAATATAACTGCGCTGCGCAGACATACTCAAGACATCCATATAAAAAAAGATCTGAGTTACCCAAGCGTGTGCATTGACGTGCAACGTGGCGTATTTATGGTGGCAGTCGCTCAATCCGGTCCCATCGCTCCCGTGCACATACAGAAACACACGCAAAAGCAGTTGCTTTACTGCGAAGACAAAGATTGCCAAGACATAATGAAAGCTACCAAAGACATCAACCCAAGTGTGGAATGCAAACATTTGCAAGCTGTTGCTAATGCCCACATTTTGGATGAGCACCAACTATCGTTAGCTGGTTTGGATGAACTTAGCAGGTTAAACTTAGTATCAACTTCATCTAAGTCAGCTTGCGAGCAGCTGTGGCTCGAGAGCATTGAAGAAAAATATCCTTTGGTTGTTTCTGCTCCTTTTGACGAACTTGGTTACAGCAGTAGGCAAAAGTATTATTCTGTTTACACGTCCAAAAGAACATATTACTCCCGACTTAATCGAGTCAGAGTAACATTTGATTCGCAAACGGGAGAATGGTCATGCACATGTCCAATGTCAACTTCCCAAAGAAGTTGTGTCCATGAGACAGCAAGCAAGTGGTACATGCTGCAACACCAGGCACAGTTTTTTGAGAATTGCAAACACAGGTTTATAACATAGTTAAGCATTTTTGCGTAATCACTGATATTCAACCGTGTTAAAAGTAATAACAATTAATCCTTTTGTCTTGACAAGTAATAAAAAGTAATAAAAGTTCTGTGAAGACTTAAACATTTTTAACAAAGAACATGATTATGACATTCAAAAATGCGGACCGATAATTAATTAAATAGCAATGTGACCTCGAATAACAAGTCTAATGTCGGCAGTAGTTTATGCACATTTTCAACACATTTTTCAAGTTTTGTACTGCCAGAAGTATGGTTTCCTTCCCTTAACACGTAGATCTGACAATGAAACTGAATAGAGTTTAAAACCAATGTAACGAAATTTGTTTTCGATTTACGCAAACACACAGCCGTACATTGTTGATTGCAATTGACTTCAAACAGCTTTTTTATGGTTGCATGTTCACTTGTAAAATCATGTTTCAGATTCACCTCCGTTGCTCTCAATTCAAACGACAGGTTTTTAATGGAATATTATCTGTCAAACAAAACAATGCCATGCCAACTTCCATCTCATTTGCTGACGGAGAAAAAACCATTACAGGTTCTTCAGGCCAAAGAACAAAAATGCCCTCAGTGTGAATCACTTCTCGTGGTACAAGAAGAGAAGCAGGCCACTGTCTTTGGAGTTGGAATTTGTTGGCAAGGTTTAAAACTGATGTGCAATGTTGTTTCTCCAAAATTCTTTTGATTGAAGAAACCATTTCAATTTCGTATCACGCTGAGGAAATGTAAAATTTGCGCCAAAAATTAATAGGTTCTATGCCGGATTGAATTAAATGTGTTTTGAAAACAAACGGTGGCCATACAAAATTTAGATTTATCATTATTCAAATATATTTGCCTAATTGTGAAAAATTGTGAAATTTTGACCTTGATGTAGTAATAATTAGCTGACCACTGTTGTTGATGTCGATGTTACGACACCATTGATTGGGCGAGTTCTGCCATGTAATAGTTAAAACATGATGTGTTAACGTTTGTAGCTTCCGTGGAATGAAATATGTTTGATATTTGAAGTTACCTTAACATTATATTTTAATGTACCCTATTGATCACCAAAAGCAAACATATTGAATATGCATATTAAAATAATTTCATCTCACTTTTATTAATTGGGGTGATGATCGTTTTAAGCTTTTATGACGGTCTTAACCAAAATATCATCAATATATATTTCAGATGTGAAATTGGCTTTGAAAGTGTGCAGCAGTTGTGGTCTTCAGATGCGGTTTCAAGACTATGAAAGCGGTCTACACAACTTCAATAACGAAGTTCTACTCACACTGAAGCTTTGTGAATATTTGATTAATGGCATAAAGGTAGTTTCTTCGCGTGCTTTTAAAAGTTATATTATCTGCTTAAGCGCTTAGCAATATATTGCATAATATATGTATATATGCATGGGCCATTTACAAAGGTGAGTCTGGTACTACTGTTGTGATGTACCAGACTGCTGACCAACGACTATAACTATTACGGTACTATTATCGGAAGCGCGTTTTTGTCCCAAGAGTTAAGAACGTTCCAAGCGCTACTAAATGACTTGGAGGGCAAATCCAACCGAATTGGAAAAAGTTGCATGTAGTTGTTAGTATGTTTTCAGATTTTGTGTTTTCATTTCTAAGGTTAGGTTCTGGGGTTAGGTTGGGACTCTCTTCTTTTCTAGATGCACTGTGATGACATTGAGTAACCTCGAAATGCCGTACACTGTTATGGTTCCTACCATTGCACTATATCATAGCGGTGTTGGAGCTGTGGTCTCTCCAGTGTCTTTTTTTATCTCGCCGTCATATGTTTGCTTTTTGTTCTTTTTTACCCTATTTTAAATTAATCGGGTGTTGCGACCATGCCTACTAATCCCCTCATCTTCAAATTTCACTTTCGCTAGCATGTTACAACGTTAATCGTTTTGTCGCTTCTTCCCTTTTCTGTGTCCGTTTGTATTTGAAATCCTATATTGCTGTGTTAATTTATTTTGACGGTGCAGAAATAAAAGACACTACTACTACTACTACTACTAGAATCACGTGGCCGTAGAAAGAACTTTGAAAATCGTGTTTTCTGATGACTACATTCCATTCTCTACCATTAGAAACGCATTGTATCATTTCTTGGCCCTCCGTCAATATTCCTACAATTTTACATGCAACAGAGGTGGAGTAGAGCCAGCAGTTGTAATAGGAGATGGAAATTGGAAAAATGCATGCCTCAGACCAGGTTAGCCAAGCGTGAGCGTAACCAGAAAAAAAATTTAAGGGGGGGAAGTTGAGTAGAGCCAGCAGTTGTAATAGGAGATGGAAATTGGAAAAATGCATGCCTCAGACCAGGTTAGCCAAGCGTGAGCGTAACCAGAAAAAAAATTTAAGGGGGGGAAGTTGGTTTTCAACTTATTTTCCTCGTGCTTGCTTCTTTTACAAAGACAAGAAAAAAAATGAAATAAAACAAAAATTATCCCGTAAAACCATTACGAAAATTGCACATAGCGTACGCCTCTGGTCCAAACTAGTACGATTTTGCTCTGCTGACGTAGCAATAAAACTTTTACCTTTTTTTATCTTGTCGAATTACGAACTTCGCGTCAATGCGCGATCAAATTAAAAATAAGACATGATAAGGTAAATTTATTTCAAAAAGAGGCCAATAAAATATGCTTAATCACGGTCAGCAAGAAGTTGACTTAGCAAATTTCGTGACTCTGGCCTATTAATTACTTGTGTATTTGCGTAAAAGTAGTTCGCTTATATCAACCTAAATTACCTCACTTTTGCTATCTGTTATAGGCCTACGATGTTTAAAGCCGTATTCGTTTCAGTTTCCGCAGTGAAGAAACAACCTTCAATGCAAGATGAGAATGTAAACGTGGATGTGCTTTGGCGAGCGTATGTGAAAGAACTTATTGGTCGAGGGTTTTTTTGTAAGTGCATTTATTTTTTTAACATAAAAAAATATGTGCTATTATTAGAATATGGCTCCGAATTTAAACAAGATTTATTTTTTTGTTTTGACCTCAAACTTTCATTATGCAATCTGCTTAAATAACTTTATCAATTGATTCTTGTTCAACAAAGGAATTGGTTCCACTATATGCTGCAGAACAATCATAGTAATATTTTTTCGTTGAATTTTTTTTCATTGCACATGTAAATTTGCAGCGTCTCCGAACAACCCATGGAAAGTGGAGATTGGTTATGGCACTGTCGCTCCATGGATGGGAGCCAACACCAGGAAAGGCTCGTCTCTACTCAACACAGAGTTTAAGAAAGGGGCTGCCATGTTACAGGCCAAACCAAAACCCAGTCAAAACACTGGAGGCCTGTCTCATGATGACATTTTGCAACGTTTGCTGAATTTGGAGAGCGTAAGTTTAAATTAAATTGTGATGGAAATTGCAAAGACTCTGTCTCACTACGACGCTTTAACCAACGCACAACAGCGTTCCAAACTTTCCTAGAACGTTGTGATACGTGCTTACGTCATTCTTCTTTTCCTTTCCACGTTGAACGTTTATGCAGCGCATTTATCGCGAATACTTAACGTTTTAAATCCTGATCATGTGCTCCGCAGCCTTTAATAGAGAGCAGCAGCACCAAACTGTTCCTCATTCAGACGTAAATCTGTGTATAAATACGGTATGCCTAAAAGAAGCTATTCGAAATCTTTCAAAAACAACTTTCTTTCGCGATCATCCCCTAAAACTCTTTCAATAAAATGTACTGGAGATTTAGGAGAAACCTCGTCGTGTACCGTTTCACCTTCAACAAGACCTCACTAGTCTTAGACGTAGACCTGGCTGGAAACTAAATAATTCAAAACTTCTCCACCGCCTTTATTCAAGAGAGCCCGGAAGACCCAGTTTTACTTAGATTTGGAAGAGCGTAGAGAAGCAATTAATATGAGAATTTTTAAGAGAAAATCCCACAACATGAGATATTAAAAAAGTTGTACCTGCTAATGATATGCTACCGTATCAGAATGTGCATGACCTATGAGTAACGCACCTCAGCGCATGTCTGGCATATTTACCAGAAGAAACAAAATGTGCAACGACCTCACTGTGCCAAGGCTCATTGACCTCAAGGCAAATGAATATTTTCTGAAAATCACAAACATTTTATCTATGTAATGTTAAAAAAATTTGGACAAAAGCTGGTGAACTGCGATAACGCGTTTTGTAATGTCTATTTCAGCTGTCTCCTACAGTGTTACAGCAGCTCTTAAAAGACTTTGGCCTGAAAGTAGGTGGGAGTAGAGATGACGCCATCAGCCAAATTACTGAACTGGTGTTGTTTAAAGATCATTTTCCCAAGGCATTCCGCAGCATCAAGAAGTGCGGAGGTTGGTTGATAGTAAGCGTTCCTGTATGTGCTAAATTTACTATAGTTGCATATTATGCACTTGTGAAATACGAATTATGTTAAACTTAAATGTACTTACATTGATGAAATGTTGCTTATTCACACAATAACTTACTCAACGCTTACCATGTTCATTTTGGGTGGGTTCGTGTATAATATGGCTATGAAGCAAAGTAATTGTTATTTCTGTTTTTGCAATTAAAATTAAAAGATGACGTTACTCTCTTGTAAACGCTGCATACATCGCTTATATGGATATACATATACACACCGTCTTCCCGAAAATAAAGCAGAACGCATATAAATATTCACTTTATAACACTATGGCTTATTTGAGGGGTGTCTTTCATTTTCATTTATCAACAACAAGGTCACAAAGTAGACAATGATGAGATTTCCATATACACAACAAGAAAAACCCATATATATTTGCTTACAATTAATTCAATGTCGCAATGTTAAACTGTTTATCTAAAATCGGTCTATCACGCTTAAAGTTCATCTGCTTTGTTATTGAAACGCGCTACTTATTAATAAACCTATCTTTTGTGAAGTCAGATTGTCCCACTATCAATGTTATTCAAATTTAAAGTCATCATGAAAATTGACGCTAGGTCTTATTTTGGGAAAAACAAGGTAAATTGATAAAAATTATTCTTTAAGTTTGCTGAAAATATGTTTGTCTACAAATTGCAGTGTTATACCAGTGAATTACAATGAAAACTAAGAATAGTTATTTGTTGCTTCGGGTTTACCAATGTATTAATTTAGGTGGCATTGTACATTTGCGTTGCCCCCATGGGGTGTGTGTTTACCTCAAAGTTCTACTACGTCAGGAGAGCGCCAGGGACTATGTAGATGCTTTGGCATCTTTCGCCAAACAACCAAGAGTAATTGTGTCGGATATTCCTTCCCAGGTACATGCATAATACTCCTTTATATTTAATTTGTATATGGAGATGTAATACAGTTTTGTTAATGCTCAGTCTTCGTTTATCAAGTATAACATTTGATCTGCACTTTATAGAATGTATTAGATGACCAATCCCCAAATAAGTTGACCTACAAGCTATAATAACACTGATATTATAGCTCGTAAGCCCGTTGCTCAATTTTGTAAAGTAAAAGTTTGTTGATGTTTCGCTTTGTAGATTGCCCTGCATGGGGAACAAAGATTCCCAGGCATGTTTGCGCCAAACAAGGGAATGCTTTACGAGTGGACGAAGGAATATGTGGCGTTGGAAAAAGAGAATGCCCTACCGCTCGTGCGCATTGACTTAGGGATGAACAGCAACAAAAAAGATTATTACAGCTTGTGTGATTGTTTTCACTTAAAAAGCAAGAAACGAAGCACCGCCACTGCATTCAGAGATATAAGAAACACCAACCTGAATGTTAACACCAGCGTATGCGAACAGCAAAACGCAGAAATGGCCAAAGACAGGTTTGAAATATATTTCCTATGAAGTTTGCAATGTCTCAACTTATTTTCATTCTCTGCAATATTTTATAGATACTCTTTCTGTGGAATGAGTTTCGTCAACTTTTTGTTTCTTAGCCGCCTTTCTGTGCATTTGCACAATGAGGCTAAGAATGCCAGTTTTTACAAAAAGTTGACGAAACAGTTTGGCCAAGCAAGGGTTAACGAAAAGGGAATTGCTGTTCCGCTAAAACAAGGTATGTTAAAATTTTTTGATGGCAATATAGAAGTTTCAGGGTAATGTGAAAGGAAATATTGTATGTGAATCCACAAATAAATTATCACCTTCGGGGTTAATATGAAACACAGAAGCAACATTCTAACGACCAATTGTAATTGGTAAACAATTTGTTTTCTAGATAATCGAGTGATTTCCTCTGGTGTTGATAACGCGCGGTTATCTACACCTCCCGCTCAAAGCATTCCATCAGAGCCAGTGCCTGACGTCACTTCTGCCCCAAGTGTTTCACCAAGGCCAGTCCCGCCCGCAGTAACTGCTGGTCAAAGTATTCCACCGAGGCCAGTGCCTCCCGCAGTTACTGCTGGTCAAAGTAGTCCAACAACACCAGTGCCACCTGCAATTAATCCTGCCAAAACCATTTCATCAAATTCAGTGCCTCAAGAAGTTACCGCTGCCGATTGTGTCTTACTTGAAAAAAGTATCTCTACAAAACGGAGTACCGCTTTAGATTTGACCATACCATCTAAGCGTAGAAAAGGTATGACCTTTCTGATCGTTTTAATGGTACTCATGTAGTACCGTAGCATTTTGCAAGTGACCACGAGCTCGCATACTTGTCTACCACTGAAAGAAGGTACCAGTACGTGTTTTCCCAACAGAAAAACTAGAGAACTTGCCGAAGCCTTTTTACTGTTGTAAGCCAAGAAGGAAAGCTGTTAACATCAACTTCGCTACCACTGGTTTGACCTCAGTCGGAATCGAACTCATCACTGTAGAGACAGACGTCCTATCGCTGGGACACTTTGCTTTGATGTGACTGTCAAAGTGCTACATCCTTTGAAGTCTTAGCTATGACTCAACCGTAAGCTAACTAACGGATAGTTAATCGTTAAAGCATAAAAATGGAGAGCTGATAAGTTTTTTTCATTAGGGCAAACTTGCTGCGTTTGTCAGTAGCCTACAAAATCGCAGGTTTTAATCGCAGTTTACTACTAATAAGCATGATTACCAGCTGCTCTATAACATTTATTGGCTTTCAGTTTAGTTCTGCATTGATCATTCCTTTATCGTGTGAGCTTTAAGACGTTCTATTTGCAAGTTTACGTATTAATACCTACCGCTTTAGAAACAACGCTCGATCCAGTTAGCCATCCCATCACATTTTGTATTAACGTAAATAAGTAGCAAACTTGCTGAAATATCTTTTGCATTTTGACAGAGGATGAAGTTGGTGACAGTTCTAAGAGGCATAAGAGTTTTGATTTAGAAACGGATGATGTGCCGGCTTTACAGCGAACTAATCCAACGAAAATTAACCTTCAGAAGGTATAAAAACTTCCAACTGGAAATGAATGTTTACCGCTGTCCATTATTTGATTGTTTCATAAAGGTACAGTATTATTTTATGTAGGTTTCACACTTGTGGAGTGTCCGGCCAAACGATCTTTTCATTGCATCGTTATCCGAAGATTGTTGTTTGCTCACGCATCACTCGTTTTGCACCCTGGCAAACAACAATTGGTTGGATGACTCGGTGGGTGGTTACTTGCTAATTACTTTTTGATGTGGCTCTATGATTAAACTAAGCTGTTGAATAGCTTTGATATGCGTAAAAACAACACATCTATTTGATGTCCCCCTAGCCATAAATTTTGTTTTCGCTGTTCTGACTTCTAAGTTTGTAAGTCAAAATTATCAATAAGTTTTTGATGCTGTAGGTGCTGAATTACGGACTCAAAATGTTGGCGCGGGATCGTCAATCAATATGGGTGATGGACTCTTTTTTGTGTACGTCTATATTGACTGAATCCCCACGATTAAAGAGGAGATCGTTGACAAAAGTAAGCTGTAATTTTAGGATGATGTAAAAGTGTTTAACTTATAAATTAATTTTCATCTCTGTCGGCAACAAGTTTACTCCCGCACAGCGAAGATTTACTGTATTTGTAGCGCTGTATCTGACTTTAAAACTTATTAAAGTTTAAACAACAGCGAGTAAAATCTTAGTTTCGTGATGATGTAACTCTTGTGGCTGATGCTCGAGGAAAACTGTGCAAGTTGAGCTTTCTCGCCGATCAGATGGCCGAATGGATAGAGGGTCTGCTACCTGAGCATTAAATTTGGGTTCGATTCCGACCCGAGTCAAACCAATGGCAATGACTTCAAAAATTGGTATTCACAGCTTCCCTGCCTAACGTTCAGTATTAAAGGGACAGTGTGGAGAACAAGAGCACTTAAAGGGATTTCCCCATCTTTAAGTGATAAGTAGGTGGCTGGCAACTGCTAAGCGAGCTCGTATGGCGCATACGTTACAAACTTTACTCATTACATTTGTAACAAGAGGTGGTCGCTTGACTTGATGACCTAATAAACGGTTCCTTCGCGGCCTTCCTACACGCATTGGCTCATTAAAATAATTGTAAAGATCTCACCAAAGCGACTATTTTTATTTATTTTCTTCTGTGTATCTTATTTCTTGGCTGTTGCTAATTGCTGTTATGTTTTGCCGAATGCTCAAAATATAGTTCATTTGATTGATTGATTGACTTGCAAAAAAGAAACACAAAGCGGAGAGCGCTTAAGCGATAGTGCATCAAAGAAAAAATGTACGTTCCTAATTGGACGAAATCAACCAAAAACAAAAATCGAAGCGCTATTGAGTGATTTTCAAACTGTAAATGTGAAAATCTTTTACTATCCTTTCAGTTTTTGATTGGTTGTTTTCGTTCAGTTACAAACGTACAATCCTCTTTTTGATATTTTCTCGCTATATAAGCGCTCTACCTCTGTTTTCCCCTTAATCTGACGATTATCTTGAGAAGGGTCAGACGAAAAGCGTCGGGAATAGTGAAAACGCTCATATTGCGAATTATGTGCTGCTAATCAGTTGTTAAAATAATAAAAGTATCTGTCTAACCATTATAGAATTTTTCCGTAAGTCAGTAGCAAACGATATGTGTTGCCTTTGTTGTGTAAGATACAATTATTATTTCTTTCGCATGATACAGGTGGACTTATCCCAAAAAAATGTTATTGTCGGAGCGTACAACAAACACGGAAACCACTGGAATCTTTTGGTATGTCAGCACGTTACAGTAGTTATGATAAGAAATTCTACGCTAAATGTTTTACTAATAAGCTGCTGTGTTATTAACTGCAGTGGTTGGACGCTTCATCTTCTACATTACTGCTTGTCGACCCGTACGGTTCGGACATGACCCTTACTTCTTCAGCATGCGTGATATTCAGGTGTGTTATTTAGCTATGCGATTTAGTTTTCGGTCTAATCGTCATCAATTGTGTCATTGATCATAGTCTTTATAGCCAGGGGAGTAGTGGGGAGGGGGGAATCTTGATTAATGCCGTTCCCCCACTTTTTGAATGATGCTAGTAAAATCAAGATTTTTCCCATAAATTGAACACTTTAGGCATCTTGACACTGATATAGCCTATTTCGGATAAATTGCTTCAAAATCGCTTATTTTGGCTTTAAAAATCAAAAAAATTTTTTTGTGTTCATTTTGTTCCCCTTGCTACGCCACTGTCTATGCAAAGGTTGTTACATTTGAACATTTGAAAATGGAAAAATGAACATAAACGTTTTAACAAAATAAGCCTATGGTCATGTAGCAAAAGTAAACGTGATGACACGCAATTTTGCTACGTTTCCAGAGCACTACAGTATTTACGTGATGATTAAAGTTTGTATGTGGTATAAATAGGTTTTGCAGGTGCGTTCTCCAACTTCTTATTTTAGCACTACACCCCTGTTTATAGCTACACTGCACTTTTAGAAATTATTTCAAGACTCAATTTGGTGGGAACAGTAGCGTTTGGAAAGACGTTAAATGGCAATCAGCAAGTATAGCTCATCCCGTTCAAAGAGATTCATCAAACTGCGGGATTTATGTTTTAAAGGTAACTAGTGCACACCCAATTTTTTTCTTCTTAGGTACCACAAATAAAAAATTATTAGTAGGTATTTGGTTTAAATGATAAACGGGATCTAGGTCATGAAGCTAGAGGATTGAGGAGAATCTTCCAATCAAACGTAATAATAGCGAATTGTTAGTATCCCTGTATTCGCTATTATTACGTTTGATTGGAAGATTCTCCCTAAACCTTTAGCTTCATGACCTAGAACCCGTTCAGGATTAGAAACGTAGGCTACAGTAATTTATATTTTTGAGTTTCTATGAAAACTGAGAGTAATTGCAATAATGTAGTTTTATCTCAATTTATTTCAATGAATATGCGCAGTAATCTGTGTGCTTGTGTAGATTGCTGAAGCATTGATGGGTCGTCTTCCCAACTTCACCCTGAATCCGGTTACATTTGGGAGTTCGGCGAAGGATTTGTTGAAGTTTCGGAAGGATTTTGCGGCCGAAATTTTGCTGCGTTCTGGTAAGAGAGTTATGCAACAGGCACGACAACTTTTCTCCTCGTGATAATAATGTATTTTGCTGTTGATGCTGTACTTCGACTAAATAGAAAATGCTAAGCATGTTTGCAATGCAGTTCTAAAAAAGCATACTTTAGAAGGCTAACTTGCAGGAGCTATCCAAATTTAAACCCAATTTACTGCAAGTCTGACAAGAGACCTCAAAACTAATTACGGTAAATCTACTACATGTTATCGCGAAAGTTGAATAGCCGGGAGGAATTAATGATGAGCGTGGCCTAGGGAATTCATTTGACTTCACGTAATCGGAGCTACGACGGCCGTTGCTCGATTGTGGTTAAAACTTTTACCAACTTTTCATTCCTGCGGTTGAGACAACATCGATATATTCATTTTCGTTATGCTGGAGCGTGTTACGAGTGACGGTACCCATCTCCGCCCCTTAGGTCCTAGACAACACAGCAAAGAACGTAGAGCGCCGCAGCGGTGGTGAGTCACTGGCACCACTAATATATTGAAACATATGATGCTGTTGTTGTGCTCCACTTCAAATTACTCTTCCTCTTCATTTTGTTTCAGAAAAAATGGAAGACAAATGCGCTGCTTGTTGTTCTTCTGCAAGCCTAAAAAAAGCCGTCTGGGTAAATATCATATTTTCAAAGTTTGAATAAATCGCTATTAGTTTTAATTGTTGGTTGGTTGAAGTAAGTAACAAACTTGTAAATTAATTCCATTTTATGTTTTTAGGGCGTTTTTTACAGTATAGGCCTACTGTAGATTTCATTTGTAGAATTATGGAAAATGTGTGTCAGTGATCAGTTAAACGGATGTGAAAACCTATAAAAAGCATAGGCCTTGCCGATAATTATGTTTCGACTTATACAGGCTAGTATATGCTTGTCACAAATAGTGCGAATTGCTACATGTGTATTTTTTGAACAGATGGGGTGTGACTTCTGCACCAGGTGGTTCCACTCATCCTGCGTAACGCTGGACGAAGGAGACCTGCATGGGGAGTGGCGCTGCCTGATGTGCCGTGTTTAAACGCCCCCCCCCCCCCCGCTACTCAATATAAGTTTCAGGGGCGGCTTGTCTATGAGGCTGCAAAGGCTACAGCCTACCCAAATATTTTTTGGTGAATTTTGTGTGTTATTTTCTGTTTCGTTGGTAATAAAAATATGTTAAAATTTCGTGAACTTTTGTAGTTTTGCAAATACTTTTCTGCATTTGGTAACTCTGCTTTGGGCAGATTTTGTAGCGCCTTCCTAGGTTACAGCCATTCTCTTGGATTATTATCATTTTTAGTTGCTAAAATTTCTGAACTTTTGTAGTTTTGCGAATACTTTTTTGCATTTGGTAACTCTACTTTGGGCAGATTTTGTAGCGCCTTCCTAGGTTACAGCCATTCTCTTGGATTATTATCATTTTTAGTTGCTAAAATTTCTGAACTTTTGTAGTTTTGCGAATATTTTTTTGCGTTTGGAAACTCTGCTTTGGTCAGAACTTGTAGCGCTTTCCTACGTTACAGCCATTCTCTTGGATTATTATTTTTCATTTTTAATTATTATTATTTATCATTTTTAATTGCTTAAATTTATCATTTTTAATTGCTTAAATTTTTAATTTTTAATTGATTATTATTTATCATTTTTAATTGCTAAAATTTCTGAACTTTTGTAGTTTTGCGAATATTTTTTTTGCGTTTGGAAACTCTGCTTTGGTCAGAACTTGTAGCGCCTTCCTAGGTTACAGCCATTTTCTTCGATTATTATCGTTTTTAGTTGCTCAAAAGTAATTATGTTTATTTGTGTGTATTGATAGCTGTGACAATAAATGACTTGAACTTGAAAAAAAAACACTTGAAAAACTTGTTGTATCTAGTTCTTGATTGTTTTTACTTCCGAAATTCTGTGCCAACTCTGGTGCCAAGATTCGCAATTTTCATAAACAAACCTAATAAAGATTTACCGTTTTATCATTTTACTTCAACTTTCGAAAGACCGCCTGGGTAATTACATTGATATGTTGACCAATATGCGGCTTTATGTTGAATTTGAACTAAACATTCAACTCAAAATTGGGATTCAAAATCACTGACAGTGGCAGCCGAAATCGCTGACAGTGGCAGCTGAAATCGCTGACAGTGGCAGCTGAAATCGCTGACAGTGGCAGCTGAATCACTGACAGTGGCAGCTGTCACAAAATCGATCACAACTCCTGTAGCTAGTTGGTTTAAAAGTACCTTGTAGTTCCTTGTGTTTTCAAGCATTTTGTAAATTTAAAAGTACCTTGTAGTTCCTTGTAGTGTTTTCAAGTACTTTGTAGTTGGTTTAAAAGTACCTTGTAGTTCCTTGTAGTGTTTTTAACTACCTTGCAGTTGGTTTAATAGTACCTTGTACAGGGTGTAACAAAAGTTTCTCCCCATGCATTTTCACGTCTCGAAAGAAAACTAAAATTGACAAGATGGCTTTATTTGCACATACTACCGTATTGTCAGCATACCGAGCTCCAATATCACTAAACATTAAAACAGTATAGTCAATATTTAGTATGTTTTCCTTCGTTTTTGGCACATGGCAAAGTTCTTGCGCGGAAGGAGTCACATAAGTTCCAAAGTTTGTTTTGGGTTATTGAACTCCATTCTTTCTTCACGCATAGGATTAGTTGCTGTCAATTTTTTGACTGAGATTCTTTCAGCACAGAGTCCTGCAGCCTAGCCCAAATGTGTTCTGTCGAGTTTAAGTCTGGGAAATTGCCTGGCCAGTCAGTTCCAATTTTCACACCACTTTCCTCAATTTGGTTCAGTGTTGCTCGAGCAGTGTGACAAGTTGCTCCATCTTGCATGAGCACAGCCATGTCTGTGCGTGGGAAAATGTGCTCGTTGATGATAATGTTGGAGTAAATCGACACAATATTCTTGCGATAATGTTTTTCATTTACGCTTTCATCTGGCGGTACAATATAAAGCTCAGTCTTTACGTATATCTGCTGATTACACTGGCTACCGTGATTTTCAGAGAGCATTTTAGTCGCATTTCGGGTTTGATTAAGCTTGGATCACTTGTCTGAATTCGTTTATTCGGTCTGTTTACCTTCGAGTGGAGTTCAGGAGGGCTCTCATCGGTCAAAAGAATGTGAGCTTGCAGTAATTTTCCATGGATTAATGAACGCTTATGTTCTCGTGATTTCTCCATTAGGCCTATTCGATTCGCATTACACAAATCAACTTACTACTGACTTATCCCAAATGACTAAATTACTGCAAAGTCATCAAGGTTAAAACTCGATTCGCCTCTCATTCAATAAATCCTTTCTTTTTAGGAAGTGGCTAAAGTTACGTGACCGTAACATTTGCCTCTTTAGTTTATTTTATTACTTCGTCACGCTCTCGTACAATCGGGGAAGCGTGAAGGGATAATAAAATAAACCAAAGAGACAAATGTTACGGTCACGTAACCTTAGCCTCTGCCTTCTTTTTATTCGCTTTCACTGACAAAAAGTGCGATAAATGACTGTAACAAAAGTTTCTCCCCATGGGAGAAACTTTCTCCCCATGGGAGAAACTTTTGTTGCACAAAAAGGTTGCAGCACAGACAAACTGCAACAAGCATTTCCCAAATAATTCAAACTGTTGACATATCAGTTTAATCACTTCAAACACACACGCATTTATCCTCTGAAATCATTGCGGTTTGGGAGCAACAGGAACTTGCGCGATCAATACATTCATTTTAGTCAAAAATCAATCGGCAACTTCGGCATAAGCTGGCCATTTCAATAAAAAGAGAAACAGCTTGAAAATAAGTTTCCAGATGGCTAAACTAACGTAGAAAAAAAACAGATCGTGCTTTGTATTTGTTTGGTGTTATTTAAAGCGAAAAACAGGTAAACGTGACACGCTCTTTGCAACACCAATGGGGAGAAACTTTTGTTACACCCTGTAGTTCCATGTAGTGTTTTCAGCTACTTCGTACTTGCTTTAAAAGTACCTTGTAGTTCCTTGTCCTGTTTTCAACTACAGGTACCTTGTAGTAGCTATGAAAGTACGGTACCTTGTAGTTCCTTGCAGTGTTTGCAAGCATTTTGTAGAATTAGAAGAACCTTGTAGATGGTTTAAAAGTACCTTGTAGTTCTTTGTAATGTTTTCAGCTTCTTTGTAGTTGGTTTAAAAGTACCTTGTAGTTCCTTGCCCTGTTTTCAACTACCTTGTAGTTGGTTTAATAATATCACCTTGTAGTGTTTTCAAGTAAGCTACCTTGTAGTAGCTATAAAAGTACCTTGTAGTTCCTTGTGCTGTTTTCAACTACCTTATGGTTGGTTTAAAAGTACCTTGTAGTTTCTGGTAGTGTTTTCAAGCATTTTGTAGGTTTAAAAGTACCTTGTAATGCCTTGTAGTTCCTTGCGGTGTTTAGTAGGACCCGTCTGTTTGTTGCTAAACATAATATATAAGCCTATACTAATAAAACAATTTATGCTGAAAGCACTTTTTAAGTATGGATATGTTTTACTTGTAACCTCACGTTGCAGATGGTCTGTAACAACAAGATAGTGTCTATTTTGCCGTTAACAGCAAAATAGCTTTTAGGTCTATTTTGCTGTAAGTGACGTCGTGGTATTTTAAACACCATTTTGTGCTAGATTGCCATGACTTCTCGATAGCTCAGTGGATAGAGTGCAACGTATAGTGGGAAGCGCTGCACCAGTTTTGGGTTTGATTCTCGTCGTGGCTTCGGTTTGTTTTGCTTCAATGGCTTCGTTCAGATCGCTTTGGTTTGATTTGGATTTGTGTGACCTGGGTTCACAATCGAGTTCGTGAAGACGGTAGAATAGAATAAGATGTAATATTCGTGTGACATGGGGTTATGTTGCTGCGGCAAAATAGATTTAAAAGCTATTATATCGTTAGCGGCAAAATAGACACTGCCTAACAACAAACTGACAAATCAGCAAAGAAAATGTGATTTGATCACACAATTTTTAAAATTTTTTAAAATTTATTCTTTAAATTAATAAGATTGTGAAGCATAACAATGACTACCAAGAGAGACAAGCAACCCCTATCTGAGTGTGAGCTGCGAATAAAAGGTTGGTATTGACTGGTGGTATATTTGGATGCAAAAAAGAAAGTGTTATTTGTATGTTACCATACTTGTGAAATGTTGAAGATTGTTGAATACAATAAATATGTGATAAAAATAGCATATTGAGGAAAATAATGCCACAGTTTTGACAACATAGATTCAGTGTGAGCAATTTTATGATGCCATTTTATACTGAGTATTTTTATACTACTGCACTGCCTTGCTTACACTGCTGATGATGGCAGCTGAATCTATGTTGTCAAAACGTCCAGTTTTAAGAATTACAATGGTTTCATAAAATTTCTATTTTTGTAAATTTTTTGGGGTTTTGTAGTTTCAGTCTAATATTATGGGCTGCCAAGTTTTTGTGAAAATGTTAACTTTCTAAATGTTACTGTTGGTGATGACGCTTTTCTGAGTAACAAAGTTCCAACAACATAAGCTCTTGCTGGTATGACGCTGGCTTTATCAGGTGGCTGATTCAAATGGAATCAAACAGAATGAAACTTTCTAATGTCAAATATAAGTAGTGAGGAAAGTAAGAGCACATTTATATTTTTTAGTGACCCAAATTACTGGTAGTAGATGCAGATTGTGCACATGTATACTGTACCGGTATGTAAATGTTGTTTGCCTTGATGTGTGAAAAAGTTTAATACTAGTTGATGTTAATTGACTAGTGTATAGGGATGTGCCGGATAGCAAATTTGCCTGATACCGGATATCCGGCAATTACCAGATATTCGGTATTCGACCGGATATCTGGTGTGTAACTATCCGGCCAGATAGTATAGCACTAAGCCAACATTAATATTTTGATATTTTTTGTCCACGGCTCCTCGCTATCCTTTTGCTCGACTAGCAGGCCATGAAACTATTGCACAGTAGGGGACACTAATCCAGTTGGTGTCATTTTTCCGCATCAGGAAACCGTCCCCTGATTGGGAAACGTTTGTCTCGTGATATGACGTACATGTGCGTTTGTTTCTCGATCGGGTAGGGTTAGGGTTAGATTTATATTTATATACTAACCCTCGTTGAGAAACATGATACTGAATTCATCACTTCCGTCTACAGGAAGCCTACATTTACAGGACAATACCTACGTTGGAATTTTTTTAACCCGAGGAAGCAGAAAATTAGCCTCATTAACACTCTAGTCCATCGTACTCTGATGATCTGCTCCAAAGGTAAACTCTCGAGCGAATTAGACAACATCCGTTCCATCATGGCTGAAAATGGCTATCCCGACAACGTGGTCAACTCTTCCATTACCAGGAAGATACAAAACTTCCGCAGACCACCGTCATATGGACCGAAGAAATGTCCTGTTTATCTACATCTTCCATGTTTGGGTGCTATTCGATGAGGTTCGAAAAGCAAGTCGCTTCAGCGGTTCAACGCTGTTACTTCTCTGTGGAGCCTCGCGTCGTTTTTACGACTAGAAAACTTCTGCCCACAAGCAAAAAAGATGTGCTTCCTGCTTCTCAACAGAGCAATATCGTTTATGAATTTTCGTGCCACTGTGATAGTCGGTACGCGGGTCGCACATTTCAACGACTGCAGGACAGAATTAAGCAACAAGTTCCCAAATCTGTGAGAACTGGTCAAGTTTTTCAAGATCGCAAGGCCTTCAATTGCTCGTGCAAATTGACCAATCACGAACCTACTTGCGACTCGGCAATTGGACAACATCTGCTGTCCAATCAATCTTGTGCCTTACACTACAGCGATGACAGATTCTCGATCCTTTCAAAAGGTCGCTCGGCTTTCCATCTATCTGCCTTAGAAGCTACTTACATCAAAGTTTCTCAACCAATCCTGTGCCGGCAAAAGGAGTATGTCTACGCGCTAAAAATCTCTCACTAGCGCTTCTGTTTTTGGTAGGTCGACACTTTTCGTCCAATCAGAAACTACTTCTCTTTTCTCTCTTCGCGCTTTTATAAGCGGTCTCAGCTCTACATTCTTTATTCTGACGATTCCCTTGACAAGTGTCAGCCAAAAAGCTTTGGGAAATATGAAACCTCTGCTTATGGCTATCTTTAAGTTCTGTACCACCAACCAACTGTTTAAATCGTTAACAGTTGACATGAACAGAGAGAGCGCGATCGTTGTTCTAGTACAATTTTATTACTTTTGTTCTAATAAACGCAAGCATTCCAGACTCCAGAGCAAAACTGTGTGTAACTCAGGGGCAGCATCGCAACCAGGAGAGGGGCCAGGAGGTGATGCTCGCCCTGCAACTATTTTGTCCCCCTCACTACATTCTTTGCCCCTAGATGAATTGTGTCTAGTTGCGGCATTAGTGTACTGGCCAGCGGTGTCACTAAGTGCGATAGTACATATCAACGATGTCCGCGAATTTCAAGATGTTCGCGATCTTGGACATCGTCGTAACGCACTACTCAGTAGCACCCCTACGATTCAAATAGCTTTCTCGAAAATGGGACATTGCAGACTTCTTGAACATTGCGTACATTGTGGACATCGCAGACATGTAGTATTTAGTAACATCCCGGTCAGTGATGTAGTCCTCGAGGATGTCCTAGGCCTTGACTTGCATGTCCTTAATTGGCCCCGACAAAAATTTAAAGTCTTGGCCTCGACCTTGCGTCCTTGGATGAGATTAGGGTTATGATATTTTCACTGCGCAAAAGGACAGATTCTTTGAAGGTCATCACGTCCACAGATTCCAAATTTTCCGCCGGAAGTCAACTTTGTGAAGAGCAAAAAAAGGGTCATCACGTCCGCAGGGAGAAGTTTGAACTAAAACTCTCAAAACTTTTTCGCGTAAGAATCATTTGACATGTTTTCACTGTTCATGATGCCAAAAAGGAGGACATAATTTTTAAGCGTCCTCGGAGGACAATTTTTTTTTTGTTAAATAGGAGAACATGTCCTCCAAAAGGAGGACGTATGATAAGCCTAGATAAGATGTTTCACGATAAATTATCTTTGCTTGGTGGAATCTAACATGCAGCAAATCAAAAAAGAAGCGAAACTGAAATTAAAACTCGCATTAAAAGACGAGTCTAGATTCGTCCTATGTACGATATAGTGCTTCCTTTGCTTTCTCGTGACAGGAGGATAAAAATATAGAAATCAATCATCTTAACCCCCTTGGCCTTACTGCAGCGCTGCTGGTTATAACTTCTTTTATTCTAAATCCTCGTGAAAGCTCTTTGGCGTCACCTAGGGGACAAACGCAACGGTGAAATTTTTTTTGCTTCAGGTGATTTGGTTGTTTTTCAACGAGGATTTCGATTATGGCAGCTAGAACGTGCGCAAATGCGTCGTTTTCTGCGCATTTAAAAATGGTGAGTTTAGGGGTACCTACATAGGAAATCGTCTCTTGATCAGGAAGCATTATTTTCCCGATCGGGGTACGGTTTTCTGATACAGAAAAATGACAGCAAATGGGCTCAAAGAGGTCATGTGGCACGCAGAAAACTTTCAAAAGCTTTGGGTCATTAAGAATGGACTTCATCACTCTAAGTTGGCCGAATCAGCAAAGCGGTTGAGTGGCAGGAGCTCAGTTAAATTAATGACTATCTTATTGATCGCTTTTGATTCAACTACGATCCACGACACTACGTTTGTATATCAACACGTTTTCAACGCTGGGCTTTATTTTCGTGTTAGAAGAATTGTGTTAAAAGTGTGGATTTTGGTGAAAAGTGTGTCGAAAATCGGACGCCAAGTCAGTCAGCCACCATAGGCGTCTAATCGGTGAGCGCAGGAACAGTGCTTCCTCAGGTCTAATACCAAAGAGGGCAACATAATTATGTCTGGCCTTCGGGGTATTTTCATTATTATATTAATAGTTGACTACATGCACATTGCAAGGTAGTTAAAACACTTCCAAAATGCAGCAGCACAAAATCTTAACATTTTTTTGACGAAATTTTGCGCTAATGCTATATATAAATCAAGAGGAAAACTATCAAGCATGTAGCCTGCGTCAGAAGAGTGATTTTACGAGTAAAGCAATCGAGTTAGCAATTACCACACATTGTGTTGATTTTTGCAGTTTTGCACTTCAATTTGTGATACCCATCGAAAGCAAACTTCAAAAACGATCAAATTGTCATTATACTCGCAATATTACGCCAAAGCATGTAACGAGTGATGGAGCCCATCTCTGCACCTGTGCGACACAATTTTGAACGTCATAAGAGTGGCGAGCCTCCCACACCAATAGCGATGTCTTTAACCACTATGCCAGGGGTTCTTGACCTGTGGGTAATTACCTACTAGTGGGCAATTTGAGGATTTCAAGTGGGTAATTTAAAGTTCTGGAACACAAAAGACATGGGCAGTAAAAACTTTAAGCAGGAATGTGAAAGCCAAAACGATGTTAGGAATCGATAAGCATGATGCTTCAAAAACTTAACTGTTTTCAGCATCAGATGCAGTTCACAATAGGTCATAAACTGTTAAACTGAGATAATATTTCTCAGTAAGACAGTATATTATGATACCATGGTGATGAAAAAAGCCAGATTATGACATCATAATCTGTAAAACAAAACCTGACATTAACTTGATTGTCGCTGAAAAACAACAACAAAAATCGCACTGACGATTTGAACCAAAGTAAATGTTATTCTTGTCAATAAATAATTGTTCTTTTTGTTACCGGTACCGTACATATCGTTGTACTTTTGGATATAAGTTGCCACAACAGGATCAGAATTCATTTTAATTTTTCAGCCAGTTTTAAAAAGTATGTGGGGTAGTGGGAAATATATATTTATCAAGTAGTGGAAATGGGTAATGAAGGAAAAAAGGTTAAGAACCCCTGCACTACACTAAGCGGTCGGTAAAAGGCAAGTTTGAATTTGAATTTTCACTTGCTTTGCTCTATCAGCAGAGCTACTAAAAAACGCAAAGGTTTATAGTAAATGCCATAAAATTACTGCAAAAAAACGATCCTGCCGTAAATCTGTAATGTTGGGTGAATTACGTCAAACTTTTAACACAAACAGCCAACTGATGAACCAAGGACGTTGAATTAGAGACTTCAACTTTCTTAGCGTTACAAAACTGCACAACATTTAAAAGCAGAAGCACATCCATTACAATGCTACTGGTACCTTGAAACGTCGTTTTTTGAACGTGGAAAACAAAGTTTCTATAAAAATTCTCTCCCCCTGCCGTTTGATTTCAAGAAAAAATTGGCACCTATGTCAGCTGCTCATCGCATTTGTTTTTTTCATTTTGAACAAAAAATGAACGTGCAAGTTGTAGGACAGAAGACAGTCTTTTAAACGTAAATTATTTGCATGGTCTTCACGGGAGACAACGGTGGTGGTCATCGAAATTATATCGTCTCGGTTTGATGCCGATTGATTACTGCCTACTGCTACACCATGGAAGTGGCTTTCCTGATGACAAAAAAACTTGTAAACTAAATTTAAATCCACTTGATATGAAAACTTACCACCGCAGTCTAAGGTTTGGACTTGGTTCTACTTTTTGTACTGAGTCCAAACAAAATCAAAGTTTTCAAACTTGCACCAAATCTTTTCTCATAGATCGAAAAGGTAAATTTTATTTTTACCAAGTGCACCCTATGCAATTTTTCTGAACGTTGAAAATATCCGGTACTGGCTGGATACCAAAGTACTAATCTGCTGGATACCTCAAAAAGCGCTGGATAGTGCTGGATACCGGATATATATCCGGTATCCGGCATATCCCTACTACTGTACATATCGATATTTGAGCTTATTCCTTTCTTCTTTTCGCTATTTGCCGTAAAAGTCTGGCAAAACATGTATATATAAAGCGATGTTCTATATCAGGGTCATATTTTATTCATTTATTTTGCTGCATATTTCCCCTTCTATTACAAGAAAGTGAATTAAATAGCCACTTAGGAAATATGTGCCACTGTTCTACCACTTTAAAATAGAAAAATTCTCAATAACACAAATAAACTTGCCGGCTTGTTCTCCACACTGTCCCTTTAATGCTGAGCGTCAAGCAGGGAAGATATGAATAGCAATTTTAAAGTCATTGGTTTGATTCAACTCTGAATGAAATAGGAGTCTACAGGTCCCAAGCAGTTGCTCTGTCCACTCAGGCATTCAGCTGTCACCAACGCCTAAGCACTTATTAATAAACGTGCACTGCTAAGATATTGTTATTATTTTCTCTAACGCTCGTGTTTACTCAGAAATCCGTGTTCAGTTGAATGATCAAGTGAAGTATTTGGATCAACAGAATGAATCTCGAGTCACACTTGTTAGTGACATACAAGATTTCTTGAAACGAAAATCTGAAGTGGAATCAGAATATGCAAAAAAACTTGATGTTCTTTCTGAAAAATATCTAACTAAACATAAAAGCTTATTCGGACAGAAGTAAGTTTTCGAATTGCATTTTTTCAAAAATTGTTCTATGTTGATTGTTACTTCATTCTTCATGTGTTTCCTATGGTGAAAAGATGAAGTGTTCTTAACAGTCTAAAACTGAAAGGCCCAAGCTCACTGCGAGTCAACTGCCGGTCTGTTATAGTCCGAGTCTTGCTATTTGTGTAAGTTTTACAACCGTGGGGTTCAAAAGAAACATAAACAGTGCCCCTCATTTTGATACTTCAGTTTTAGCTAGAAAATATGTAACTAGTGAATGATGTGATGAGATTTGGCCGTTGCGCCAGACAGAAAGCTTGATATGATATGTCTGAGCTCAAATATACAACAGCAAATCATCTAGTTGGTGTTTAGCTGCATTGTGATTTGTAAATACTTGGAAATAAAGAATTTACTACACGAAGTTTTCCGTTTGCATTGCCTCAATTCGGAATTACCTTGTCTACTTGTCCCATTTCAGTGGGCTTTTGGCCCACACTTTTTGGTTCTCCTTTCTGCGTCATATTATAGCAATAATTACTTTTTTACCTATGACATCGAAAAATTGATTATGATACAGATACTAGAACCAAGAGCTGCTGGCCTATTGCCCACGAAAATTGGACATGTGGACTGGGCAAATATCTTCTTGCTTATTACTTCAATTTCAATATGTCATTTTCAACCGGGATGTAATACCGGTAATTAATCCCCATTTCGATAGCAATTGCCAGGTGATATTTAGTTGTTCAGTTAAGTTTGTGTTGGTTGATGAAAATTTCTGTGTTGTTTCATGTTTGAACTACAACATCAGCCTTTTGATGTATAGGTCGATTATTGATAGTCAGTTAGTGCAGAGTCGTCTTTTTTCACATTAATTGCCATTTGGCACAATTCAAAAGTACATATATAATGTCGTTCATTATATTAAAAGGATAGAGCCACGGCTTCTGTTTGTGCAGGGGCAGCGAACTCACAAGTGTTTGTGATCGAGTTTCACCAAAAATGTTCGAGTCGAGTTCTTCATTTTCAATTTTGCTAGTTCGAGTTGAGCTATTTTTACCGAGTTTATGCTGAGTTTAAGTAGTTTAATTGTCAAGTTTAGGTTAAGTTCAAAACTCAATTAACTTCTTTCAAGAGCGGTTCTAGTTTGAGTTCAAGAGATTTTTTCGAGTTCAGCAAAAAGAGCGAGTTGGCAGCTCTGGTTTGCTCTGCAGCGGTTCTCGGCCAGACAACCACGATCCTTTATAATATTCATAATTTTTTTGCATTTCCTTAGAGTTATAATTCCAGCAGATGTTTGGTTTATGCAGCACTTTATAATCATTGTGGTTATGCAACAATGCTTACACGTGTTGTTTTTCTTTGTACCGTACTTTAATTTCATGTTACTTGCATTGCTCTTCATCCAGTGTAAATTTAAATAGTTGATCTCTACTTGTGGCAACCACTTACACATCCAACCAACACAGATTCGATGCATAACCAGCAACAGCACTTAGTTTATCGCGGGGTAACCCTTAGGGTTGTCAAGTCACCCTGAAGACTTACTAAATATAGTAACCGCAGTGCTCCTAGTGATTCACCATTGCTGCTGCAATTTTAGCTAATGTAAGTTGTGCTGCTGAAGACCTCCCGCCCTGATAGTGATGTCTTCAAGGACTACGCCCATGAAAAGAGTAAAATCGATTTCTAGTACAAACCTTACTTGCTTTCAGGAAAGATCAAGCATCTATTGTGCAATCATCGCTGCTGTGTTGGATCCAGATGCTGGAGCAGTGTCAGCGAGAAAGTAGAGATCACAGTATGATATCAAGTGTTTATTCCCTGCAAGTTCTTCCCAGATTGCAGCTTGTCGGAGAAGATTTGCTGCGTTTGCATAAAAAGGTATCAAGTGCGATGCTGCTTTGTTGAAAAGTAACTTAATGATTTGCAAAACAAGACTGACACTGATGTATTGAAATTTCGTCAGTTTGATAATAATTGCTTCCTGACACTTTATTTCTTCATTCATTTTTCTATTCCCATTTTTTCGTCTGAGGATTGTTTGTATTGCAGGCCAACCTACATCGCTTACCGAAAGTATTATTTATTTCATTGACTAAGTTAGTCCATTTCGTTACAAAATCGCACCACAAATTGCAACAGTTATACAGTTATACGCAGGAAACGTTGTGATAATCGCACAAGGAAAATTGTATTGTGCATATTAAGTTGCGCGTTTATCCTCGTTCTGCGAGAAAGTGCTATAACGAGTTTGCTGTCCGCCACTCCCGTGATCGGGGAATCCCGTTAAGTGTCTTTCCAAACGGCACAACTGGTAAACTTGCCAGCATGTTCTCCGCACTGTCCCTTTGATGCTGAACGTCAAGCTGGGAAGCTGTGAATACTAATCATTGGTTTGACCGACTCAGAATCAAGCCAGAGTCTACAGCTCCGGGGGCAGACGCTCTATCCTCTAGGTCGTTTTGAATGATAATGAATCCGGGCACCATGTAGTCTAGTGATATTAGTCTAGTCTAGTCTAGAGCAGGGATGGGTAACCTTTTTCGATCTGCGTGCCAAAATCGGCTAAAATCATGGGCCAAATTTTTCCGCGTACCAACCTACAGTTGGCATTCTATTCTCCCTTGAAAATATCGGTGAAGAGCAAAAAATAAAATAAAAAAAAGGTCATCACGTCCGCTGATGTCCAATTTTTGTCCCAAAATCAGGTGAAGAGCAGAAAAACAAAGGTGATCACATCTGCTGATAAAAAAAAAAAATATTTAAGGTCATCACGTCCGCTAATGTCCAACTTTCGTCCCCCCAAAAATTAAAAGACCACATGGCTCGCGTGCCAGAGAAACGAGCTCGCGTGCCAAGTTCGGCACGCGTGTCAGGGGTTGCCCATTCCTGGTCTAGAGCGAGGAATTTTTGCGTAATGAAAAATATTTAAGCGTTTTTGCAGCAGACCGTTGCCAAGCTTGATAGTAAGTTAGTAACCGCGCAATACTTAAGCTTGCGTCATTTCCTGTACTTGCTTTCAAGAAGTGACAATTTTATGCGTTCGATATTTGCTAATTAAGGCTTTCATTGGTCTACGACGTTTCGGTACAGAGACATGATCGCGCAAAATGTGTTGTTATGAACAGTATTAAAGTGATATGCATTGATAAAAAAAACGTATTTGTGAGAAGAAACCCGCTGGAACGTACTTCGCGCCCTCATCTAACCTTTGGTGGTCGCGGGGGCAGCTGCTCCAATTGGAGCGTCCATGCATCTTAATCCTCTGCGACGAAGGATAGATGTGTGGTGGGGTGTCAAGGCGAGACCAACTAAGATATTCAACGTAATCTGGCCGTAGAGTTCAGGGACGGTCTCTGGGCATTCGACCAATCGGTGTTGATTGGCCGTTATTTCTGGTTTCAAGCTTCGATCATATATTTTCACAGCTTCTACTTTGCTCCTTATGATTGCGTTTCTGTTCATTTTTGCAGAATCGTGAGGTTGTGCAGAAAATTCATGAAGAATTTTTGGAAGATTTAAGAAAATTGTATCAAGCTTTGCAGGATTATCAGACCTATTGGAATGAGTGTGTGCAAGCGGAAAATAAATTCAAACAAGCTGAAAAGCAGGTTTGTTGTGTCAGGTGAGCCAGCAGGTCAGTGATAAACGAAAATCTTATTTTTCTAGCTTGATAAACGTAATGAAAAAAACGTTGATTCGTCGAAGGACGATCCACGAGTGAGGAGATCATCATCATTGCGAAAACTTGACAAGCAACGAGATAAGGTAGCATTTAGAGGATTGTTATTCTTTAGTAGTATAGCTGGTTTTCCTTAATCGTTAATTCGTTAATGACGAAGCTAATTTTTATGATTAATTATTTCGTTAAAAAGTTTTTTGAAATTAACGGACTAAATTAACTTCCGTTAGCGCTGATTATCCTTATTAGCTTAATTTGATGTCGAAAATTTTGCTGAAAATACAATTCAAATAATAAGGTCAAAAAATTGGTGTAAAAGCAACAAAAATATTGTTTTTGAGCGAAAATTTGCTCGCGCACTCAGCAATATTCCAAAATTCCATGTTTGAAAACGGAAGAACAAATCTGATGAAGTAAAGGTTAGCGAAACTAAAGTGGTGCATTAACTTGCCCACGTATGATCAGTAACTACTAAGGTGAGCGTTTTATAATGTTTCGCCATGGCATGAGCATTTGTGATGAAACTTACGTTAAATTGTGTTACCAGAAATCATAATGATTTTCTGCGCGTATGTTTCAGGTTTCAATTAAGGTGGATTTGTGAATTGCGAAGTGACGTGTAATGTTTTGTGTACGAAATACACTATTCAGTGTTCACCGTTGAAGTATAAACTTTTACTTTGTAAATGTTCAAGTACATAGAATGTTGAATGACTGAGCCTGTACATGAATGTTTTTTATGACATTAAGGAGAAAAAATAAAACCACGTAAATCTCAAAACTGGATGTTTCGACAACATAGATTCAGCTGTCATCAACAGCGGTATAATCAAGGCGCTACAAAATTAAAAGCCATATTTGCTTACACTGTTGATGATGACAGCTGAATCTGTGTAGTCGAAACGTCCAGTTTTGAGACTTCTGTGGCTTTATTTTTCCTCAAGCTATTTTCGTTTCATGTTTTTTTATTACAGTGTTACATTTTCTTAAAGGGAAACTGAAGTGCAGAATTATGTTTCCACGTAGAGTGTTAAAAATGCAACGAATTCAAAAGTGACAATAAAAATTTTTGAATGTAGGTATTTAGTTAAGCAAATTTTAAAATTTTTTACTGTCACTTTTAAATTCGTTCTATTTTTTAACACTTTTCGTAGGAAAATAATGTAACACTTCACATTTGATGCCACTTCAGAATTTTACTGAATTGAAACTCGAGCAGTCGACCGTGACGTTATTTCATTGTGGAGTTTTTGACGTTTTTACAGAGAATGATTAAATATTCTGAAACGAAATTAAAATGCATCAAAGCACGAAACGAATATATTTTGCAACTAGAAGCCACCAACGCTACGCTCAACAAATACTACGGTACAGATATGGGAACTTTATTAGATGTAAGTATGGTGGAAAGCGTGCTCAATACGAAGTGGCAAAATTGTGTTTATTTTTTACGCCTGACTAAACGTGATTGAGATTGGAAAAAACATTTGTTGCCAACACTTTTTAACACACTTTTTTGTGCTCTTAACATACTTTGGTAGACTCTTGTTTTTTCATGTTTTATCGCGAACATTTTTTGAATTATGAAATTTTAAGGAGGAAACGTTAGATGCATTCACCGAAACTATTTGCTGCAATCACCGGTTAGCTCAGTTGTTAGCAAGTGGGTGCGGAAGGTCTGAATTCAATTCTCACCGGTCAAATCGGACACAGAGCTGTGTTGTTCGGGCGCTAAGTCTCGGAGATGGATCCCGCCACTCGTTACATGCTTCGGCGTAGTACTGCTAGTATAATAAAGATTTGATTTTTTTTTTAATATTTGCTGCGTTGATACTGAATATTGTGAATCAAGCAGCTCTATTTGTTCTGTTTCGATGTACCTTGAAGTATACTGATTGATATATTCTATCTGCGAGATACTATAATTTCACGGCAACTTTATAGGTCAGTAATGATCGTGACAGGAAGCAAAGTTTATTAGTTTTCGTTGATATTTTAGAACTGTTATGTGAAATTGAATGAAATTTTGAGCACTGTAAGTTGAAAATTGCGGCATATATATATGCATGCAAGGAAACTGTGCAGATCAAATTTTTTTTTCATTGCTTCCAGCCTTCCACTCATCCACCATTTCCTTCATTCTAACTACTTTCATTTCCATCTTGTCCAGAACGTCATGCGCAGAAAAACTTATGTGTTTTTAGCCTGCTGTTAAGCATCAGTCGGTTTCTTCATCGTAAACAATGATAACCGTACATCGGAATAGAAAATTTCTTGTTGCGGTTTTTCGCATCATCATCATATTTTACGCAGTATGTCACATTAACCTGCCGCTTGGCATAGAGGCTAAAGACATCGCTGTCGGTGTGGGACGGCTTGGGTTCGATCCCCGGGCTGGTCAAATCTGATGCAGTGTCGCCAAAGCTGCTTTGTTTCTTCAGAGCTGTGTTGCACAGACTGAACCGCGAAGATGTCGTTCCACGCTTCGTCGTAATACCGCGGGTATAATGAATGAAGTTTTGATTTTTTTTCTTTTGGAGTTTGTATGAAGCAGTTTTGAAACGGTGCTTAACAGTCACTGCAGCCGAATGATCTCACTACACTGCGTCTATCGATTTATTTAATTTGTCTGATGTACGGTAGAGTAATTGTGCAAGAGAAAAGACATGTCTCATGAAACTGTGTATTAGACTGCGAGTTTGGGTTACCATAATTCACTTGAACGAATGTGGGACACTTACTGTGAAGCTGAGACGGCAGCACAGACATCGCGGCTTGGTGGAGTTGCTTTATTGAAGAGATGTGTTGATCAACTTGATCCAGAAAGTGACAAAAACAAGTGGGTTATTGCGTAGCGCTTCAATTGATTGTTATTTTTAAACCACCCCGTTAACGTAGTTGTTAGGCGCATCGCCATCGGCGCGGGAACTCCTTTACCGGGTCGGTATCGCCAATGGCTCGCCACCACTGCCATTTTTCTTCACAGCTGTGTTGTTTAGAGACTAAACCGCAGAGATGGATTCCGCCACTCATTACATGCTTTAGCGTAATATCGCGAGTATAATGAAAATTTGATTTGCTTATTTTTGATATTCTCAGGTTTATCAACGCCCACCCCAACTCATTTAGCATCCCCACACCCTTTTTATATATGGGTCACGTGGAAGATGACGTCAAAAAAGTATCACTTTCTCATCCCCAGCTCTTCAAGGAGACAGAAAGAAGATGTAAGGAGATGGAGCAAACATTGAACACGATGGCTGAAGATCAGATGGAGGTACCATCTTGGCATTTTATTCATAAGTCCCAACTTAAGGAGAGAAAATAAAGCCACAGTAAATCTCAAAATTGGACGTTTCGACAACATAGATTCAGCTGTCATCATCAGCAGTGTATGCAAGGCAGTACAAAACTGTAAGAACTAGAGAGAGAGAGTTAATTTTTTTACCAGTACACGTGTCGCACAAAAACGATTACACATACAGTAGTAATAGCACTGTTACACAATGCAATGATTTGTGCACAATGGCAGGAAGCACCGAAAAACCGTTAGGTTATCGCGTCGAGATGCTACGGATAGTACAAGGCACAAACGAAAGCAATAGCAGTCACTTCGGAAAGAGTAAATAAGAAAAAAAGATTACTTAATACTTCGAAATGCAATTAAATGTAGCTTACTGTATATCTGTACGATCCAGTCGATAGCGATCCAAGAGATATTTTTTGATTCTTTTTTTACAAGAAGCCCAATGTATGCTTTTATAGTTACTGTCCAACTTACACCATAATTTGGTCCCTTTATAGGAAAGTTGGTTTTTGGAAAAGCTCGTGTTAACGCGCGATAAGGCATAAAAGGCAGATTGCTTGAATCTGGTATTGTGGGCATGAACAGAGGCTATTTTTGTGAACCATTTGTAAAATACTTCGGGTAATTTACCATGATGTAACTGATGCATGAATTTATACAGTTCGAATTCGTTTTCAGAAATTGTAAAGTGCTGTACATGTTGTTAATTAGGGTTTCAATTCCACATGACAGAATTATCCTCAATACTTTGTTCAATCTCACTCGTAGACATTGTAAATGAGTTTGGTTAGAATTAACAATTCCAACTACAAGCTATAGCATAACCCAGGCAACAGGTCAAAATAGCTACTGTAATTATAACGTCATAAACTAAAAGCTAATAAAAAGACTAACGGAGTTAAATTAACAGTTAAATAAGTAAAGGGGAGCGGATTTGGAGTCAGCGTTAAGCAGTGGCTCATATTTTTGAATGAAAAGTGGTTCAAAAATTAATAAGTGTGCAGAATCACCAGCACTGCTAAAAACGTCCGGTTTAGCAAAGTCCACTTTATGGTCAGGATTGTCCGTTATGTGTCGGCACACCTGGGATTTATCCAAATTGGAATGCTCCTTAAGTCTATTAATAAGATTTCGTGTAGTATGTCCAATATAGCTAGAACCACGAAAACGCGTTAACGTATTATACAACCCCATATTTCATCAAGTTCTTTTGCTTATCCTTCAGACGAAAGTTGTGTCCGATGTTCCAGGTGATGTCGATAATCCGTAGAATAACTCGGTTCCATGTCTGCTTTTCCACCAAGGCGTACAGCTCTTTCTTGAGTTGCATTGACATGTCACCTAAAAGGGGCAATCGAGCAACAAGTGTTCTACAATTTTACGTTCTTCATGGTGACTCAACATCTTGTCATATTTACGATTGAAAAATTTCCTGACAAAACTATCTAAAAAATAAGCTGGATAGCCATTGCGACCAAGCATATCCGTGTTATCATCAACCTCTGAACAAATGCTTTCATAAGAACTGCAGATTTACACCTCTGAACAAATGAAGAATAAGCAGAAGATCTTGATGAAATATGGGGTTGCATATAGGTTAACGTGTTTTTGTGGTTCTAGCTATATAGAACAGACTAGACGAAATCTTATTACTAGACTCGAGGAGCATTGCCATTCGGATAAATCCCAGGTGTGCCGACACTTAACAAACAATGCTGACGTTAAACTGGACTTTGCTAAACCGGACATTCTTAGCAGTGCTGTGATTCTGCACGCTTAGTAATTCTAAAATATGAGCCACCGCTTAACGCTGACTCCAAATCCGCTCCCCTTTACTGTAATTTAACTCCGTTAGTCTTTTTACTAGCTATTGGTGTAGGACGTTATAATTACAGTAGCTATTTTGACCTGCTGCCTGGGTTACGCTATAGCTTCTAGTTAGAATTGTTAATTCTAGTTCTTACAGTTTTGTACTGCCTTGCATACACTGCTGATGATGACAGCTGAATCTATGTTGTCGAAATGTCTATTTTTGAGATTTACAGTAGCTTTATAGATATTTTCGTCCCATGTTTATTGTATTCCAAAGTTCCAACTTATTTTTACCATGTGTAGACATGCCGAAACATGTTGGAAGCATGAATCGGCAATAAGCTTAGTTAGGTTTGGTCAAGTAGCGTATAGGAGCGTTCATCAGCAGTCTGTGTGTTGGCGGATAACTCAGGCGGCTCTACCAGCCCGCACATTGTCGTTCACTCCTCATGGTTGGCAGTGATTTGACTGTTGTTATGACTATTTCGAAACCAAATCTGGTTAGCGGGGAACTGAAATGTACAACTATTTTTTCACTGATGGTGTCAGAAAATACAACCAATTCAAAACTAACAATAGAATTTTTAAATGTATTTGCCATCTTGTATGAATTTTTAAATGTATATAGCTAACCAAAATTGTGCATTCAAAGTTTAAGGTGATAACGTACTAAGGCTTTATTTACACACTGAGGCGTGCAAGAGTTGCATCGGCAATGCTCGTCAACGCAGTTCGCTTTTACTGTTTAAAAGTCAAACGTCTTGACTGCATAATCACTAAAGAAAAAGGCGTTTCACTTTGATCAGTGAAAGCGAATTGGGTTGACGAGCATTGCCGCTGCAACTCTTGCACGCCTCGGTGCGTAAATAAAGCCTTAGTACGTCATCACCTTAAACTTCGAACGCATAACTTTGGTTAGCTAAATACATTTAAAAATTCGATTGTTAGTTTTGAATTGGTTGTATTTTTTGACACCTTCAGTGAAAAAATAGTTGTACATTTCAGTTTCCCGTTATGTTGGAGTTGAAAAGTCACTGCCGAGAAGTGGCCTGGTGCATAAACGACATCATAAACGCTTGCCCGTAGTATTGTGTCGAGTCACCAGAAGCATCTGACTGGGTAGGTAGCTATACTTTTATTGTCGGCCAAAAGAAAGAGAAAAATCACTTTGCGAGACGACAAATAAAGGAACAGCACGACGAGGAGGAGCGAAAGACCATGCAGGTCGTCAAAAGGAACAACGCAGTCGCCGAGTCTGCTCATCCTCGAACAGTTGAAACAAATACACAATAGCCAGAAGCAGAGGTTTCATATTTCCCGAAGCGTTTCGTCTGACACTTGTCAAGGCAATCGTCAGAATAAAGACGATTCCCTTGACAAGTGTCTTCTGATGATTCCCTTGACAAGTGATTCAACTTTATTCTGACGATTCCCTTGACAAGTGTCAGACGAAAAGCTTCGGGAAATATGAAACCTCTGCTTCTGGCTATCTTCAAGTTCTGTACCACCAACCAACTGTTTAAATACTTAATATGACCTAAATAATTAAAAATTTAGAAATTCGAGTTCAGGCAATCAATCTAATTATATGTATTATTAATATTGGTATTGACAAATATATATATATATATATATATATATTCAATCTCCTGACAGCCACTGTTTCGACCTTGTTAGGTCTCATCAGAGGAGCTCAGAGTAGTCTGGGGTGAAGAACCTCAAAATCAAATTTAATGAACTTCAGAAATTTTTTGTTTGTGGTACCACAAAACAAAAAACCTCCACCCCTGCCAAAGTGCTCAAATCGCATAAGCGATGAGCATTGCGCAATGCTATTAGCCAACATAAGATTTCTTTCTTTTTTTTTAGAAAAAAAAAAAAAGAAAAGCATTTAATTGCGCCTACAGTTCAACAGCACATAAACAGTAATTTTTTAATATTCTTGGAAAAAATTTATGGCTAGTCGTTATGATTTTATTGTTCATTGATTCAGGTAGTTCATTCCAAATTTTAACACCAAAAACTCTAAGAGATTGATTCGTTTTGCAGAATGTTGCTCTTTGTACGTAAAACTTATTGGAAGAAATATTTTTGGTTGAATGCGAATGTATTGCGGGCCAGTTTCTAAAACTAATCAAATATTCACTGAGTAAAATAGGAAGTTTATTCAAATAAACTCTTACCATAAATTTAGCAAGTTTTAGTTTGTATATTTCATTTATATTCAATGAATGAAATTTATCATCAAGAGGTTTTAGCCTTGTTCTAATGGCAGATTTCTTGCATATTAATTTAATGATGCGATTTTGTTTGATTTGAAGCTTGGTTAAAATGGATTTAGTGATATTTCCCTACAAGATTATTCCAAATTACAGATGGGAATACACTAAGCTGTAGTAAACGGGCATCAAAGCACGGGGAATATAGGGACTTAATTTGTACTGGGCTTCAGAAGCGGACGATATTTTGGTTGCAATATGTGTGTTTGTTCCAACTGAGTTTGTCATCAAAGTTTACTCCAAGGTATTTCACGCAATCAGACTGATCGATTTTGCGATTATTTATATATAATGAAACTTGTTTCTTACTTTTGGTGAAAAAGAGATGACTTGCTTTACTTACAGATTCAGATTCATTTATGTCATTGCATTCATACGGTATTTAAACAATTATAATAAATAAAAACAAGAGCAAAAATATAGTTCAACAACGAAACATAACACAATATAGAAAAAGAAAAATAAAGTTTACAATGAATGCAATAGGGAAGCTGCGAAGTGACCGTCTAAGGGTCTTCGAGTCAAGCAACCACCCTTGTTTTAAAAAAAAAAAAAAAATATATATATATATATATAATAAAATAATAATTTTTTTCTCAGTTGCTGTGCATTATTCTGCTGATTCGTATAGGATCTGCTGTAATATAAAGAAGAGAAAAAAAAAAAAAGAAAAGAAAAATAAATGAATAAAGATAAAAGAAAGAGGAGATGTTTAGTTGCATTGTAGGTATAATTTGAGGTGTTTTAAGAACTGACTGTAAATTTTAGTTTTGATCCTGGTAGGTATTTTGTTCCATATTTTCACACCAGTATATTTTAGGGAGCGCTGTAGACGAGTTGTTTTGTATTGTGGAATGTAGTATGTAAGTCCAGAGGTGTTGCTTCTTGTATGAACTGAATGAATTGCTGCAATTCGGTTAAAATACTGCGAAAAAGAAACAGGTAGTTTATTGTTATGGAATTTATGCATGAATGTCGCTGTTTCATAGATGTGAAGATCGTGAAGTTGCAAAATTTTAAGCTTTTCATATATCGGAGCACATTTATCAGTACGTTTTGAATTAGCAATCATCTTTATGGCTTTGTTTTGAAGTCTGGATATTTTATTGGTATATGTTGAATAAGTATTATGCCAAATTAATAACCCATACAATAAATTTGAGTGAAATAACGCATAATAAAGTTTTAGAAGTACAGACGAAGGAAAAAAATGTTTGAGTTTTGATATTATGCCAACTGCCCGAGAAAGTTTAGATTCTAAATATTCAATTTGTGATCCAAAGGTTAACTTGTTATCAATTATTAGTCCAAGATACTTGGCTTCTTTAACTACTTCTATTGACGTTGAGTTGATGGCAACGGTAATGTTATTAGACGCGCGATTAAGTTTTGGTGGGACAAGAAGTACGTTCGATTTAGTCGGATTAATAGTTAATTGATTTGCATTGACCCATTCTGAAATTTTTTTAAGTTCCGAATTAATGATGAGTTCAAGGTTTGAAAGTGAGTCTGCGTTGATGTTGAGACAAGTATCGTCAGCAAATAACCTAGGTAGTGAAGATGTACTATTAACATTATCATTTATATATATCAAAAATAACAATGGCCCGAGTGTAGAGCCTTGAGGTACCCCATATTCAATAGATTCAGTTGTTGATGTGATGTTGTTGTCTGTGACATATTGCTTTCTATCTTCGAGATAAGAACTTAACAGGTTATGTACCTGTCCTCGAATGCCGTAGTGATTTAATTTGCGTAAAAGAATTGAGTGGGAAACGGTATCGAACGCTTTTTTTAAGTCTAAGAACACCAAGCCAGTAAATTCATTTTTATTGATATTATCGTAAGTCAGAGTTACAACGTCCGCAATAGCGTGCGTAGTCGAGTGATGTTTTCGAAATCCGTATTGCGTGGAAGAAATTACAGAGTGCTTGTCAATAAAATTTATTAATCTGTTATATATCAATTTTTCGAGAATTTTTGAAAAACACGTTAGAATAGAGATAGGGCGATAATTTGTAGGTAAAGATTTGTCTCCTGATTTGTACAAGGGAATAATCTTGGAAGTTTTTTGGCAGTTGGGAAAGTAGCCAAGCTCGAAAGAATGATTTACAAGTATCGAAAGTGGATGAGCTAGTATTTCTGCTACGCTTCGTATGAAGTACACAGGAATATTATCGTATCCAGGTGATTTGTAAGAATTTAAAGACATTGCGTTATACACTTCCGATACTTGTGTAGGATGTAAAAATATGGACGACGATATAGAGTCTTTTAAGTACGTTGTATAATTTATTTCGTTAAGATTTTGTACTTTCTGCGCTAGCTTTTTACCGATGCTACAGAAGTGTTTGTTCAGACAGTTTGCTACTTCTGTTGGGTCATCGATTATACTCTCGTCAACTTTAATTTCAGATGGAAAATCAACAGATTTTGTTTTCTTGTATAAAAGGGAGTTAATAGTTTTCCAGATTTTGCGTGGGTTATGTATATTTTCCTCAAGCTCTCTGTTCAGATAAATTTTCTTCGAAATATATTTTAATTTGTTAAGTTTATTAGCATATTGTCTGTAAAAAATTTTTTTTTCACTATCACTTCCTTTCAAAAAATGTGTCTTATATAATTTTTGCTTTTTACGAATCGAGGTCATCAAACCTCTAGTAATCCATGGTTTTTTATTTAATTTGCTTTGTGTGCGAGTGGCAATTTTTAAAGGTGCATGCTTATCAACAAGGGATTTTACAATGTGAACAAATTTTTGAAATGCTTGCTCATAATTAGTGTTTAAATTAAACGAGCTAGGTAAGTTTTGCAAGTAAGTTTGCATCATTAAATTTAGCTCTTGGGAATAGGAATCGATTTTAAAATTACTCAAGTCTCTGATATACCTTTTTTGTGATTTTGGTTTCATGGTTTATATCAATCTTGCAAAAAACCGGAAAATGATCGCTAATATCGCATTAAAAAATACCAGGTACAATTTGGTGTTGGTGGTTGTTTGTTATGACGTGGTCCAATGTCGTTTGAGAAGTTGATGTTTTACGAGTTGGTTCGGTAATGATTGAAACTGCTCCGTTACTTTCCAGCATATTCATGTAATTGCGTTTGTTCGACGACTGAGCATTTGAACTAATATCGATATTAATATCACCAAGAATATAGTAAGTCGTTTTTGAGGAGTTGAAATCAGCAAGTTTGTCATTAAGACTCTCTATAAATTCATTCGTTGAGTGATGCGGGTGCCTATACAATACACCTAGAGTAAAAAGAATTGGCATGTTACGCACGCTAATGCGAAGCCAAAGGTCTTCACAATTTTCAACTTGTAGATCTTGTTTACTAATTGATTGTATCACGAAGTTTTTTGAGATATACACTGCAACGCCACCAGCATTTGTTGGTGAGTTAGAGTAAATAAGGTCGTAATCCTCAAGTGCTACGTTCATGTAAGGTTCCCCTTTTAATCGCGTTTCAGATAAGCATATGATATCTGGGTATGCAACAAAAGTATTTAAAAAATCTAACAAGGTGTGAAAATGTTTTTGCAAGGACCTGATGTTTACGTGAATTATAAATATGTTTTCATTAATTTTATTTAAGACGGTAGTATCTACGTCATGATAAAGGCATAAAGTAATATTGTTACTAAAAGATTGATAGATTGAATCAGTTAATGCCAGTGTATCAAAAATTGCTGCGTTTGCCTGACTTTCAACCAGGCGGTCACCTCGCTCTTCCCCATTGTCAATTCTACCAGAGTTGGGATCGAACATAAGTGCACTAATCAAACCAGCGAGTTGGCACAAAGCATGCAACTAACAGTCCCATTGACGACGGTATTAAATAACTAAAAAATCTGCTAGTGATCTCAGGAAGTTTACAAGATGCATTTTAGATTGTAATTTAACTACATGTTACAAATAAAAAGACTGAGAAAAACAAAATACTGCAGGTTCAAAAGTCTGAAATACGCAAGTTTAGTTACTTCACGAACTCTGTCATTGTACCATTCAAAAAACACACTTACGTCGAGAGTAGTTAAGCAGCTGGATACAATCAATTGAAAAATTGAGTAACGCAAATTTAAATTATTATGTTGTATGTACAAACTCATGCAGAAATAAAAGGCAAATGCGTAGCATGAGACTAACCTTGACCTTCAAACCATGAGATCACAATAAAGGTGCTACTTTAACATTATCCACAAAAAGGCAGTACCTTCCTTCAACAGCTCTCCAATATGTGGTCTTATTTAATTTCCGTGCCTCTTTAAACTGAGGCATGAGGCTTTTTTTTTGGATTTGAAATTCTTTTGGAAGATGCTCTGTTACGTATATAGACGGGCTGTTTGATGCACTTTTCTCTTCATTGAATTTTTTTAGGTGTTTTAGCGATGAAAATATACGTTTTCTTTCCATTGCAGTTGATAATTTTATAATTATGGCACGATTTTTTTTGGCTTTGTTTACAAATATTGGTCTTTGTGGCAATCTCTGGATGTCAAGAATGTTTATACTAGTCGGGTCAATTTGAAGGCCTTTGGTAAGAAAGTCATGAAAGATTTTGGTAGTCTGATCTTTTGTTTCCCAAGCATTCGTTTCTGATTCTTCTAGTCCATGTATTAATAAATTAAGTCGCTTGTCGTAAGTTTCTTTCATCAAATTTTCTTCATAAACCGATTCGATTTGCTTTTTAAACTGGTTTTCTAGATGGTTAAATTCATTCCGACACACTTTATCCTTCACTTGATGTTCAATTTCATTTAATTTTGCATCAAATTTTTCTTCAACTTCATTTATTCTTGCATTTACCGTTTCATATTTAGCATCGATGGCATCTAATCTTTTCATTAAGGTTTCCAAACAAACTAAGATTTGATCTAATTTTGCTTCGACTGACATGTTTCAGTAAACAACTGTACAGCAGGGTGGACTAGTACGAGACTAACTGTAAGTCAAGAGACTGTGTTGCAGCTTATTTCTCGACAAACACTTCCGCACGCCAGCTTGACAACTTAAGAATGATGTGTGTTAGGGGTAACAATTCAGCTTACATGTACAGACAGTTGATTAGATTTTAGCCAAAGTTCATTTTTTGGTAATTCATGATCTAAATTAGCTTGCAAACAATTTGCATCATTGTGCGATAATGTAAGGAGAGTATCATTGGCATACAACATTGTTTCAAAATTTGAGCAAGCTGTTAAATTATTGATATAAATAAGGAATAAAATTGGGCCTGCTACACTACCTTGTGGCACGCCTATATCTATAGTTAGTGGTGGGAAGAAAATCCTTCTTCAGAAACAAATTGTTTGCTATCAGTGAGATGCGATCGGAGAAGATCATCAGAGACCCATTTCATTCCGTATTGTTCGAACTTGAATAGAAGTATTTTGCGATTAACCGTACTATTCATGTCTTTGATTTGATTATGAACACTGCACCATTGTATTGAGGTTGGCAAGCTGAAGTAAAATATATTATTAACGTTTGATAAATTATGTATTTTAGAGTTCGCAAGTAGATCTGCACCACGTAAATTTTTTGGTGCTTTTTTGAAATATGCTGTGGTCATCTCAGCTTGTCACCATTATGTCATGCTTTGTCATAGGGTTACTATACATAACCTGAATTGTTACCCCTAACACACATCATCCGAACCTTTACCTTAAGCATAACCTAAAACCCGAAGTAAATCCTAACCCAACCCCTGTAGCGCAAGTTGACCGGAGTGGTTTAATTCAATGGAGCCCCAATTTCTTCCTATTGCCCAATGTCCTAGATGAACATTGAACATGACATGTCTTGTTAAATCTAAAACCAGTCATAGTTGTTATAGTGGTGATGACATACCGGTATAATTACATCCCCTTAGCGCTATGTATTTTAAGTTTTCATTATTAGTTTTAGTTTTGCTGATGCATATAATATCAGGCTTCCGAGTAAATTCATCAATAAAATCTTCAAGTTTGTTAATGTTTTTGATCAAGCTCACCACATTAATGTGGCAGATAGTTATACCGTTTGGCAAGGAAAGCCGCGATGAGTTGGCAATCATATCATCATCTCCATGATACTTTGCACATACAAATTTTTCTTGATCGGACCAAGGGTAATTTTTCTCAGTATTGGTATCGAAAATTGTTAGAGAAAAACGGCAAAAAACAAGAAAAACAAAAAAAAGGTAAACCTTAGTATACAACTACACAATCAGAGTTTTTTTAAGTCTTAGGCCTTTTTGGGGGGGCAAATGCCCAGGTTTTTTCCAGTTGTTCGTGATGCCTTCAAGCTAAGGTATAGTTAAAGCTATTTTACGGTAATTTGCACACAATTTCTTTGCTTTGATGAACTTCAATATCGGCCAATACGTGAATAATTTTGCCATTAAATACATAGAAATTGGAAATATTTGAGAAGTTTGGGTATTTTCTTGGTTTTTCAGTTTCTTTGGAACTCACTTAGGAGACTATTGTTTGGACCAAGCGAATAGCTCTAGTCTAAACTAATGTTTCTCAAAGTGGGCGATATCGCCCCCTTGGGGGCGAAAGAGAAACACCCGGGGTAAAAAGCGAAGAGGAGGTGAAAGGAGGCAATGGCATATTCTCGAAACATAAACAAATGGTACAAACAAATAATTATTATGTTGGAACTGAGCAACGTATTAAAAACACCTTATGTCATTAGGCTAGGGCAAGTTTTTGTAGTACTAAAATTCTGAAAAAATTGCACTGAAAGTTGCATTTATTTTTAAAGAAAGTTGTAAAAAGTTGAATTTAGGATTATGCACATCGAGGTTATGCATAACGAGCAACCCTGGTTCTGACACAAATAAAGTTGTGGCTGAACTTAAATAATCCAAACCAACTGTTACGTCCTAGATAACATTGAGACATAGCCCATCCGTCACAAAGCTCGTTGTTACACAATTCAAAGAAAATATTACAGTTAAACGAAAGTTATGTACTAGTTTCAAAGCATAATTTTCAAATCACATTTTTACTTTTACATTTTGCGCGAAAATTTAATAAGGTTGCACGTAAAATCGAAAAAAGTAGCAAAAAGTTGCAAAATAAAAATTATGGAAACAGCTTAAAACGCTAAACTACGTAGAGTCTGAGTGTTTTGGAAGCTGTCGAAAGCTGTAAAAAAAGTTGCAAAAACTTGCCCTAGTCTTTACCTGTTTAATAGGCTTACCAACCATACGTCCTCCTTTTAACCATACTTCCTCCTTTTGGAGGACATGTTCTCCTTTTTGACCAAAACAAAATTGTCTTAGAGGACACCAAAAAATGGCCTTATATCCTCCTTTTCGGCCTTATAAACACTCAAAACATGTCTAATCATTTTTCCACGAAAAATCATTTTTCCAAGAATCGTCTGACCTGAAGGTATTTGGAGTAGGGCCAAAGGATTCAGAAATTAAAAGTGAATTTAACTCCACGAAAAATTATGAGAAGTTTCAGTGCTAACCACGGGCCTGCGGACGTGATGACCTTTTTTTTGGTTGGTCTTCACTTGCTTTTGGGCGGAAAAATGGACATCTGCGGACGTGATAACGTTTTTTTTTGGTCTTCACTATTTTTTAGGCAGAAAACTGGACATCTGCGGACGTGATGACCCTCAAAACATTGTCCTCCTTTTACGTAGTGAAAATATGGTATCCCTACTGTATAATAGCTATTAATATCACGAGAAGAAAAGAACAATATTGTTCAACTAAAATAATTGCAAATTTCTTTCGGTCATTTTAACCGAAAAAAAAAAAAAAAAAATTCGGTCATTGCCAGAAATATTCGGTCAATGACCGAAAAAAACAAAGCAGGTTCCAGTACAATGTCAGATTAAGACTTCGTACGAACAATTTTCCGGAGTGTGGTGACCTTTATCACCCTGACTCAGATATGGGCCACGCATCACACCATTATGGTCATTCGTTTGGCTCATGATATAATATGCTATGCCACAGAAATTCTTGAACGTGAGTCACCACTGACGTGTTTGTTTTCTGACTCTAATTTTCGCTGTATCTAGTAGCGAACGCTTTGGGTTATCAATCTTTTTTACTAGGCCCACTTAAATGAAGTTACACTCAGCCACTCATTGTGGTCAGTAGAGTTAAGGTTTGCAGAGCATCTTCGTTTCACTTTTTTACGAAACTCGGACGTTAAAAGGTGTCAGTCGACACAATTAAATTGATCACATCATTTTGTTGCTGACTACCAAAAACGCGTATAATCTCCGCGCAATATTTCATATTTTGCCATGGTTCATTGCTGGTGCTTCGCCTTTGAGCAAATGGACAATGCCCATTGCCCAGGGTCTCAGCTTACTCTAGTTACGTCTCTGAGTCATAAGTCGTCATTTTTCCGCGCATGTAAACTTTTCCGTTCATGGTCCATATATGTGAATGATCTTTTTCTTCCGCAGTTTTTTCGTGAACCAAAGGAGCCTTTTTCCAGTGTGCGTTAAATTTTCGTTTATAAAAAGTTTGGCTTTGTCCATTTTTGCCACTGGTAAATTTTTTTCATCAACGTCGCGTAAAGCTACTCGCTTTTGTTAAACATCGTTTCCTGCATTCCGACTGATGAACCTAACGATAACTGCCGATGGATTGGCTATTGTCGAAAATCGTTTTGTTGGAAGACGGTGCGCAGTAGAAATGTCGTAATTTTTAACATTAGCTTCCACTAGGTTGGCAACTTTTACCACGACGTCTACAACATCTTCATTTTCTGATTCTGGAATACCTTCAAATTCCAGGTTTTGCGTGCGACTGTTTTGGTCGATACCATCTAGCTTTGATGCTTCAACGTCGTTATTTTGTTGGAGTTAGTTGACATTTTTTCAAGATCTTAAGTTCTCTTGTCGGTATTTCGTTTATTTCCTTCAACTTGTCATTTTCGGTTTTGATATCGTCATACTGTGCGCATATAAACTCTCGACTTCGTTGTAGTTGTAACCGGATGCACCACCAGCTTGCCTATTTGCTCTGTGTTTGGCATCTTGCCAAGTTTTTAGGCTTGTTTCCAACATTTGTATTGCAATGCTTCGGTTTTAAGGTTATTACCAGTTAATCTTTTAAAAGAGAATCGTATTTTTGTGATTGGTGGTTGAGACTCAAACGATAAACGGAAACAAGGTGAAAGTTGTGTAAGAAATTTTCGATGCGCGGTTCATTTATATTATGACAACAAACTGCTTTGCTTGCTTCTGATTTGCTGGGCTAGCGCGTGACACTCGGCTCCTTTGAAGCAGAGTTTATGAAAATGACATTTCAATATTACCGCTTTACAACAAGGTGTGGAAAATGGCGTCGTGAAAACAGTGCAAAAAAAAGTATTTTGCTGACTTGTGAGCTTCGAAAAATGCGCAAAAAACAAATCAAATCTTTATTATACTCCCGGTATTACGCCAAGGCGTGTAACGAGTGGCAGGGTTCTTCAGCGCGATTTGATACATGGGCAACACAGCTCCGAAGAAACATCGCTGCGTTGGCGAGCCGTTGGCGATATTGGTGCGGATGTAACCGGCCCGGGAATCGAACCCCAGACCTTACGCACCGACAGCGATGTCCTTAGTAAGGGCGCTAGCCCTCGAAAAATGCAAAGCAGTCATTGACAAGTTGAATTATTTCAGTTGAAGAACAGGCTGAGTAGTTCCATGGCGTCAATGCGACAACTTTCATCAAGTTTCTCCACCGATGTGGCATCTTCATTCATCCACACTGAGCGTATTCTTCATTGCTCATCTCCCGTGCTCCCATCTTCCCAACCTCCTCAATCCTATCTCAACAAAGAATTCACCAAAGCGAAAAGCACGATGATGGAGCTGGACAGCAACTACGTCGAGGTATTTTCATCAAATCTGTGAAGTTGGATTGTTTATTACAACAAGTATTAGCTATATACTTGAACTACAACCGACTGGGAAACCTGACTATCACAATTGCTCTTAAATTTTATTTCAAGATTCACTAATGCGGAAAATTATAAGATGTTGCATCGCCACTCGTGAGCAGTAGTATTACATGCTTTGCTTCACAATCTAATTCTAGCTTGGTTTTGTCTAACAACTAATTAAGATTAGCTAAATCAATTGTATTTGTTAATGATGTTGCTCTTTGTTGTTTTTTTTGATGATCTGGTCGCACGACATTATTCAGTTTTATTCAGCTGATCTGCATTTATAGTGCAATGTTTTTGTGGTTGAGCTTAAGTTGTTGCGTTCTTTTATGGTTGAGCTTATGTTGTTGCGTTCTTTTATGGTTGAGTTTATGTTGTTGCGTTCTTTGCCTTTGCTTTTTTTAACTACCTGTAGGTTTCGTTGTGAGATAATGTATATAATGAAGAATTCATTAGCATGAGATTTATGTTGCAGACAACTGAAAAATATTTGCAAAAAAGCAACCTTTTGAGCCGACTTGAAGCTCGACACAGACTCCTTGCTCAAGCTCTGTTGGAGGGTGAGTTGGTAATGACATTGTTGTGGTTAGCTGAAGGTTCTGGCCTACTTACAACTTACTTCGTAGCTTGCGTAACGTATGGCACGCATTGACTGCGAGCAGTGCTTGTCACGAGCCCAGAACCGGATATTCAAGCAATTAATAACTTGATTCAAGGACCACATTAAAGGCTACAATCTATAAAAATAAACGCCTTGCGTCAGCTGCTTTTTGTAACAGTTGAATTAGTGGTAGATGAAACATCCAAACTGTTACCATTTTTTATTGGGTGGCCGATGGGAATTGGGTGTATATTGTAGTGAATTGTGTGTGATTGCTGGCAGCAGTTATTGTTTTGTTTGTAATTTGCTGATTGATTGACGTTGTACGAGCTTTACTGCCTCATTACTGGCTTGTGTTTTCGTTCCAGATCATTCGACTGGTGACGTTTTGGATGAAATGCCGAGGTAATGTGTTCGCTCAGACATGTAAACTCAAACCTTATTCTTTTTATGTTTCGCTCGTTGTAAGTTCGAATCATCAATGTCTATGCTTGAATAAGCGAATTAAACATGTATAGATTGTTGACTAGTTAGTTCGTTGTTTTTTATATGTTTTGTTTATTTACCTTCTCATGAATAATAACAAACAAAAAAGAAAACACAATATATAATGAGTCAATTGAAAATTTTGTGCGAAGGTTGGGAAGCATTAAACATCCGTTAGGGTTTCAAGTCAAATACTTTGTAATATGCGAAGCACCTAAAGCATGATGTGTAGTAGGTTACGATTTCGAACATATTGGCTGTAAATCGAATAATGGTGTAAAAACTGGAACGAACACTTTTGCATAGACAAGCGGTATAAAAAAAAACTGCTAGCCTTTCTATCAATATTTTATTGATCGCATCATCATATCTTGTTCATAGAGTTGTCCGCTCCCTCCAAGATTTTAGCAATTGCAAATATTTAGGGGGTTGAATAAAGTTTGGTCCAGTTTTTGCTCAAAGCTGCGTTTGCAAAGGATAAAACATTCGTTTTCCACCAAAATATTAAACACTTTCGTTCAAAAACCACCATTCTAGTCAGCGAGTTGGAAGAAAAATTTGAAAATTTTGCAAAAAATTCTCGCTTTTCTCTAGTTTTCCACCTTAGAGGAAACAGTGGAGTTGTCCACCATGTATAGTATTTAGTTGCGTCGATCTCATCAAGTCTTATCATAATACAATGAAACTTCGTGGGCGCGTCCTTCCGCTGTGCCGCAGTGCACGACAAGCGCTTAATGACGCGTCATATGCTATTGTTTACGTTAAAGTCCACCTCCACACTTTGTTTGCTTAGTTGGAGGAAAAGATTTCACTGTTTCTTGTGTGATTTGTGAGCTTTCACTTTGTTCACTTCGTAAAAACCGAAAGTTTTGCAAAGTAAATTCTAAAACTAGACCTAAAATCAGCTGTCATCATCAGCAGTGTAAGCAAAACTTTCAGTTTTGTACTGACTTGCTTACACTTCTGATGATGACCGCTGAATCTGTATTGTCGAAACGTCCAGTTTTATTGTGGTCTTATTTCCCTTATGAATGAAACTAATTATTTCCTGAAGCTATTTTCGTCCCTTTGGGAAAGTTTTACAACTTGCCACATTGTATTTGCGTGTGGAATGGGCAACTTGAACGAGTTTCAATGTTTTCAGTTTAATATGGCGCATCAATACGTCACAACACAAACCGAACTGATAGTTAAGTGAGTTATGCAAAATCTATTTGATGGCGCTGATACCTGCATGATTTAAAGCGGGGTGGGGAACATGCGGCCCGCTTGAGTTTCGAATGTGGCCCACGTCATAACTTTGTTAAGTGTACAACACACCGGTGGAATAGAAAACGGTAATCTTCTAAAAACAAAAATTGTGTGGTTTTAAATGTGGCTCACTGAAAATACCATGCAATCGTGTGGGCTGCTGTGCTTTGCCGGTTTCCCACCCTTGATATAAAGTTTCGTAGCAACAATACTGCAACGCATTTGCAACTACTGTTGGTTGCATTTTTCCATTATGTTTGATATCGAGTGCCCAACTAAGCAGTGAAGAACCTTTTTACCTGCGACTACGAATAGCTTCACCGATTATGAAAGCTAGTGTTTTCCTATAAATTTGTTATAGCTGCTCGTCCATGCCGCTTGTTCCTTGAATAATTGTAGTGTTCGCAATTCGCAGTTCACCTGGAAATTTGGGCCGATGCTGAGGACGAATTTTGTCAAATACTGCAGAAAAGTTTCGCAGCTACTCAGCGCTCGAGGATGCACTTTTTGAATTCACAATTTTTGGCGCTACTGAACCAATGCGTGAAACAGCGATCGTTTCGGGGATTGATGCTTGGAACTTGTCACTGATCGTTTCGGGGATTAATGCTTTGAACTTGTCATTAGTTTTAGTAGAAATGTGCAGCCAAAATAACTGAACAATTTTTGTAATTAACGTTTCAGGATGTTATTCATCCAAAAATAAAATGAACAGGAGAGCAGCTTGTGTTTGATGTAACAATTGTTGGTGCATTTTTTGTTTAAATATTGCAAGCTGCTCTCCTCATTTTACTTTTGACAATGAGATGAATGACATCTTGAAACCTCAAGTACTTAATTCAATTATTGTGGCTGCGTGGTTTCTACCGAACCGAGCGTTTCATTTCCTTGATTGATTTGTTGGAATAGACAAGAACGATGAAGGGTTACGCAGCCGCCTTGCTGACTGGTTTACACGAGTTCTTCCGGGTTGTAGGACGAGATGGAAATAGTGTTAGATGAAAAGAGAAAATGTTATCATTTATCAGCTTACATTAACACTTGAAAAATGACAACGCGTGAATTTTTTTCTTGGCAATCAGCACCAATGCCTGACTTGGTGGTTTTAATTCGAGGATCGCTGCTTATGTTGGCAAATTGCAACTCTTCATTGTACATTATTCTTTAAAAATTGCAGAATCACTCTACCACATGAGTTTTAATATTTTAAAGAAATATATTTCGTCCTAACTGGACATCATCAGTCTTATTCAAATAGAATCTATCTGAATAAGACTGATGATCATCATCAATACCATTAACATTTATGTGGTAGAGTGATTCTGCAATTTTTGAAGAATAATGTACAATTGAAACATTTCGTTAGACAGCTTTGTTTCGCATTTGTGCGAATAAGTTTGCGTTTTACAATAAATATGGGACGAAAATTGCTTGTTTTGTCGCAACGTCCCCCTTTATTTTCCTCCAAAAGTCTTTGTTAATTTTTCACATTTTGCTGCAATTATTACGGCTTGGCGTGCGTGATCTGATTGAAAACTTGAAATAATTTTTCGCATTCAATAAATTCTCATTAGATGTAGCTTCCGCTTACTCCTCACTCCCATTGCGTTTCAATACACGTAAGTTTGCTTAAATTTAGGATGAATTGAGCTGTGACGTCATATTTTCCTCTAAACGATGTGTTTTGATTGCGTATTACAGCGTGACGTATCACCGCCGTCTTTACTAGCAGCGTAGTTAGCGCAGATCTGTCGTGATAGGTTCAATTCGCGGTTGAGCATATCTCTTGTGACGGGTTTGATTTGCGGTTGTGTAGATCTCTCGTGATGGGTTCGATTCGCGGCCCTGCAGATCTCTCGTGGCGGGTTCGATTCGCGGTTGAGCAGATCGCATTTAACTTTTATTTTTGGTAACTGCTTATTCAAAGAGCGCACACTCTGTTTCTTATGTTCGATTTCATTTTCAAAAAAATTGCATAAAATCTTCATTATACTCGCGATATTTCGCCGAAGCATGTAACGAGTGGCGGGATTCATCTTCGCGACTTAGCGCTTAGACAACACAGCTCGGAAAAAAACATCTCAGAGGTGGCGAATACAAGAGTATAATGAAGATTTGGTTTATTTATGCGTGTTCTAAGTTGACGTATATGGTTGCTGTGTCCGCATTTTGACTAAAAATATTCACCGATTTTGTCCTAGTATCTTGCCAAATCAATGATACGGTTTTTACTGTTACGCGCATTTGCTGGGTGCTCATGATGGATTATATTTTTTACATTCTAACTTTATTATTAACTAATTAGTTTAGATCGTGATTCTCGGTCAAGTTCAAAACGTTCAAAGAAGTCGCTACGTCGAAAACATTCCAAGTCGAAAGACGCGTCAACTGGAGTGAATCATTTCCGTCCCGACCTTGTTAAGTACCTGCAAGTAAGCACACAGCATGGGCACGGGCGTCGATTTTTTCTTGAAAGAAGCTAATAATAGCTGGAGAGCAAGACTTTTTTTTAAAACTTTGTTTATTGTTTTCTGACACTTGTTTTTTCAAGGTACCTATAGCATCGTCGCTGATCACACGCTGATAATTGTTTTTCTAGCGTGATTGCGACAAAACAATACTACGATTTATTTTTTGTAACTGTTTTAGCTTCTGTGCAATGCGCATGCATTTAACTTTTTGGTGGGGCGATTTTTTGGTGACCTAAAAAACTTGAAAACGACTTTGTTTTTTGCGAAAAAGTGACTTCATTTGCGAAAAAGGCAAAAGTTTAAGACCACGTAAATTATGCATTTTTGTAATTTCACTAATATTGTACCGAATGTGTACGAATTGACGACCCATATTAGCATGATATATGTAAGAAAAACATTAGAACATACAAATAAAGTAATTTTTCAAGAATATCAGTTTTTGGTGTGCCCTCCGCAGCTTCTTAGCACTGCTTCAATGCGTTGAGGCATGCTAACTATTAGCTTCTTACAATATTCAACAGAGATTTCTTTCGTCCATACTTCTTTGATTGCGGTCACTAGTGATTTTGCATTAGTTGGCTGTTTTTCTGATACTTTATTTTCCAGTAGCATCCACAAATTTTCAATTGGGTTTAGGTCTGGACTGTTTCCGGGCCAGTCCAATTGTCGGATATTTTTCTCCCCCAAAAACTTCTTCACGACTCTACTCCGGTGGCAAGGGACCCCATCACGCATAAAAATCTCGCACTGATGAACAGTCATATGCAATTGTAACTTTTCTTGCAAAACTTTGACATATTTTTCTCCATTCATAGTTGTTCTAGGAGTCAAAAAGTAGAATCCGCTGTTTGCAGCAGCAGACATTGCCCCCCAAACCATTTGACTTGGGGGGTGTTTTACTGTTAGAACAGTATACTTTTCATGATATCGTTCTCCAGATGGTCGCGAAACATGTTGCACCCGAACAGAAAATTGCTGCACTGAGGATTCATTCGAAAATAACACCTTGCCCCAATCCTCTAATGTCCAGCTACGTTAAGCTTTGGCAAAGCTAAGGCGCTTCTTTTTCATCTGGGGGGTAAGCCGAGGTTTTCGGGCTGGTTTGCAAGCTTTTAAACCAAAATTCATGTTTAGTCGACGTGAGACCGTGGATCGACTGATGTTGACACCTGTCTGAAGGAGTTTCTCACGTATTTTTTTGCTAGAACTCAACGGAGATCGCACTGCAATCTTTTTGATGATATGGTCATCCCTACGGCTGGTTTTTAAAGGTCTCCCACTCCTCTTCCTGTCCGTATAGATGCCATACTTTTGAAACTAGGCGATTGCTTGGTGCACAGCAGTTCTTCTGACTCCTAGTCTGATGGATATTTGACGTTCTGAATATCCCTCTTCACTTAATAAGTTAATCTGAGCTCGTTTTTCTGTTGAAATAGACGTTTTTGCCCATTTTTAAGGGGGGTTGAAAAATAAATACCAGCTGGTTACAAACATACAAAAATAGAACTTTACTTGAAATTTACTTGAAACTTTACAAAATGAGAAATAACAGCAGTCTATGCTAAAAAGCAATAAAATAGTCTCAATCAGTGCACAATTTATAGTGCACGCACATATTGTGCTTAACATTCTTCGGTGAAAAGTTTCCGTCTTTGGCAAGTAGCTTGTTGAGCATGGATAAACTGCGTTCTGCTACATCTTTGACGCCAGCCATATACAGCAGGAGCAACTTAATGACGACTCATTTTAGTAATATCCATCATATCATTTTTTTTTAAACTCAAGCAGTGTAATAACAGTTGCTCCATACCAGTGGCGCACCCAAGATTTGGCAAAAGAGTTGGCCAAAACCGGTGAGCCGCCGAAGTCTAAGGGGCTATTTGGTGCTCCGCTCCTACCAGCCAACGGATTGTTACGATTTTCACATGAAAACACTCATTTTAGCACACTTTTTGCAGATATGAATTACCACTGATATGTTTTCTACCTCAAAAAAAAAAAAAAAAAAAGAATTAGCTCGGTTAATTCTGATAATTTGATCTAGGCCTGCCTGCAATAACTTTTTTTTCTTCAATCGCTGTTGAAAACTAGTATTCCAACTATACTCATCTACGATCTGCATTTTAACCCTTCGGTTTTAAAATAGACAGAAGTTGGTATAGGAGACTCTAGGTCAGGGGTTCCCAGACTGGAGCACATGTACCCCCAGTGGGTACATTTCGACTTTTTAGGGGGTACATTAGGTTATATTTGTAGCGGAAAAACAGGACTCTGTGGACGTGAGTAACCCTAACCGTACACGAGCGAATCCATAAATTGTCCACGGGTACTGATGAACAGAAAGTTTGGGTAAACCTGCTCTAGGTCTTAAATTACTGCTGTTTTTTTTATTGAATGTTAAAATAAATCCCTCATTTAAATGAAAGAAAATTTTGAAATCAAGTGTTTATTACTACCGTAGGCTGTGAAAGCTATTTGGGTTTTGGTAGATGCGACATTATAATTTACAAGGCAGTATCACGTCATAAAGATTGTGCTGTTATAAGCACCAGTCCATTCGCTTTTCACTCAGTCTAATCTTCAAAAAAATGTATAGTTCTGAGCGAAAACTAATCACTGCAATAGTTTAATCAAGGGTTTGAAAGTTCAAAATGTTGACATTGCAAAGATGCCATTGCATTACTGGAAGATGTAGGGCTTTGTTTAGTGTGGAACCACGTTGATGCATTATACAGATTGCAAATCTTTCAATTGTTGCAAGAAAAGATAAAAAAATGAAAATTGGGCAAAAACTAGCTCAAAGAGCTTAGTAACCTAAAAAATTAAGTGCAACCTAAAAACTCAAAACGTAACTTTACAACTAACACCCGTGGAATTTTGCTTCCACGCTTTTTGTGTTAATTGGAGTCAGCTAAAAAAGTAACTTTTGTGACCTTAAATCGCCCTACTTATGATATATCGCCCCCTTCGGTGTTAGACCCGAGGAGGCGCCGCCCCCTCCCCAATGGGTTGACGCCTGTGAGCACAGATTGATGTATCAGCTGCTGAATGATCGATGATGTGATAATTTTAATCACGATTTGGTTGCTTTTATTGACGCATTTGATGATAATTGGGTTGGGTTTTAATCTTGTTTCACTGGGCTCTACCTACTTCTTTCGAGGTGAGTTGACATACGCTCCTGAACAAGATGGTCAGGATTGGAGTAAAAGCAATGATAAACTTCATAGATTCATAAACAGTTGTCTAAAAATAGCTTTGAAAAACGCTGTTTTCCCGTTAGGCTTCAAGAATCGCTTTGTCATAACTCTTGTGTAGCTTTGAAGAAAAGATATTTGTTCCAGAAGCATTTCTTGAAGCTTAATTCGAAGACAGCTTTTTTCAAAGCTGTTTAAGTTTTCTACCGCCAATCAATTATTCAAGTGATTGTTTTTAAAAAAGGTTTTGCCAGCTACCAATTACTTCAACTCATATTCTGTATTGGGTTCTTTGCTATTGCTGGCCGAACAGGATGTTTTGGGTAGGTTTTCATTGTCTTATTCCGACAGGAAACATCTCGTTCTCTTCCTCTTCCTGTGGAGAGCTGCATTCGCGTCATCAACCTCTACGGACTTCATCACCAAGGAATATTCCGAGTACCTGGTTCACATCAGGTAGGTTCTTGAGCAGGATCATTTCCTCAGCAAAATTTCACCACTTCTTAGTCTGATCAAAATAAAAAATATCAAATCTTCATTATTATACTGGCAGTAATTACACCGAACCGTGTAACGAGCGGCGGAGTGCATCTCCGTAGCATTGCACCTGTGCAACACAGCTCCGAAGAAACGTCCCAACAATGGTGAGCCGTTGCCGACTCTGTGTCCTGTGTGACCGACCACATACCTCTCTTACCGCTGTGTGACTGGCCCCATACCTCCCTCACCACTGTGTGATTGGCCCCGTACCTCCCACACCACTGTGTGATCGGCCCCATACCTCTTGCACCACTGTGTGATCGGCCCCATACCTTCTGCACCACTGTGTGACCAGCCCCATACCTCCCACACCACTGTGTGACCGGCCCCATACCTCCCTCACCACAGTGTGACCGGCCCCATACTCCCTCACCACTGTGTGATCAGTCCCATACCTCCTGCACCACTGTGTGATCGGCCTCATACCTCCCTCACCACAGCATGACCAGCCCCATACCTCCTATACCACTGTGTGATCAGCCCCATATCTCCTGCACCACTGTGTGCACAGGCCCCATACCTCCCACACCACTGTGTGACCAGCCCCACACTCCCACACCACAGTGTGACCGGCCCCAAACCTGCACCACTGTGTGACCAGCCCATACCTCCCCATCACTGTGTGACCAGCCCCATACCTCCCACACCATTGTGTGACCAGCCCCATACTCCCACACCACAGTGTGATCGGCCCCAAACCTGCTCCATTGTGTGACCAGCCCCATACCTCCCGCACCACTCTATGACCACCCCTATACCTCCCACACCACGGTATGACCAGCCCCGTACCTCTCGCACCACTGTAAATTCGCACCACTGTAAATGCACTACTGTGTGACCAGCCCCATATCTCCCGCACCACTGTGTAATCAGTTCCGTACCTCCTGCACCAATGTGTGACCAGCCCCGTACCTCTCGCACCACTGTAAATTCGCACCACTGTAAATGCACTACTGTGTGACCAGCCCCATATCTCCCGCACCACTGTGTAATCAGTTCCGTACCTCCTGCACCAATGTGTGACCAGCCCCATACCTCTCACACCACGGTGTGACCAGCCCCATACCTCCCTCACCACTGTGTGACCAGCCCCATACCTCCCGCACCACTGTGTGACCAGGGCCGATCACACAGTGGTATAGGAGGTATGGGGCTGGTCATGCTGTGGTGAGGGAGGTATAAGGCCGATCACACAGTGGTGCCTCCCGCACCACTGTGTTACCAGCCCCATACATTTTGCACCACTGTGTGACCAGCCCCATACCTCTCACACCACTGTGTACGCAGGCCCCATACCTTTCGAACCACAGTGTGATTGGTCCCATACCTCCCACACCACTGTGTGACTAGGCCCCATACCTCCCACTCCGTCGTGTGACCAGCCCCATACTCTCGCACCACAGTGTGTCCGGCCCCATACCTTTTGCACCACTGTGTGACCAGCCCCATACTTTCCGCACCATTGTGTGACCAGCTTCATACCTCCCGCATCACTGTGTGAACAGGCATCATACCTCCCACACCATGGTGTGATCGGCCCCATACCTCCCATACCACTGTGTGACCAGGCCCATACCTTCCTCACCACAGTGTGATCGACCCCATTCTTCCCTCACCAACAGCTTTGTCTTTAACCACTTGCATGTTTAACCTCCAATCACTAAAAAGCGGTCAAAGCGCTATAGCAATTTTGCTTACGAGTTGCCGGCCATCTGTCTACCACTCTAAGATGGGAAAGTCCCACCAAGTGTTTTTACCAAGCACGCAACAAGTAAACTTGCCGGCTTGTTCTTCACACTGTCCCTTTGATGCTAAGCGTCAAGCAGGGAAGCTGTAAATACCAATTTTGAAGTCATTGGTTTGACCTGGCTCGGATTCAAACCCAAGTCTGCAGCCTCAGAGGTAGACGCTCTTAGCACTCGGCTGTCTGAGCTGTGAATGAGACTCATGTTTTGTGAGTTTTTGTAAGGGGTAACTCTAACTAAATAAAAGCCATTAATTCGAATATAATTTATTATTAAAACAAAATACAAAAAACTTTGATTAATGATCTGAACTTGAATCAGCTTTCCAAAATCTTAAAACAAAATATGTTAAAAATGTCAACATTATTTTCTCTGAGCTGGTATAATAACAATTAGGTACTGAAAGTTTGGGCATTGGCTTGGATGTTAAGGTTATTTTTGTTGGTTTGATTTATTTTGGGATCCCTGTGTACGAGCTTGATGTTGATTGTTTAGGAGCTTCTTGATATGAAGAGTCAGTACGAGAAAGGTGAAGATCCGATCGTGGATCAGGATGACAAGGCTGACATCAACAGTGTGGCAGGACTGCTCAAACTCTACTTCCGCGAACTTAATGAGAAGTTGTTTCCACAATATATGTTCGATGATTTGATGAAATGTGCGCGTAAGTGGGCTGAAAATCGCTACTGACAATGTTGAAATATCTACCTGTCCACATGTCCAATTTTCGCAGGCTTTAGGTCCGCAGTTCTTTGTCTAGTTTTTGCATCATAATCAATTTTTTGATGTCACGATCACTTTTTTTAGTTCTGAAATTAAGAAATTGATTATGATGTAGAAACTTGACCAAGAAGTGCGGATCTAAAGACCACGGAACTAGACATGTAGACAGGGTGAATGTCTCATAGGGCGTTTCATGATTTCACCACTTTCGAATTTAAAAACGAGTTGCCTCTTCTCTGATGAATTTTCGGGCGCTGATTACAAATTTGACATTATTTTTTCATTATTACGTCATTTTGATGCTCTTTTTTCATTATTACGTCATTTTGATTACAAATTTGACATTATTTTTTCATTATTACGTCATTTTGATGCTCTACCCTGCGTCGTTTTGCGTTTTTTTCGCTATCTCAAAATTACATATCATGGAAAAACAAAATTAACATCAAACGACGCAGAATACATGAATGGGTTCTAGAGGTTAGTAAGCCCTATCTGCTACCCAAAAAAGTTATAATGGAAAAACGTTTTTATTCGTTTTTTACTGCAAAACCTATTGGAATGCACGTTAGTTGACCTCATGAGGAGTAAATTCGAACTTTGTGTAGGATTAGATCATATGACAATAAAAATGATTTTTCGACACAAACGGAATTCCACAAAATAACAGTGTTCTCGATATAGTCAAGTAATCCTACAATAACAGATGATAGCACCTTTAGCAGCATCTTACCAGTGTTGATGTACAGCAGAAAGTGAGAGCAGAGCCGAGTATATCTTATTGCTACCATGCTGCAATCAGCAGAAGTAGATTTTTTTATGAGAAGAAATACTAGTCTGGTATTGTTTTATCCACTAACGGGAAGGTCTTAGAGCATTTTTATCACATTCGGCAGATTTTAATGTACGCCGATCGGAAATTCCTAATGAAACTTCCATTTTTCAGGACATAAAAAAGGCAGTTACAGGTGACGTCGTAGTTGTGTGGAATAGAACCAGTTTGCCAACAATAGAATCAAGGAGTATTCATAAAAAAATTAATCAGACTGTTCAAAGATTTGCAGGGGCACATAAAAGAGCTTGCATCTTCCAGATGTTCAACAGCTCAGATGGCCTAGTGGTAAGAGCGTCCGCCTCGTGAGCTGTAGACTTGGGTTTGATTCCGAGTCTTGTCAAACCAATGACTTTAAAATTGGTATTTGCAGCTTCCCTGCTTGACGCTCAGCAATGCGTTAAAGGGACAGTCTAGAGCAGTGGTCGGCAACCTTTTTCGCACAACGGACCGGTTTGAAACTGAATTGTTTTTGCGGACCGGCCTTTAAAAAATCAAAAATGTTTAAGCGATAAAACACTCATATTTATTCAGAACTGAAAATCTCGATCTTGCATTACTCTGACCAGAGTATTAAACTTTTTCAATCTTGCTGCAGCAGCATTGCTCAATTTTTTTATAGTAGCTTCTCTAACCTGATTCTTAACGTTATTCTTTCTCTTAACCAAGCGCTGTTTGATTTACAAAAAATTTACGATAAAATGACAGCATAATCAAATGTTCGCTGTTCAATTAAAAGATTTGACTTTCCAATTTGGTTAGTTTTGTGATATTGAGTAACTTTGCCATACTGAGTCACCAGAATTGAGTTATTTAGCATTTTTACAAAAACGTCCCAAAATTGCGTCTCACGTTATAAAAATGTTTTAAACTCAAAACATTTATTCTGAAAACGCATACGGACCGGTAACAAACCTCACACGGACCGGCACCGGGCCGCGGCCCGGTGGTTGCCGACCACTGGTCTAGAGAACAAGCCGGCAAGTTTGCTTGTTGTGCCGTTGGGAAAGGCACTTAGCGAGATTCCCTCATCTTGGTATGGTAGACAGATTGCTGGCAACTCCTAAGCGAGCTCGTATAGCGCATTGATCGCTTTCTCGTGATAGGAGAATAAATATGTAACTAAATATATAATCAATATTGGTCAGATCAACTTTCAATTTAAAATTTTAAAACCTCTACAGCCTGTTTCTCACTAAGCGCGGTCTTCAGGAGGTGTCTTATTCAAATAGAATGAAAAGCCTAATCGGTAAAAATGTAAAGCATAACTAAATATATAAAATATAAATATACTCAATCTCCTGACAGCCACTGTTTTGACCTTATTAGGTCTCATCAGTGGAGCTCAGAGTAGAATATAAATATATATATGTTGGCGAAGAGTGGTTAGACAAACTATTTGATATTAGCAAGTGCCGCTGTACCATTTCAACGCCGTCTCAGATTTGTAAGGATAATTTGCGATGCAAGTGTAGTTGTGATGACGGGGTTCCAGCAGCTAAAGTCGAGTTCCTGCTAGATCAGTATTCAACCAGGAGAATGGTTTTGTCGTCTACTCGAGACATGGTTCATGCCAAGCTTAGGAAACATGCATTTATGCGAAGCAAAACGGTGTTGAATGAGTAGTGACCTCCCAGAAGCATTCTCAACCACCAAAAAAAGAGTTGGTAGTGATTCTTTGGATGTCTGTCGCTTTCATCTATGCCAAGACTTCAGCTGCTGGAACCTTGTCATCAATTTTTCGGGTACTGCAACCATGCTTCTCATGTTACTTTTCTTGATCTTCCGTTCTCCCCTTGCATGTTACAACGTTTATCGTTTTGTTGCTTCTTCCCTTTTCTCGTGCTGTCCAATTATACTGTATGTTATTTATGCATGTTATTCTTGTGTTGACGGTACGGAAATAAAAGACACTAACTAAACTACACTTGCATTGCAGCTTATCCTTATAAATCTGAGATGGCGTTGAAATGGAACAGCGGCACTTGCTAATATCAAATAGTTTGTCTAACCTCTCTTCGCCAACATCTGGAAGATGCAAGCTCTTTTACGTACCCCTAGCAGATCTTTGAATAGTTTAAGTTTTTTATGATTCTATTTTTGGCAAACTGGCTTTATTAAACACAGCTACGATGTCACCTGTAACTGCCTTTTTTATGTCCTGAAAACTGGAAGTATCGTCAGGAATTTCCGATCGGTGTCCATCAAAATCTGTCGAATGTGATAAAAATGCTCTTAAGACCTTCCCATTAGTGAATAAAACAATACCAGACAAGTATTTCTTCTCATAAAAGAATATACTTCTTTTGTACATCAACACTGGTAAGATGCTGTTAAAGGTGCTATCATCTGTTAGTGTTGGATTACGTGACTATATCGAGAACACTGTTATTTAGTGGAATTCCGTTTGTGTTGAAATAATCATTTTTATTGTAATATGATTTAATCCTACACAAAATTCAAATTTACTCCTCATTAGGGTGGGTCAAAAAAATTTTTTTGTTGAATTTTGAAATGCAGTAGTTCTGAAAATTTGCATGGTCATGAAAAAACACCTTTAAGCTTGTTTTTGATTAGTTGCACCCAACACTGTCCGTGCAACCGGGTCAAATGACGTCATGAGAGGTCAAATTTGTGAAAAACTCTCTAACTTTGTAACCCAATGAGGTACGAACATAATTTTGGTGTCAAAAGTTGCGAAATCGCCAAGTTTATATGTGTCTAAAGGGTATTTTTTGTCAGAAAATGTATTGTTTTGAAGTAGTAGTAATTTATTTTTGGAGCGGCAAAACGTTGAACAAAGTGAAACAAAATTGAAATTTGATGGATTCAGGCCTGCTTGGTTGGAGGCTGCGAGTGACAAATCGTCTTCTAGCAGCATACCACCTAAAAATAGAAAGAATGCATAACAAAAACAAATCTAAGAGAAAATAATTGAACAGTTGCTAATTTTACCAAAAACGGATTATTGCAGCAGGATACTCAATAATTGCAGGTCTTATAATGATAGAATAAAAATTAATGTCTACTTATAAACAACAGAGGTCAGTCAGCACACAAGCGATCAAGCTTCATAGAAATCAATTAGTAATTCTTTATATTGAGATTTAAATTTAGAAAAAGATAGTTGTTTTAAATGTAAGAGAATATTATTCCAAATAATTACGCCTTGATATTTAAATGTTAATTGCAATCTAGAAGTTTTAAAATTAGGTAGGCATGAATTTAATTGCGATTTGTTTCTCGTGGAATATTTGTGTCGATTTTCAAATTTTACAAAGAAGCTTTGAAATTGTTGAGGCAGTAAACTTTTTGAATGTAGAAACATTAATTTTGCAATTTCGACTTTATATAGGTCATTTAATTTTAAAACATTATTACTTCTTTAACTAGGAGAAATAGGCTATGACAAAATTTGTTTACGTTACTAATGGCTCTAATCGCACTGTTTTGCTATACTCTTAACCTATTTTTATAATTAGAAAAGGTTGAGCCCCAAACAGCAATGGCATAGAGCAGGTGAGGTTGTATCAACGCGTAATAAAGTGTTAATAAAGTTTGTTTGGGTAAGAAATGCCTTATTTTCCATAGAATACCAACTCCCTAAGAAATTTTTTTTTCAATAATTGAATATGGAATTTGAACTTCAGCTGATTGTCAACTGTAATCCCGAGGTATTTATAAGAGTTAGCAATTTTCAACAAACTTCCGTTAAAATTGGGGTTAAAGTTGTACTCTATGTTGTTGTGAGAGGGAAGAATAAGCATGCAGGCAGTCTTATCGAGATTCATGGATAGAGACTTTGCGTCAAGCCATGTTTTGAGCTTTTCTGAATCCCCGCTGATTTTTTGTTCCGACTTAGTTAAGCAATTATCGGAAAAAAGTAAACAAGTATTGTCCGCATAAAACTTTGCTGAACATTCGATGGCATTAGGAAGGTTATTAACGTAGATTATGTATGGCAAAGGGCCCAGGATCGATCCTTGAGGCACGCCCATGTTTATACGTAGAGTTTACATCATTTCAACATACAAGTTGTTGCCTGTTGTGGAGATAACTGGAAATTAAATCATTAGTTACTCCTCTAATGCCATAACGATTAAGTTTTTTTATTAGTTTATCATGGGATACAGTGTCAAATGCTTTTTTAAAATCAATCATGAGGATGCCGGAGAATTGTTTTTGATTAATAGCGTCGAAGCATTTTCTTTCTATATCAAGAAGAGCATGTGTGGTAGAATGCTTTATTTAAAATCCGTATTGGTTTGAATTTATAACTTGATGTTTATCGAGAAAAGATAACAACCTGGATAATAATAGTTTTTCGAACAATTTGGAAAGAGATGGCAAAACAGAAATAGGACGGTAGTTGTTGACATTCTTTTTTGAGCCTGCTTTGTAGATTGGAACTACTTGAGCAACTTTTAGTTTATCAGGAAATACACCTGATTGAAATGCATTAGTGATTATATGTGCTAGGTAAAAAGAACAGACAGACGCACCCTGTTTTAAAAAATAAGAAAATAGTTTTTTATTGTTTTTTTTTGGTATTCAGCAAATGAATAGTATCGTAAATTTCATTGGGTGATGGAGGAGTGAGAACAATGGAAGAAGGCATTCTTTTGGACAAATAAGATTAATAGTTGTTATTTTCAGCGTTAATTTGACTCTCTAGTTTTCTACCTATAGTGGCAAAATGGTCGTTCAAGGATTGTGCAATTTGAGATGGTTGATTAATTTCCATCTCGTTAAAGTAAATTTTTGTTGGGTTATCTTTAAATTTTCGCTTTCCATTTGCAAGTAGAGTGCGAAGGATGTTTCGCATCTGTTTTGGATTTGATTTATTATTTTCAATTTCAGATTGGTAATAGCTCTTTTTTAAAAGAGCTTTGATTTTAGTTAATAAATTGGAATATTTTTTAAAAAATTTTGTTCTTTGGGGTTGCCTTTTAAAAAGTATTGTTTATAAAGCCATTGTTTTCGACGAATAGGTATAAGAATTCCTTTAGTTAGCCAAGGCTTAGTTTGCTTTCTTTTTCGTGAACGGGAAAGGGTTTTAATGGAATCATGCTTTAACATAACAGCTCAGATGGCCGGGTGGCATAGAGCGTCTGTCTCTTGAGCTGTAGACTCGGGTTTGATTCCGAGTCGGGTCAAACCAATGACTTTAAAACTGGCATTCACAGCTTCCCTGCTTGACGCTCAGCATTAAAGGGACAGTGTGGAGAAGCCGGCAAGTTTAGCTCGTTGTGCTGTGGGGAAAGGCACTTAGCGGAATTCCCCCATGTTGGTGTGGTAGACAGATGGCTAGCAACTCCTTAGCGAGCTCGTATAACGCATTGATCGCTTTCTCGTGATAGGAAGGATAAATATGCAACTAACTAACTAACTAACTACTTAACGATTGCGCAAAATTTGTTAACAGGTTCATTAATATCATCATTATCACATATTTTTTGAAAATCGCTTTCAAGAGAGATTTGTAAATTGACGCAAAATTCTGCTTGGTTGAATTTTTTTAAGTCAAAGCGTTTCTGCACAAATACATTGGGATTTGGGGTTGGACACTTTGAAATGGTGCAAAGGGTGATATGGTGGTCAGAAATTTTATATTGCAGGACAGCATTATATACGTTATAGTGATTTTCATTAGTTAAAATATGATCGATAGTTGTCTTCGAGATCTGAGTAACTCGTGTCGGTTCAGTTATGAGAGATTGGAAGGCATTGCTATTAAGTGCGTTTAAAAACTCATGACCATCATTTTTTAAGGTGGAAGAATAGGTATTGATGTTCAAGTCTCCTAAAATATAGCAAAGTTCTCTTTTACTTGTTATGCATTGTAAAGTCGAATTTAAACTATTGAAGAAACTTTTCTTTGTTTGCATCTATTGGATGTCTATAAATGCATCTTACCAATCGCTTCATTTTCTTTGCATTTAATTCTACCCATAATTCCTCGCAGCCTGGTAGATGAAGTTTATAGTCATTAATAATTTCAAAAATACAGATTTGAGCGATGTACACGCCTACCCCACCAACTACGTTTGGAGATGGTTGGTATATGAATTTATAACCTTCTATGTCTAAATTTTCTAACAAATTCTGTCAAAGTCTTAATTCACTCAAGCAAATTAATGTAGGGGCAAAGGGTAGTGTTGATATCAATTCAGTTAATTCATGAAAGTGTTTGCCTAGAGATGCGATATTTAAGTGTAGGAAAGAAAGCGAGTCAGCATTGCGACAATTAAATTGCTTAATGCAATTATAGTCAAGTAAACAACAAGGCATAATATTCGAGTAAAATACGTCAGTAGTTTTATCAAGTAAAAAGTCTCGTTATCATTGTTCAGAATGCTTGACCTCTGACACTGATTAATTGTTTTAGAAGTAGTAGTAGAATTATTGTTAGTAGTAGAAAAGCAATTGTAGGTCATAAGAATTTTGTGCAGAGCAACATGCGGTTTCTGCAGCATTGGCAATCGGTGCAATCTAGATTACAAAAAATTCTCACAAAAAACGCAACAAAGGTGCCTTTTTAAAAAACGTAGTTTAAATGCAAGACGGTAAGTCTTTAAGCAAAGATATAATCATTCACTGACACAATAAACAGAGAACTGAAAATAAGGTGAAAATACATGATGCGAGTATGATACAAGTAAGTATGCTTTGCTTCCTATTTATCTGGAAGAGTTTTTATTTTTTGAACTACACCAAAATTAATCCTAATAGTAGTGTCCTTCAGCTTTTTTATTTTGGGACGAGGAATTTTTTCTTTCTTTGACATACAGTACGTATTTCCCATCTTCAGCACGCCACAAGGTTTTCTGTTTGCTTCTCTTTGCTTGTTTGAAATCGGGCAAAAGCATTTTCTTTTGCTGTAAGAAGGTTCTTGGTAGCCGGTCAGTCATTTATATGAAAGGCTTATTCTCCAGCTTTCGCGCATTATTGAAATCCTTCAGGAGTTTTGAATTGCCAAAGATAGTGGACTTGTCAATAGCATTCGTTAATTTCACAATTATGGGTCTATTTACTTTGATACCTTTTTTAAAGATCGGCTGTTGAGGTAATCTATGAATGTCCGCGACTTCAATATTGTCAGGGTTCATTTGAAGGGTATCTTCAAGAAAGTCCTTGAATTTCTCTGTAGTTTGCTTGTGAGATACCCACACGCTATAGCCTCTTCTATTCCATGAATTAGAATATTTATTCGTTTGCTATAGCTTTCTTGCATAAGCACAGCCTTTTCCATATCAGATTGAAATTTTTCAAGCGTAGCTACTTTTTCGGTTAAAATATCCGTTTTTCGGTTAGAATTTTCTTCGATATTTCTACGAATCCTGTCCAAGTTATTTTAGGAAAACTATAATGTGCCGAATTTGCAGTGTTTTTTGTGAGCAATTCAGTATCAGCCACTCTGCCAAAATTATTTCTCCTACTTTTTGCTTTCAACGTTTCATTTAAAGTTATCTCACAAATGTGTATTATGCTTTATAATCAGCTTCATGACCAACAGCTAAGCAACTTCTGCAAGCATCAAAATATGATAAGGCAGTGGGAGTAGATGATATAAATGATCACCACAATTACTTGAAATGCACTGTAGGCAATGAAAAGTGTTCATTGTTCAGGTACAAAAGTTGTGAATGGAGTTCAATACTTCAGGCTCTATTAACATCAAGCTGTAAGGCCATGAAGATAAAACAATAAGCGGTAGTGATGAGCAAATAAATCATAGGCAATGGCTGGTTATCCAGCCATGTTTCAATTCGTTCAAAGTAAAATCTTTGCATTCTTGTATCTTGTAAAATCTTGTATCTTGTCCATACTGCTAATTGGTATTTGATAGCTTTAACAGTCTGGATTATTGAATGATTGATTACTATCTAAGTCTAAGAATGCAAAGACGAAGTCAAGCAGTAAAAAGGAGTAAAGTACTCCACAGCGGAGAAATGCTTAGCAGTATGAAGGAATTTGTGTCAGTGTAGCATCAACTGGGTTTAAAAGATCACTAAAGTATTCTCTCCACTGATTCAAAATAGCATCTTGATCTTTCGTAGTGACACCATTCGAATCTTCGATGAAGAAAGCAGCTTGAGATTTTTTTCCTCGCAAACGGCGAATGGTCTGCCAGAACACTTCGCTTGTCGTTTTGAAATTATCGTCTAACCTTTTTTCAAATTCCTTCCAAGAGCCCTTTCCTTTGACAGTTTAACTTTTGTGGCTGCCGCCTTACGTGCTTCAGAGTGCTGCAAACGAAGTTTAACTGATGCAGGGGCGTAAATCCCGGGGGGGATGGGGGGGTGCATCCCCCCCAATAATTTTTGAGAGGGGGATGCGGGGGGGATGCATCCCACCAATAATTTATCGTACGCTGCTATTTTTGACGATTTATCTTGCGGATTCAATGGCCTCCCGTTTCTTGCTATGGTTACGGATTGCTACAGCCTTTTTATATTCACGCACTTAATCAATAAAGGACAACCGTCAATCGTTCGCATTGCAGAAGAAAAGATGAAGCTCTGCTCACTTTATGCAGCGGAACAGAGATGCAGTAAGAAAAAAAGAGACGAGCGTTGCTGACAGTAAAAAAAGCATGGCCCAGTGGTTCGAGTGTTCGCTTTGCAGTTGGGAGACCGGGTTCGATACTCGGTCGAGCCATACCAAAGACTCAAAAAAATGGTATTTACAGCTACCCAGCTTAGCGCTCAGCACCAGGGTTAGTGTGGAGAATGAAATAGAAATGGTGAATGAGATATAAGTCGTATTTACAAATCAGTCGTGGCGCTACAAAACCGTGGCAGTTAAAAAGCGCCATAAAACAACCTGGCATTTCATTTCTTGTCGTCTTGCTAAATGCGGAGCATTTAAGTGTAGCAGCAATAGCGCGGAGAAACAAACTATAATTAATGAAAAATGAAGATACGTTAGTCGTCAACAGTTCAGTACTCAGCCATAGAGCCCTGGCGCTAATAATTAAGACTATAGCAATTTAAGCGCTACAACCATTTAGATTTCGTTATGCAGCCCACATATTATTAGGCAAGTATAGGGGAAAAACGAAAAGACAAGCACCTCATTCGTAATGTCGAGTAATACCAAAAACTTTGAAACTGGTCTGCCCTGCTCTTGCCAAACGCGCGGAGGATAAAATGAACAACTTTAGAAGAGAAGTCAGTGAATTTAGTTTGATGTATAAACCCCCCCTTATTCAAAGCTAAGCAGCATGACGCTCAAGGCAAGGGGGCTTAAACTGAAGATGGCCTACCGGGGAAAATTTAAATTACATAAATCACCATGTTTTCCTCAACTGGAACGCTTTGGGCAACTTTACTAAAGCATTGAATCATGGGTCTATGCTCCAAAAACGCTAATTTTGGCTTTAAAAATCGTAAAATTTTCTCAGCGGCGGGGGCTCCCCCGCCGCCCCCGCACCCCTTTGCTGTGTTCGTCTCTGCAATACAAAACACACTCTCATTGCAAAATGCTGGCTACACCACTGGTTCTGCGCTGCTTGTTCTTCCGGTACGGTAAAAAACGGAGACAGAAAAAAAAAAAACCTACTCTCCAATTTTATTTTTGACGTTTCGCTTGGCAATGAACGCCAAGCTTCATCAGAAATACAGTGACCTGGGAAGGAAATCAACCCAGGTCGAGAACAGTAAAACGTAGTAGCACTGATTTAACTGAACTGATTAAAAAGTTACGAAGTGTAAATTGGATCAACCCGATTAACTGTTGCGTCACAAAAAGGCGAAATGCGTGAATAATCATCAAATTGTTATGTGTAATACGTAAAAACCAGTATGTAAACTACAGTGATTAAATTGCAATAAAATCATTTAGCCAATGAACGATAAACATTTGGGAGACTGTCGCCATCAGACCTGTTCATAACCTTAGGATGGGCATTGATGAACCAAGCTTCCGAGATGAGTCGTTTAGAATAATTGTTCTCCACTTTCAAGATTTCCGATTTCTCCCAATCAATTGTATGGTTAAAGTCCATCGCATGTTCGCAAAGTGCAGAAAGTTCCGGTCGTAAAGTGAAGAAAGAACGTTCTTACATTGCTCACACAGCTATCACTACGTTTCATACTCCTCCCAACCTTTGGTTGAGGTATGTTGATGACACGTTTTGTATTCTCGACAAGAAACACATTTCTGGATTCCACTCTCATCTTAATTCTATTTGCTCTCACATTCAGTTTACTATGGAAAACGAACACGATTTTTCTCTTCCTTTTCTTGACGTTCTGGTATCCCGTAATGTCTGCAAAGAGAACCACACCACAAACACATCACTCACTACAGCCATATACAAAAAACCCACCCACACGGACAGATACCTCCACTACACATCACATCATCCCAAACACCAGAAACTCACTGTGACAAAGACACTACTCAACCGTGTTGAAACACACATCTCTCATACTGATAAAAACCAAAAAAGCGGTGAGTTATGAAACATACGTTCTACTCTGCTACTTAACGGATTTCCTACCAGAGCTACTTTTCTCTCTCGCAAAAACAAACGCTCTCAAACTCAAAACTATCAATTCAAACAATTCACTTCTATTCCGTATGTGCAAGGTACATCAGAAAGAATTAGACGAGTTCTGAACGAGGCAGGAGTCGGTGTTGCCATGAGACCTGTAAAAACCATTCGCCACATTTTGCCCTCCCCTAAAGATCCGTACACTGCAGAAGATAAGAGTTGTGTTGTTTACCAGATCCCTTGTTCTGACTGTGAATATGTTTATATTGGTCAAACCAAACGTGGCCTTAAGTCACGACTGGCCGATCATAGGCGAGCCACAAGCCAGCTGAGACCTGAACTTTCTGCACTTTGCGAACATGCGATGGACTTTAACCATACAATTGATTGGGAGAAATCGGAAATCTTGAAAGTGGAGAACAATTATTCTAAACGACTCATCTCGGAAGCTTGGTTCATCAATGCCCATCCTAAGGTTATGAACAGGTCTGATGGCGACAGTCTCCCAAATGTTTATCGTTCATTGGCTAAATGATTTTATTGCAATTTAATCACTGTAGTTTACATACTGGTTTTTACGTATTACACATAACAATTTGATGATTATTCACGCATTTCGCCTTTTTGTGACGCAACAGTTAATCGGGTTGATCCAATTTACACTTCGTAACTTTTTAATCAGTTCAGTTAAATCAGTGCTACTACGTTTTACTGTTCTCGACCTGGATTGATTTCCTTCCCAGGTCACTGTATTTCTGATGAAGCTTGGCGTTCATTGCCAAGCGAAACGTCAAAAATAAAATTGGAGAGTAGGTTTTTTTTTTTTCTGTCTCCGTTTTTTACCGTACCGGAAGAACAAGCAGCGCAGAACTTGAGGTAGCCTCGCTAGTCTAGACTACGATGCCCGGTATATAAGTCCAACAAAATCTTCCCCACTATGCAGTGTTTACACCACTGGTTGTTAGTAACCAAAGGCTTGGGCGGATGTTATGCGTACAAGACGCAGTACGGCTAATATTGCAGCTACGCAACTAGGCCTATACGCTTATTTATATGTGCAACTTTTCATGGCTATGTTTCATCCCCCCCAATAGTTCTTACGGATTTACGCCACTGAACTGATGACTTATTTGCAAAAAAGGCCTTATAGACCACTTTTTTCGCATGAATAGCTTCTTGAACTTCTTGGTTCCACCAAGGAGTTCTTTTTTTGCTACTCTTCGTCCCTCCGAACACGCTTACGTCCGCAGCAGTGAGTGGCGGACGTAATGACTGCTGTTCGAAACAAACACCACTCAGTTGCAATGTTTTTCAGTAGAGGCCGGAAGTTCTTTGAACTTGGATGCAATGCTGTCTGCAAATGCAGTTCGTACCTCTTTGTCAGCCAATGATTACTATCAGATTCGATGAGTTTCTCGTGGTCGAAAAGTCTTTCGTTTTCTCAAAGATTTCAAAGCTTTCAAAGTGCTGACAACTAGGTGGTGATCAGTTGACAACTCAGTCCCTCTTTTAACACAAATATCAGACACGATTGAAAACAAGTCCGCCAAACAATACGAAAATCAATCAGGGAGCGTTGTCCCAAAGAGTCTCTGTACCAGGTGTATACTTGTGAATTCTTTTATGCTGAAAAAATGTGTTCATTATGCACATTGCGCAGCCCATTGGTGGCACAAAACTGCAATAAACACCTTCCATTCTTGTTAATGTCAGGGTCCCCATCATGTTGCCCAGTAACACCTTTCCAGGTTGCATTGTCGATGCCCACATGTACGTTGAAATCGCCCAAAAGGACAAGGGATTCTGATGAAGTTGCTTTTCCCAATGCAACCTCAACTTCCTCCAGAAAGGCTTCGTACTGTAATTCCATGGTAGATGCGTACCCAGTCAACATGTGCGTTGAAACCGTTCAAAAGGACAAGGGATTTTGATGAAGTTGCTTTTCCAAATGCAACCTCAACTTCCTCCAGAAAGGCTTCGTACTGTGATTCCATGTTAGATGCGTACCCAGTCAACAACGCACTCAGCCATGTTCGGGCTCACAAGTAAGCCAACGCCAGCTTGAGCAGACATTGCTGCATCGACACCCGAGTAGAAAATTTTCCACCCACCGTTCGACTAGACAGTTCCAGAACCCTGACGCTTTGTTGATGAAATTTTCACAACATCAAGGCGATACTGCTGGGCTTCGCGAACGAGCTCCTGCTTTTTTCCTGTCGGTGACGACTGACGAAACATTCCAAGTTTCCGATAGATGGATCTCGGCAGTTTGGTCCAACTTGAGTGCATTTTCTGTGCGCTGCCCCAATTTGCCTCCCCAAATGCTTAGCGACTGCGTTGGTGGGTTTTGGGTGACGGTCAATTTGTGGTGGAGACTGTAGCTTATTTTTCGAACGAGTCCCTCTGCCTAAAACTCGAATGCGGACTTTTTTATTCTGCGCACCGTTCGATGCAGTATGAATATTTTTGCTAAAATTTTCCGTTTAGCTACAGCATTGGATTGACTCTTAGTCTGTTTCTCTCTTTCAATTTTACCGCCATGGGTAACCTTGATCGAAGTGATTAAACACTACCGACGGCATTGCTCTAAGGATCATTGGAAACCCAAACCTCCCCACCGCATTAAAGTGGCAATCCATGGGAGAGGTGAATTGAGCATAATTATATATAATACCAAATCATAAGGAAAAGGAAGTCAACCCTGACAATTCAACATTCATCACACGCATACTCAGCATGTAATTCACGTAAAAATTAAAATAAAATAAAAATGAAATGAAAATGACACAATTCTCACCGAGACCTCTCCTCGTAGCAGCTGTCACGAGGAGAGGTCTCGGTGAGAATTGTGTCATTTTCATTTCATTTTTATTTAATTTTATTTTAATTTTTACGTGAATTACATGCTGAGTATGCGTGTGATGAATGTTGAATTGTCAGGGTTGACTTCCTTTTATTTATGATTTCATAATCTAGTTCGCCCCTGGGACAGACGGATGAGCTGTCTCGCGCCTCACAGCGCCCTTTCTTTGAATATAATACCAAAAGTTGAACAAATCAACTACATAGAAAAACAGATCGTCGTCGTGTGGTTGGGCGTCCTCTTCCGACGGTTTAGATGTTGACGGCGTTGATTTTAAGCCAGCGTCGGGTGTCATCATCCAGGGCAAACATACCTTGTATTCCTTTTGGCGCACGATGGAGGGGGCATGTAGAAATGATGTGGTCTGCAGTTTGCTCAGACGCAATACACTCACAATTCGGTGAAGGAGCAACACCCTATTTGTACATGGATGAATGGAATCGCCCTACGCCAGTCCGCAGACGATTCAGTTTTACCCAAGATGTTCTGGGCAAACCCATTCCAAGAGGTTTAGAACTGGCCCTGGGAATAAAAGCATGAAGCCTTGATGCACTTTTCAAGTACTCCATGTTCCATACATAATCCATCCATTGCGCTGCGCGAATGTCTGATTCGGTCAGACTATCCAGTAGTTTCTGTGCAGCGGGTACAAACGGGCGTCTTGATTTGAGACTTCCCTGGTGCGCATTTTGTTTCCCGACCAGCTGCTCATGTAGAATATGATCAGGGTTAAGGGTTGCGCGGTTAGCCAGGGAGAGTGTCGCTCCTCGACGGCGAAGCTCATCTGGCTGGATGCCTGCGAGGATTGGCAAGTAGTCCGTTGGAGTGGGTCGCAGACATCCAGTGACAATGCGCAAGGCGTCATTTGAAACACTGTCGATTAGCCGAGTGTTAGCACTACGACACCAAACAGGTGCGCAGTACTCAGCTGTGGAGTAGACCAGGGACAAGGCGGCTGTTCGCAATGTTTTGGCTCTGCACCCCATCCCGAGCCTGCAAGTCGCCTCAACAGTGTGACGCGAGTGGAAAGTTTCTTGCGCAATGCCTCTAGGTGATGACGAAAAGTAAGCGACCTGTCCAGCTTTACACCAAGGTAGGTTGGAATTGGACAGTATGGCAATAGTTTGCCGTTGTTGAAGATTTTGAGCTCACGTTTCACCTCTCGGTTGTTTAAATGAAAGGCCGTTGTCACCGTCTTAGTGTGGCTGAGCTTCAGCCTCCAAGTCTGGAGATACGCTGAAAGTGTTGTCATGTCATGGCTTAGAGTGCCCTCCAAAGTCTTCCAGTTTTTCGAGGTATGCATCAATGCCAGGTCGTCGGCATACGCATACTTCTGGGAAATTGTGGAAGGCAGATCGTATGTGTAGATGTTAAAAAGGAGGGGAGCCAAGACTGACCCCTGTGGGAGACCATTTCGCAAACGTCGTAACCTGCTTCGCTTGCTGTCACCGATGGAAAGGGTGAAACTTCTATTCCGGACAAGTTCCATAATCATTTGGACCATGTGTTTATCAGGAAGGAGTCTCAGCAGCTTACAGGTGAGGCCACGATGCCACACAGTGTCATAAGCAGCTGTCAGATCGACAAAAACAGCACCGGCCTTCTTCTTGGTCTCAAATGAGTCCTGGATGTGTTGGGTAAGTAGAACAGTTTGATCTACTGTGGACCTCCCCTGTCGGAACCCAGCTTGCTCCCGAGGAAGAAGCGGGTCGACAATGGGCTCGATACGGGTGTAAATGAGCCTCTCGAGGATCTTGTAGGGGACACAGAGCAAAGAGATGGGGCGATAGCTCTTGGGGTCCTCTACAGGTTTCATTGGTTTGGGGATCGCGACAACCAACGCTCTTCTCCAGATTTTTGGAATTTTGAGGTGGTGCAAACAGGATGAAAGAAAGCCACACAGCCAGGATTTCAGGGCAGCTCCAGCATGGAGCAAAAGCTCAGGGCAGATAGAGTCTGGGCCTGGAGCTTTTCCTGGTTTCAGATAGGGCGGCTGCGAATTCTGAGGGAGTAAAGCTTCCACAGACATTCACTGCACTTGTTGTAGAGGCCCTCCAAAGATCAGACACTTCTTGAGACACAAGCCGGGATGACTTGCGATCAATATCCTCGTATTTGCCGTTATTGACCAGTACTGATGCGATGGCATTGGCTGAAACGGCACAGTGCCGAGGGGAGCGTCGTGATCTACCAGTTAAGTTGTTTAATATGCTCCATGCTTTACGACTGGAGTGAGAAAAGTTGATGATTTGGACTGCCTCAGATCATCGGTCCCTGCGTTTTCTGTCAAGCCTGGACAGCAGGGCAGAAGCAGCCCTGCTAGAGTATGATCCCTCAGGCGATTGCAGGAACATCTGATAGAGGTTCTCACACTCAGCATCCCAACACGGAATGTGGTCGTTTCGTCGACCACGTGGGATATACTTTTTGGCTGCTGTGCTGATGACATTACAGAAGTTCTGGTATGCCCGGTCCACATCAGATGTATCAGGTGGGAACAAGCTCTCAGCGAGTTGGTTGGTCAGGGCATTGTAATGGCTCCATTTGGCCTTGCAGAAGTTCTATCGCTTAACAGGCATACTCGGAACTGACAGAGTGAGCCTTGGTGGAACAATGAGCGAAGGTCGATGTTGTGACCTAGGAAACTTCTCTAAAATACGCCTGTCAGGTAAGCGACTATCAGGACCAACACTAACAAACGCCAGGTCCGGGTTGGTGCCAGTGTTCCAGCGTCCTGAGTGGAAAGTGGCCATGTCCCTTGGGTCACGGAGAGGGACAAGACCATTAAGGCTTGCCCAAGCAACAAGGCACTCTCCATCAGCGCTGTTGCTGCTGTAGCCCCAATTCACATGCGGGCAGTTGAAATCACCCGAGTACAGGACAGGATGTGGAAACACTGGTAGGTCGGTAGTCTGCAATGGTGTAGGTGGAGGTTTGTAAACATTGACAATTTTATAACCATCAACGTCTACGCATAACCACTCAGTCTCTGATGTAAATGGGGACTGATCTACTAGGATCCATTTTAGTCGCTCATGGACAAATGTAGCAAGGCCGTGTATCCTGTTTAAACAGGACCCAGCTAGTGCAGATCCTTTTACCGTGACAAGTTTTTGAAACGTGGCTAGTTGATTTGCTTTAGACTAGCAATCATTTTGAAAAAAAAAGCAATGTTTGTACATGCAAAAGGTAGTAGTAGTAGTGTAGTAGTGTCTTTTATTTCTGCACTGTCAAAATAAATAAAACACAGCAACATATGATTTCAAATACAAACGGACGCAGAAAAGGGAAGAAGCGACTAAACGATCAACATCGTGACATGCTAGCGAGAGTGAAACTTGAAGATGAGGGGATTAGTAGGCATGGTCGCAACACCCGATTAAACTGAAATAAGGCAAAAAAGTACAAAAGCAGACAAATGACGGCGAGATATAAAAAGACACTGGAGAGACCACAGCTCCAACACCGCTATGACATAGTGCAATGGTAGGAACCATAACAGTGTACGGCATTTCAAGGTTACTCAATGTCTTCACAGTGCAACTAGAAAGAACAGAGAGACCCAATCTAACCCCACACCAAGCGCCGTTGAGACCGTAGAGTAACCACAAAAGGCCTGACAGGCAAAGAAACCTACCTAAAGAAATCCTGTCCAGCATGACCGCAGATTTACGACAACTATCACAAACTGGTTCAGGAAACTGGTGGTTTTCTCGTAATGAGATAGTTTTTGTTAAGATTTTAACAATGCACTATGACTATGCATCCCATGCTAGAGTATATACAGAGATTGTGTAATAAAAATTGACAAGATCAAGTTGTTTGCAAATCTGGGGGCAAAACTGTTTCAGGAAACTGGTGGTCTCTTAAGATGGCAAGAGCTAATAAACGAAAAATAAAACTAGTATCCTGTTTGAGAGGTAGCTCAAGGCATAGCAAGAACAACCGAGTGTAATTTGGCATGCAATAGATCCTGCCATCTCACCAAATCTAGGCCTAATAGCTAAATACAAATGTCCAAAAGCGACGGTGGGTTTGAAGTTAGGTGAAGTCACAGGGCTCGACGTACGTTACCTGAAAAAAATATCAGAAAGCAGTTTTCTGTTCGAAACAATTTAACCTATGCAGGCAGGGTTAAGGAAGAGCTAGTAACTATTTAAAAGGTGCTGTTTTAATTTTTTCTTGAACGCGGCGATTGTCTTAGATTCTCTAATACGTAGCGGAATATTATTCCATGTTTTGGGACCGATATATTTAATTGATTGCTGACTGACAGCACTACGACAGCTTATTGGAATTACGCGAATATTGCTTCGAGTTGTAATTGAAGTAGACTTGGATTGGAAAATAGGATCGAAAGCCGATGGTAGAGTACGGTCATGGAATCTAAACATAAGTACAGCCATTTCATATTTAAATATTTCGTTAATTGTTAGTAAGTTATGCTGTTTCATCAGAGGCAAGACGTCTTCATTACGGCTTAGTCCTAAAGTCAGTCGAATAAATTTATTACAAATACCCTGAAGTTAATTTAGGATTGTCGAATTACCATGGTTCCAGTTAATTATACAATAGCGAATACGACTTATTACCAATTACCAGTGAATGATAAATCGATAATAAAGAATGTTTACTGAGATAAGGTTTGACTCGAATCACGGCACCCAAGGTAGCACGCAATTTACTCTTAAGAGCTAGCATATGCTCCTTCCAAGATAGATTTTCATGAATTATTGTTCCTAACACTCGCACTGACGACACTCTTTCAATTGGAATGTTCCTTATTACTAAATTTAGATCACTGGGGGGAGTCTTGGAGTTAGCAGTCTTGAAATATACACTCTTTGTTTTATTTGCATTTAGGTAGAGCTTGTTGGCAACCAGCCAATTATCGATATTACCGAGTTCGTCGTTCCCTTTATCGAAAAGCGTTTGGGCCGTTTTGCCACTGATAAAAATACTCGTATCATCCGCAAACGACAAACTAGTTCCGTATTTCGAGCAATTAGGGAAGTCGTTGACGTAAATATTAAATGATAAAGGGCCGAGAATAGAGCCCTGAGGTACTAATAAATTTATCTCATTAATATTGGAAGAAGCAACACCGTTGTAACAAAAAAAAAGGACCGGAAATAAGACCATACTGACGTCATTGTAGTCACACTTCCGAGTCAAGTCTTGCCTTGACGTTAATGATCACTTCCAGTGTTTTTTTAGGCGTTTTGGGCTACCGAAATGGTCTTTCAAAATTGTCCAGTGGTCTCTCAAAATCTACTTCTACGATAGTGTAGAATAAATCTGCGTCTATCAAAATTGCTTAGTGGTTCTTCAAGCCAAACCTTAAAAAAACACTGACCGCTTCAATCGCAGTTATCTCCTTAAATTCAAAAATTTTACAGAGAATGTGGAGTTTGTTGCATTTTTTGGCGTTTTTACTCAATGATTTTTCACTTCCCCTACCTTGATTATTCGACGAATTTCCACTCAAGCCAAGACAAAATAGACAACAAAACACAATTGTTGTGACATAACGGACTGGTCACAAACAACCCTACCACGTTATTATTGTCGAGCTTTCAAGAACACAAAAGTTAAATACTTATGCTTATCTATAAATCAAATATAAGCCATGTGCTTTTAGCCCTCTGCTTGTGTCAGCGACGCATCGATAAAGTCTGATCCACATTTGGGTTGCGACTAATGGTTTGAGAAACTGAGTTTATTTTCAAATTATGTTGAAGTGAAAATTCTACAGTAATTGAGGGAGACTGCGAGTGAGCTTGCACTCTTTGAGTCAGCAGCCACGTGTTGTATACGTCAAATGCGATTTCTCCAGCCGCGAATCGAACTCGTCACATAACTTAGGATCTGTAACCTGCGCGCCATACCGCTAGGCCATGTCGCTGACCAAATGTGAAGAAATGCTGTTGTGCAATGTGTATAGTTTTTGAGATATCGAAAAAAAGCGCGAAGTGGAGCATCAAAATGACGTTATAATGAAAAAATAATGTCAACTTCGTAATCAGCGTCCAAAACTCCATGAGAAAAAAAGGTACTCATTTTTAAATCCGAAAAGTGGTGAAATCATGAAACTACCCGACTATTTTACTGACAACTTTCTTCAGATTTGAAAGAAACGAATGAAAAAGTGGATCACATTCGTCAAGTTCTCTCCATTCTTCCTTCTCCCATCCTTGTAGTCATGCGATATTTGTTCGCATTTTTACACCAGTAAGTTTGTTGCTTTCCTTGTAATAAGATGAGAGCATTTTCTGCAGTGCTATATTCCTAGTTTTGGAACCACAAGGAGAAATGCTTTTCCCGCTTTTTAAAGTGCTGAAAGTGTCAGTCTGCAAATTGCACTGATGAGACTTGAATTGTCGAAACAGAAAGTTTTTTAGCCTTTTGAATAAAATTGACTATAGAACTCGAATTTAAGTATGTCAAAAAAAGTTTGCATTACTGGAACTGGAACATTGTCAGCAATTGAAGGAGATTGCGAAGTGAGCTTGCGCTATTCGGGTCGTAAATCGAACCCTTCGCAAAGGGCAGATAGGGGCAACCTTTTTCGGTTGGCGTGCCAAAATCGCCTAAAATCAATGGCCAAATTTTTCCACGTGCCAACCGACAGTCCGTATTTTTCCCCCCTAAATAAGACTTCCCTTTTTCCCGGATTTTCAACTTCCCGGGAAACAAACAATTTTCAAAAAAATTCCCGGGAATCCCAAGATCCTGAAAATCCTCGGGATTCTTGGGGTTCGGAAAATTTCCGGGAAATTTTCCTGGGAATTTTTCTCGAGCTTGATTATTTTGCTATTTTTTCTGATTTTCAGCATTTCTGATCGAATTTTCAGCATTTTGTTAGTTTGTTTTGACAAGGTTAATTTGAGTTTTTCAATTTTTTCGACAAATTGAGGAAAAAATTTTGATGTAGCAAACGTTTCGTCGTAAAAAATTTTGCAAATTCTTAAAAATAATTTTGAGCAAGCAAAAAACTTTATAATTTGCACTAACGCATTGTTTATGTCGGAATGATGGATATCAGTATCCCTGAAATCTTTAGTAATGTAAAAAAAATTTCCCGGCATCTCGACATAAATTTTCCGAAAAACGGGAAATTTCAAAACCCCAAATTTCCCGTCCCGACTTCCCGGGAGGTAACACTACCCCTGAAAACATCGATGAAGAGCAAAATAAATAAGGGTCTTGACGCTCTCAGATGTTCTACAAAAAAAATTAAAGGGCCATATGTTGTTCAGTGAGACTTTTGCTGCTGCTTTTCCGTTGGCTCGTTTCCGTGGCCAGGCTCGTGTGCCAGAGAAACGAGCTCGCATGCCAGGGTTTGCCCATCCCTGGCGTTGGCTCTGCAATCTTCGCACGCTACCGATCAGCCTTGTCGTTTGTGAGCTTGCGCTATTCTAATCATGAACTGAATCGTTTGCGTAGGGTCTGCAACCTGCGCGCGCTACTGATCAGCCATGTCGTTTGTGAGCTTGCACTATTCGAGTCGTGAATTGAACCCTTTGCGTAGTAGGGTGGAGTGAATTTTACTTAATCTTTTGGATTTGTGTTTGAGGTGATGAAACACTTGGCTTTGGCGCTAAAAACAACCATGAAACCAATTTTGGTCCTCCTACCCCTCAATTGAGCCTCCTACCTGAGGTCAAAGGTCACGTGGGGTCAAATTTTGTCAAAATTGCTCCAACTTCTCTCCTACTGGTCGTAGAAAGCTGATTAATGGCTCAAAAGATTCAGAAGACCCATGTTTCTATCTGTTCTAAGCGAACTTTTCCTTCCATAGCGAGTGGAATTTGAGTTATTTCAAAAAATCCTGATTTTAGCTAGTTCTACAGCATATTTCGTGAATTTTGACGGGTATTGCATGATCTCGCATTTTTATCAATGTCTGTTGTTGCTCTGAATTGACTAAACAATACTGAATACGAATATTAAGCAAAGAAGGTTCATTGTTGTTAACTAGTGAAACATTCTTGAATGACTACGTTGGTGGGGTTTTTTAATCAACAACCATGATTCGAATGAAGAGTGAGTGAAACTGTGAATGTACTTCACTGCATGCATTCAAAGTTACTGCACTTCTCTTCAAAGCTTTGTGGCAGTGTCCTTTATTGAATGCACACTGGTATGCTAATTTTGCTAAGCATATGTATACGTATTCCAAAGTTAATTATTGTATTTAGACCTATCTTATAATTATTTCAGTTAGTGTTTGCGGTGTTCTCCTGTAGTTCCTGACTATAGCTTCATCAATTGCAACAAGCATGCTTACTAGAGCAACTGCAATTGCTAGGACTTCTGCGTTGGATCCCTGGTACAAATGCTAAAGCACTGATCAATTTCCAGAAGGAGTCCTTCCAACAAAACCAGATGTTTTGCACAGATTATTGCATGAACAAAATTGGCATGGCAAAAATGCAGTCCAAACTGTTTCAAAAGAACTTTTCAAAATATGGATTCAATCGAACGTGCATACACCCAATTTCATAAAAAGTTTTCGATCTTGCCAATGCGTTCAAGAAAATCGAGCGCTATCCTACATCCAAAAGAGGAGCTGCATTTTAAAAAAGGATGGAGGACTTATCAATGATATAGACGACTTGTGCGATGCGTTTTACCAAAATGAACAACACAGGAAGAAACTGAAAAAACCATAGGCTACAAATTGAGTATGAATGAATCCGCCTGGAACTTCCGTCATGATCAATGTGGTCCAAGAATCGACAAATGTTGTAAAAATATACTCAATCTGACTTAAAATTTAATCGTAGGATGAAATGAGAAATCTCGAGCGAAAATCATGACGATCAGCCATAGACTTCTATTTCACATGCAGCAGCATACAGTGACGATGCAGTTACAACAACTAACTCCTCTGAGTTCTCTCCATTGGCCGAACGTGCAAGCATGCAAAGCCGGCAAGGTTTGACCTACCTTGCACTAGTGTGTGAACGGTTTGATGTTTCTGATAGTGCAGGTGCTGCCATTGCGTCAGCAGTTTTAAATGATTTCGAAGTGATTGGTGATGACAATTCAGCAGGAGACAATTATAGACTCTATTTTGAAACAGTTTGGACTGCATTTTTGCCATGCCAATTTTGTTCATGCAATAATCTGTGCAAAACATCTGGTTTTGTTGGAAGGACTCCTTCTGGAAATTGATCAGTGCTTAGAATTTGTACCAGGGATCCAACGCGGAAGTCCTAGCAATTGCAGTTGCTCTAGTAAGCATGCTTGTTGCAATTGATGAAGCTATAGTCAGGAACTACAGGAGAACACCGCAAACACCAACTGAAATAATTATAAGATAGGTCTAAATACAATAATTAACTTTGGAATACGTATACATATGCTTAGCAAAATTAGCATACCAGTGTGCATTCAATAAAGGACACTGCCACAAAGCTTTGAAGAGAAGTGCAGTAACTTTGAATGCATGCAGTGAAGGATATTCACAGTTTCACTCACTCTTCATTCGAATTATGGTTGTTGATTAATGAACCTTCTTTGCTTAATATTCGTATTCAGTATTGTTTAGTCAATTCAGAGCAACAACAGACATTGATAAAAATGCGAGATCATGCAATACCCGTCAAAATTCACGAAATATGCTGTAGAACTAGCTAAAATCAGGATTTTTTGAAATAACTCAAATTCCACTCGCTATGGAAGGAAAAGTTCGCTTAGAACAGATAGAAACATGGGTCTTCTGAATCTTTTGAGCCATTAATCAGCTTTCTACGACCAGTAGGAGAGAAGTTGGAGCAATTTTGACAAAAATTTGACCCCACGTGACCTTTGACCTCAGGTAGGAGGCTCAATTGAGGGGTAGGAGGATCAAAATTGGTTTCATGGTTGTTTTTAGCGCCAAAGCCAAGTGTTTCATCACCTTAAACACAAATCCAAAAGATTACGTAAAATTCACTCCACCCTATGCGTAGGGTCTGCAACTTGTGCGCGCTACTGATTAGCCATGTTGTTTGTGAGCTTGCGCTATTTGGGTGGTGAATCGAACCCTTCACGTAGGGTCTGCAACCTGTGCGTGCTACTGATTAGCCATGTTGTTTGTGAGCTTGCTCTATTCGGGTCGTGAATAGAACGCTTCGTGTGTAAGGTGTGCAGCCTGCGCGCGCTACTGATCAGCCATGTTGTTTGTGAGCTTGCGCTATTCGGGTCGTGAATCAAACCCTTCGCGTAGGGCAAGGCTGCCGAACCTGTGGCCCGCGGGCCGCGAGGTGGTTTCAAGTGGCCCGCGATGATAAGTTTGTAAGTAGACTTTAAATGTTTAGAATTATTTTATGGGCTCAAGTAAATTTGCCGTCAAAAGTAAATTAGCCGTCAAAACACACCAAAATGAATTATCCAAGTCTCAGTTATGGGCCTACCACTCAAACACTTGCATAACAAATGCTTGGAGAGTATGCCAAATTTTTTATATTTGGTTTATGAGCGTGCAAGGTGGCAAGTTGCACGCAGTGTTGCCACCATGTGCAACTACTTATCAATCATCATCACCTCGTGTATCGTGTAAGATTCATGAATGTCAAAAAAGCTTAATTAGTTACCTTAAAAAAGGGATTGTTTTGTCAAACAAGCTTAATTATTTTTGTTCAAGTCATAGAATTCTGCTGGCAGTTACTGCCACCTACTAGTATGAGTGGATAGAGGAGGTATAAGTTGTGTTGCGGCACTGTTCGAATAGTAGCAGAATTTAATTAGTAATTTAGCAAAAATGAGCAAATCTTTGAGTCGAAAGCGTGAATGCTGCGACGAAAACGGAGTTTTTAATGAGCAATGGACTATGCAATTTTTATTTAATGAAAGTAATGGGAAGCCGCGCCTATGCCTGGTCTGTCAAGTCAATATCTGTCGTGAAGGAATATAACCTCAAACGTCATTATGTAAGTATGACAATATCAGAGGGCAAAAAATTGTTTATTATCAGAGGGCAAGAAATTATTGTTTAAATTCTCACGCAAATTACATCTTAATTGGTATTTAAGTGTGATAAAAACGTTTGCGGCCCGCAATAAATTTCCTCATGCGAAAATGGCCCGCAACACCAAAAAGGTTGGGGAGGCCTGGCGTAGGGTCTGCAACTTGCGCGCGCTACTGATTAGCCATGTTGTTTGTGAGCTTGCGCTATTCGGATCGTGAATCGAACCCTTTGCGTAGGGTGTGCAACCTGCTCGTGCTACTGATCAGCCATGTTGCTTGTGAGCTTGCGCTATTCGGGTCGTGAATGGAACGCTTCGTGTAGGGTGTGCAACCTGCGCGTGCTACTGATCAGCCATGTCGTTGACCGTGACAATGCCGGTTGGTATAGTGGTTAAAGACACTGCTCTCGGCTAGGGAGGACATTAGAATGATTTCCGGGCCAATCAAATCAGACATAGTCGGCAACGGCTTGCCACTGCTGCGATGTATCTTCATAGCTGGTATTGTCGAGGTGCTAAGCCGCGCAGGTGAACCCCGCCAGTCGTTACACGCTTTAGTGTAGCACCGCGAGTGTAATGAAGATTTGATTTGATTTTATGACGTTTAAAAACTTGGCAATTCGATAGTAGCATATGTTGTGGGATTGCCATTTCTGTTTGCAGCTTGGACTTTTATGAATGGCTGGGATTAGTTGCACAAAAAATCAAATTTTCATTATACTCGCGGTATTACGTCGAAGTGTACTACGAGTGGCAGGTTTTTCTCCGCCGCTTGCTGCTTGGTGCCTGGAAAGCACAGCTCTGGAGAAACATCGCGAGCCGTTGGCGACACTGTGTGCAATTTGACCGGCTTAGGAATCGAACTCGAGATCTTTCGCACCGATAGCTATGTGCTTAACTGAGCTAATCGGCTAGTTCATTTTGACTAATGTTAAAACACTGGCGCCGACTTGCGGAGAGATGGGGAGGTTAACCTCCCCATAGCTTGCAGCATGGTGAGAAATCTCCCTTATTTTTATGTTAAAGAATAATACCTTGTTCATGAAGTATTAGAATCTAAAATACCTGTTTGTGTTGATTAAGTTTAACTTGATGTTTCAAGGAGTATTTTATCTGCGTATCAATACCAGAAAGCGTACCGTCTCAGAACTGTGCACGCACTATCACGTGAAGTAACCTGCGCAAGCGAACACATTTTAGCGTGCGCAGGTTAGCTCATGTGATGGTGCGTGCACACGTGTATAAGCGCATTCGCACGTCATCAAACAGCATCTCGTTATCAAACGGTTTCAGCATCTGGTTCAAGCAGCGGTGCGAAGATGTAATAGCACTGCAGATAATATGAGAATTGTCAATTGCGAAAAAACACTCGCATAAAAACTCTTCCATTATTAGCAATTCCAAACACACGAAACAATAGTGAGGTATGCAGAAATTTTCAAGGGGAGGGGGGCTCACGTTAAGGTACAACTTTTTTTGCAGAATCTAAGCGATAAAGGCTTTTGGTGTGTATCGGAGGAAGCCAAAGGAAAGGGCATGAGCATCGGAGCCGAGTCCCCCTGTGTACACCTAATGCTGAGCGTAATTACTTGCCATTTCAATGTGTCTTTATCATTTTTTTCTCAAGTATGTTTCCATCAATTCGCCGTGAGCAAGCCCGAAATTATGCTAAAATGCCATAGAGCAATAGTTGCGCTGCTACTCAATTAGCTTACGAATTTGCGCATTTATTTTCATGTAGATAAAACCTTCTTGCATTCGCTGAGCAAAAGATCACTTAGCGTTTTTTCCTTTTTTCCATCGTAACCAAAAACATTTCGTTGATTTAGGTCTGACTAGAATCTGCCAGAGGCGAATTACTCCTTTGTGCTGTTAGATAACGAAACACACCTCTTTAAAAAACTCGCTGATTGAATGCTAAGTGCTACGCGAAGATAAAAGACTTATCGGTACTGGTACTCAACGCATTTGCCAGCTAAGGTTTAATGCATCTGCTCAGTAATGAGTATGTTTCGTAATCCTTGTTACTTTGCTTGTGCTCGCACAAAACCTCCCATGTTTTGAGAGTAAGTCGGCGCCAATGGAACTTAAGAATCAATCTATAGACAGTCATGCCGGGGTGCTACCAACATCACAATTTCACGTGTTGCACTGTTGTCTGATGATTTTGATGTTTAGTTTGTCGGAGAACAGTGATGAGAATATGATGGATTCATACAACATTGCCGTATGTTTCGGTCCTACTCTACTTCCTGTTCCGGACGGATACGACCAAGTCAGCACGCAAGCAAATGTGAATGAAATAATTAAAGTAAGAAATTTTTATATTCCTGACCAGTGAGGTTGATGCGGCAAAAATCGATTTTCAAGTTGATTAAGCACTTTTGCTGTTCGACCTTTGTGAAAGTTATCGATGTTTGGTTTGGATCGTTGTCGCCGACGGCTCGCCACCGCTGCGACGTTTCTGTGTTGTCCAGGTGCTAAGTTGCGGAAATGGATCCCGCCACTCGTTACACGCTTCAGCGTATTACCGCAAGTAAAATGAAGATTTGATTTTGGTTGGAATGATTACCTTCAATTTTGAATCTTTCATACCAGCGTTCGATTTCTCTATCACAGACTGTCGTGCTCAATCATGAAGAAATCTTTTCACAAAATCTAGAAGGTCCTCACTATGAGAAAATGATGTCAGCTAAAGGTTTTGAAGGAGTGACACCTACCGGAAACTGTCCTGACCCTGCCATACAGTCGAGTGGAAGTGACGATGGTGAACAAACATCAATTAAGCGCTTGTTGTATTTTCTATAGATGGGCAAGTTAATGGAAAAAATTCGCTTCTTTTGCCGCTGCTTCGTTAATGTATTTTGTACCTCCGGTAAAGTTAACTTAATAGGTTGAATTCAGCTCCAATTAACGGAAGTTAACTAAATCCGTTAATTTTTAAATTTAAATGATAAATAATTTGAAATTTTGGAACATTTCTGTCAGTGTGAGCAAGTTTTACTCACAGACAACATTTTTTGTTACTTTATCTCACTTTTTTCACCTGATTAGTAGAGTTAACTATGTCCGTCAATTCAAAAGCCATTTTATCGAATAAATTAACTAATGAAAAAATTCAACCATTGACGAGGTTGTGGCCACCGATGTGTGTTTCAACTCAACGTCCCCCAATTTGCTTGGTGAAGACAGAAGAAGTGTGGGTGCAAATCTGTGAAGTTTTGAAACTAGGAGTTAAATATGTATTAGCAAGTTCACTGTGTAGGAAAGCAACCACCTTTCACTTTCTCTTTTGCATTTAACAACTTTCCCTGACTGACAACCCTTATTTATTAAAATTTAAACGTGAAGATAAGCAAAAATTTTTGTTTTGTTTCTCTGTATGACGTGACATCATGTCGTAAAACCTCTTTCATTTTACGAAAGTGTTCATGTCTTCGAAGCTTTTCGTCTGACACTTGCCAAGAAGAGATCGTCAGAATGAGATAGCAAAGATGGAACCGGTTATACGAGGTGCATTCAATAAGTTTCCAGATTTTTTTTATATGGGCACTTTTATTAACCGTACACACAAAAAATTCTAGTCCCCTTCAAAGTATTCTCCTCCGACATCAATGCACTTGTTGTACCGTTCCAACAACTTCTGGAAAGCCCCCTGGAAGTTTTCTTGTGTTAGCGTGTTTAGGACCCTCGTCACAGCCTCTTTCATGTCTTCGATTGTGGAATAACGATTGCCTCTGAGGTTTTTTTTGAGCTTTGGGAATAGCCAAAAGTCGCAGGGAGTAAGGTCCGGGCTGTAGGGAGGATGGGGAACCGTCTTGATGCCCATCTGGGTCAAATAGTCTGTGACGAGGATGGAGTTGAAGACTGGGGCATTGTCCTGATGGAAATGCCACTGACCTGATTCGAAGATTTTTGGTTTCTTCCGACGGAATCTCTTCCTGAACTCCCTTAAAACTTCAATATAGTACTCCTTGTTGATTGTGATTCCAGTGGGAACTCAGTGAATGTAGATTATGCCCATGCTGTCAAAAAAAGGGATCATCATGAGTTTCTGGGTGGACTTGCTCTGTCTGGCCTTCTTGGGTCTGGGAGATCTAGCATGCTTCCACTGGGAACTCTGGCTCTGGGTCATAACAATAGATCCAGCTTTCATCGCAAGTTACCAGGGCATCAAGAGTTTGGGGATCTGAATTAATGAGCTCGACCATCTTCTTGCTGTCATTTGGGACGAACTTCGCGCAAATCTTCCGCATCTTCAGTTCCTCACGAATGATTGTGTGTACAGCTCCCACACTGACATTACACAGTGCGCTTAGTGTCTCTGTTGACACACGACGGTCCCTATTCATGAAATCGTTTATTTGGCCAATCATCTCTGATGTTCTAACTTCCCTACTCCTCCCACATTTCTCATCATTCCTCACGGACTCCCTGCCTTCCTTGAATCTCTTGTGCCACTGAAAAACTGATGATCGATTCATGCAAGATGGTCCATAAGCAGTCTAAAGCATACCATACGTTTCCATGGCAGTTTTTCCAAATTTAAAACAGAACTTGATTGCATATCGTTCTTCTAATGTGTCCTTACGTCCAGATTGCATTTTTGAAATTCACCCTGCTGTGACAATCAGGATTTAGTAAGGTGTACTCTAATTCCTATTGTAGCTATAAATTTGCACCTAAACAAGAAAAAATTGGGCAATCATCTCATAATTTTAATTCTGGTCAACCCCTTCGTCAGATTCATCGAATTGTTGATGAAACTTTAAGGGGGATACAAATTGTTATTATTATTATTATAAGGAGGATAGTAACAACACATTGAAATATCTCGAGTTTACGGCAATTATAAATGCCCGTACAAAAAAAATCTGGAAACTTATTGAATGCATCTCGTAATATAGAGAAAATGACGTGCTGTGATTGGCTGAAAAGAAAAAGCGCGTGAGAGAGCCGTGATTGGCCGAAAGGAGACAGCCAATGAGAGCGAAAGGTTAGTGCAAAATCTTTAAGCTGTAGATAAACTCTTTTTGCCGACAGAGAATGGGGTAAGAAGTTTTAATGAATGTCGTTTCAAGAGTAGAAAAATGAAAGAGAGAACGACCTTTGGCAAGCATGGAAAATCTGCTGTCATCACAATGATGACAGCAGGTTTTTACGTACGCCCAGCACTATGATGACTGCAGATTTTTACGTGCGCACGTGCGCCCAGCACTATGGTGACAGCACGCAGATTTTCCATTCTTGCCAAAGGTCGCTCTCTCTTTCATCTTTCTGCTCTTGAAACGACATTCATTAAAACTTCTAACCCCATTCTCTGTCGGCAAAAAGAGTTTGTCTACAGCTTAAAGATTTTGCACTAACCTTTCGCTCTCATCGGCTGTCTCTGTAACGACGTAGTAATCCGCCTGCTTTTCTACCGTCTTTACAGATATTTACGCGTCGACGGCCAAGTTGTGAACTTAGGATTGTTATATTATTCGCCAACGGTTTCTAAAAATTTAAACGCACACATAAACAAAGGGCTTAACAATTTTAGCGATCTACGACACATACGTTACGAACGAATTACAAAATACAAAGAATTTACTTACGCGTTCGAATCTTTACATTTACATGACAGCAGGAAACTACAAATTAAATCAAACATAACATTACACATGAAACTACAAATTACATTACACATGAAACTACAAATTAAATCAAACATAACAGAATAAACAATGCAACTTACCAACGATTTTTCTTTTGGCAGCGGACAGACGATCTATCGCTTTCTCTCGAACTGTCAAACTGACCTCGAAAGAAACTAATGGTCGAACCCGTGTTCCAAAACTGAGCCCCAGTAAAATTGTTTGTAGCACCAACTCGGTAGCTTCGAGGTGACAGTCAACAGACTATTTATGAGGGAAAGGGTCCCGGAAACAAAGATGAGCAAAGGCTCTGTAGACAATGGTCTACGTTACGGACAATGATGGTCCAGAACTGTTTGGAGAACGGACAATCAATAGGGTCCTAATATAATAACTAAAAGAATTGAGTTAACTTTCTTAAATGCTATTCGGGCTCATGAATTTCGGTCAACTCTTCTCAAATTCTATTCGAGTCAAACGTCTGTCCTCAACGACGACTCATTTTATCTGACCCGCCCAAAAAGTCGATGGCTGGCAAGTTGCAACACTAAAAAACTTACAAATTGAGATAATTCAGCTGTGAGCAATTACGAGTCAAATTAGCTGTGAATCACGAGACAAAAACACTGTAACTTAAAGTTGAAACGAATAAATCATAAGGCCTGGTTCGATTCCTGTGACATGAAAATACAGAACTCAAAACGACGCTACAGTCTCGTTTCGGACAATCACGGCTCTCTCGCGTGCTCTTTCTTTTCAGCCAATCACAGCCCGTCATGTTCTCTATATAATCGGTTTCAACTCTGCTTTCTCATTCTGACGATCTCTTCTTGACAAGTGTCACACGAAAAGCTTCCAAGACATGAACACTCTCCTAAAAGCAATTTTCAAGTTCTGTACCACCATTCAGCTCTTTCGTTATGAACGTTAGCTGCAGGAATGTGGTTTGACATGTTAGTTTCTCGCGGAACTGATCGTGTTGTGGTTCGCAGAATCGGAGCAGATTCAGGAAGCTGTGGCAAAATACGACTACAAAGGTCGCTCAGATCGCGAGTTGTCGTTTTCCAAAGGTGATCAGATCACATTGTATAAGCAAGCGAATGAAACATGGTGGGAAGGAAGTGTGAAGGGGAAGGATGGACTTGTCCCAAACGCTTATATCATTGTACAAGAACACAGGTTAGTAACTCGAGTGGCGACTGTGTTGCCAGGAATCGCTCATTTCTGCCGAACGCGATATCCCTGCACTCCAACTCGATCTCGGCTCGCAAATTTTCAATCAAATTCAACTTGATAAAAATGCTTCCGAGTTGGCGGCTCTGTGTGTAATAGCAGCTCTTTGCAGTGAAACAGCAGATCAAGCGGATACAGCAGTGGAATCGCAGAGCAGCGTGTCTTCAATCCAGCGGACCATGCCCACTATCATCCAACCCATTGACAGGTAGATACAGATATTTTGTTCATATCCAGTGGGATTGGCTGGGTTTAATGGAGCACTAACGGTGCACTGCGTGACGTACAGTATTCATCCAGACAACATGTCCGTTTTGGGGGGTGTAATAGTCAAAGGAATTCTGTATCGTTATCAAATTTTCAATATCGCAGTTGAAAAAGTGATCCTGAGTCAAATATGTAATGATAGCAGAAAGAGCGCAGAAGTTTGTGACCTGATGAGAACGGACATGTGTGAATGTGCAAGAATTTGTCTGCCCAACCTCTCCCTGATGCGTAATTTCATGATAGAAGGACATGTGTAAATATGCAGGAATTTGTAGCTCAACCTCTCCCTGATGCGTAGTTTCATGATAGAAGGACATGTTGCGTGAATGTGCAGGAATTTGTTGCACAACCTCTCCTTGTACGTGATTTCATGATAGAAGGACATGTTGCGTGAATGTGCATGAATTTGTTGCTCAACCTCTGCCTGATGCGCAATTTCATGATAGAAGGACATGTTGCGTGAATTTAGCCGCATTTACTCAAAAGTTGAGCTGGGCGCAGTGAAGTGAAGTGACGTGCTACGCAAGTGCCTGTTTTTGCACATTACTGAAGCGCTGATTGATTTTGTTAGGCTGCTAATAGCAACATGCTGAAAAACTGATGCATGGGTAAACAGTCCATAGAGGCGAAGCTGTTGGCCTATATACATATCATATATATCAACCACGATTTGTTTATGTAATAGGCTTGTTTGTACTAGGCTAGCTTTTTTTTTATAGCGACGAGACAAGATCGGTATTTCTCTGCTAGTGGTAACAGGACAAGCTTACATAATCATACAATACTAGGCTGGGTGCAATAGAGTAAACATGATCAGTAGAAAAGAAGAATCAATTTTAATTTCCTATTTATCCACTCAACCTGCTACTTTTTAAGCTCAATCAAACTAGGTAAAAATGCTCGCTCTTGGCTACATTGCTAATGATGTTAGATAGCCTTGGTTAAAAATTTTATTGGTGTTCAGTTCTGAGTTGCAGCAGCTCAGTGATGGAAAACAGGAGGTCCATTCGTCAATCAGTGAACTACTAAGCTTTAACATAACCTACTGCTGTATGGGTAACCTCCATTACCGGTAACTACAAACTTTCCCCAACCAGCACTGACCAGTAGCCTAACAGTATGTTAACTACTAGGCTGGCTCTGCTAACAACCAGCTGACTAGATATTTTAGATAAACTGTCGTTTGCAAAAACCTCGCCTTCTCACCAGCTCGAAACCCCTAAAAAATTGGATTTCAGATTATCAGACCCCCTAGACTCAATTTTGCAGCATCAGACAAATACCGAAACGCGCGCACCTAGGATCAAAAGTGGCTTGGCCTTTACTTACTTCAATGCACTTCACTGAAACTCTTGCAAATCGCTGATCCCGGCGCATAAAAACAAACAAAAACGTATGAAGCACTTCACCAATGTGTAAACGGGCCTTAAATGCGCAGGAAATTGTCTGCTTAACCTCTCCCTGATGCGTTTTTTCATGATAGAAGGACATGTTGCGTGAATGTGCAGGAATTTGTTGCTCAACCTCTCCCTGATGCGTAGTTTCATGATAGAAGGACATGTTGCGTGAATGTGCAGGAATTTGTTGCTCAACCTCTCCCTAATGCGCAATTTCATGATAGAAGGACATGTTGCGTGAATGTGCAGGAATTTGTCTGCTCAACCTTTGCTTGATGCGCAATTTTTATGATAGAAGGACATGTTGCGTGAATGTGCAGGAATTTCTTCCTCAACCTCTGCCTGATGCGCAGTTTCATGATAGAAGGACATGTTGCGTGAAAGTGCAGGAATTTCTTCCTCAACCTCTGCCTGATGCGCAATTTCATGATAGAAGGACATGTAGCGTGAAAGTGCAGGAATTTCTTCCTCAACCTCTCCCTGATGCGCAGTTTCATGATAGAAGGACATGTTGCGTGAATATGCAGGAATTTGTTGCACAACCTCTGCCTGATGCGCAATTTCATGATAGAAGGACATGTAGCGTGAAAGTGCAGGAATTTCTTCCTCAACCTCTGCCTGATGCGCAATTTCATGATAGAAGGACATGTTGCGTGAAAGTGCAGGAATTAGTTGCTCAACCTCTGCCTGATGCGCAATTTCATGATAGAAGGACATGTTGCGTGAATGTGCAGGAATTTGTTGCACAACCTCTACCTGATGCGCAATTTCATGATAGAAGGACATGTTGCGTGAATGTGCAGGAATTTGTTGCACAACCTCTGCCTGATGCGCAATTTCATGATAGAAGGACATGTAGCGTGAAAGTGCAGGAATTTCTTCCTCAACCTCTGCCTGATGCGCAGTTTTATGATAGAAGGACATGTTGCGTGAAAGTGCAGGAATTTGTTGCTCAACCTCTGCCTGATGCGCAATTTCATGATAGAAGGACATGTTGCGTGAATGTGCAGGAATTTGTTGCACAACCTCTGCCTGATGCGCAATTTCATGATAGAAGGACATGTTGCGTGAATGTGCAGGAATTAGTTGCACAACCTCTCCCTGATGCGCAATTTCATGATAGAAGGACATGTTGCGTGAATGTGCAGGAATTTGTTGCACAACCTCTGCCTGATGCGTAGTTTCATGATAGAAGGACATGTTGCGTGAAAGTGCAGGAATTTGTGTGCTCAACCTCTGCCTGATGCGCAGTTTTATGATAGAAGGGCATGTTGCGTGAATGTGCAGGAATTTGTTGCTCAACCTCTCCCTGATGCGTAGTTTTATGATAGAATTTGAACACGAAACGTCCGGTTAACGTAGTGGCGGAAGACATCGCTATCGGCGTGGGACGACTGGCCTTCGATATCCGTCCAAGCAAATCGGGCAGTGTCGCCAACAAATCGCCACCGCTGCCATGTTTCCTTGGTGCGTGTTACCCGGGCGCTACAAGCCGCGGAGATGGGCCCAGCCACTCGTTACTCACTTTAAATGGAGAGTTGGTTTTTTGCTTTTGATTATGTTTCCATTTTAAGCAATTGACGATGTTTTCCCAGTATCGCAACTTTTTTGGCTATTGATCACTGGGTTACTTTGCAAATGAAAAACTCGATATTGAGTTGTATTATTTAGGGATGGGCATTTCAGAATAGTTCATTATTCCGAATAGGTACAACCGAGTCCAGAATACCGAATCCTATTTTGTTTTTGCATCAGCCTATTTTGTGGAAGACCCAACACCAAACCAGCAATAATAGTGAAAAGAATGTCTTTGAAAAAATATCTCAAAGCAACTCTTTGTTACGATGTAAAACAATGAAATCGAATCCAGTTACGCGGTTTATATTGCAAAAACTATTCCGAATGGTGTGGGATTCGGATCCTTTTGGATTTGGTATTCTAAAATGCCCGTCTCAAGTATTATATCAGAGAATTTGTCATGATCTTCAACTACCCGTACTTTACGAACTGTAATGTGCACAGCCTAAGAACTGCTTTGTTTTGTTTTTGTCATACATAAAGGCGCACCGGACAATACGACGCAACGGTTTTTGAGAAGTATCCGGTTACTGTATGAAGTTTATTAAACAGAAAATTCAATACGAGCTTTTAATGACAATAAAATACCAGCTGATCCATGCATGCGGCGCACCGGCTTATAGGGCGCACGATCAATTTTTGAGAAACAAAGGGATTTAAAGTGCGCTTTATGGTACGTAAAATACGGTACGTCATTAATGATATAGAATATCGATATTACTCTACAAGATTCATCTCGATTACTTTCATTCATCGCCGATGTGTTTTAGAAAACCGGTCGTTGATGTATCGCGACGTCCCGACCCATCGCGTGTCTCCCAGAAGACTCGATCTCTTGACCGTTACAACAATGTACAGGATTATATGCGACAGCAGAAAGCGATTGCTAATATCGCTAGCAAGGCAGCGCAGCACGGTAGGTTGACCGTTATGTGCGCAATGCGATGAACTTCACACCGTTATTTCACTGTGATGATGATGATCTCTATTTTCATCCTCCTGTCACGAGAAAGCGACGGAGGCGCTATACATAGAACAAATTCAGACTCACTTGGGAATTGTTTTTGTCTCCGGGTTTTCCGGTTTAGTTTTGCTTCTGACTTTAATTTGCTGCTCGTCAGTCCCATCAAGCAGTGAAACATTTTACCCAAGGACGCAATAACGAGGCTTGGGTGGGAGTTGAACCACCAACCTTGTGATCGTGACCGTCGTAGAAATGACGCTTCGAAGCACTCGGTGATGCTCCCGATTGCGACTCTACTTGCTTAAGTAATTGTTCAGTGATGACGCTTAAACATCGGAATGTTTCGGATGTGATACGCCGTATGTGTTTTTGAAAAACTGAAACTCGTATTTTCAAAACTCTTACGCCAGGGTTAACCATAGAGATCCTGACTTACTATAAAAATTTATTTTAGCAATGAATTAATGGGGGTTCCCCACATTAATGCAGGTTTGGCTCGCGCCGAAATGAGTTCGTCAAAACGTTCCTTAAGTATGCGTCAGGATAAAGTGGTGCCTGATGCAGAGAAAGAAGATGCCTTACCTGGTGTTGATCCTATGTCCCTCAGTGTGCGACAGAAGATTGCTCAGTTCCGCAAAAGTACAAAAGGAACGAAATCAGAGCCGGAGGTTTGTGGTTGACGATCGATTGTAAAAGTTTTGTTTTGCTTCTACCAATTCTTAAACAAGTAAGGCGAGCTTGGTGACTGTTGTTTAAACCCCCTTCAAGGGAAACTGAAGTGTAGAATTATTTTTCACTAAAGGTGTTAGAAAATGCAACCAATTTAAGTATTTAGCTAATTAGGATTAGGCGTTCAAAGTTTAGGCTGATGACGTACTGGGAAATAATTAACGCGTTGTAGCATGCAAGAGCTGCAATGCAATCCGCCCAATCAACGGTTGTGACTGATCAAACGTCTAACACCTTTTCTCAACCTTCGATGCATTATCACTAAGGAGAAAAGCGTTTGACGTTTGATCAGTCAAAACCATTGGGCGAATGAGCATTGCAACGGTAACTCTTCCACGCCTCAATGCGTAAATTGTTTCTTAGCACGTCATCAGCTAAAACTTTGAACGCCTAATTGTAGTTAACTAAATACTTCCTAAAAATTTTTACGGTCAGTTTTGAATTGGTTGTATTTTTCAACACCTTTACATGACAATGATTCTACACTTCAGTTTCCTGAGTTAAGAGTTTCTGTTCAGATTAATGAGCAAGAAACGAATGAGGAACAAGCGAGAAAGAACTTGATGGAATGAAATAATCGCGTTGCTGATAAAAGTCCTGCATGTAAGTTGATTCTCTAGATCTTATGTTTTCATTCAACTGTTGCAACGACCACTGTTTGTGTTGCATTGTAGTAGTCGGTGCTTAACTTGCTGCAACGAATTTGAAGTTTTTTTATCACATTAAATAAGATGTACTGGAGGCCCAGAAATATGGATTTCAAATCGGTATCACGTGTTCAAAATTAAATATAGGGTCACCCAAAAATAATGGTTTAATTTTTAATTGTAATTTCTCTGTTTAACATGAGAAAAAAGTACATTGTGTGGACTTTCATTTAAAATCCGACAGCTATTTTATTATTTAAATGTGGTTGACGTTGTTTTAAATCATTTTTCATTACAATTCATTCACAAAATATGATTAAATTTTTCAAGTATGTATTAAACTTACTAAAATATAGAAAACAATGACGTAGATTTAATTGCCACACAGTAAGTAACGTACTCCCACGAAATTGAGAAAGTTATCAGTAAATTTGAATGAATTATGATTATTTTAGAATTAGTAGCTATTTTCGCATCACCCTATGCTTGTTCGCTAGCAGTACAGCTATCTTACTGTTCGCTAGCTGTAGAGCTATCTTATTGTTCACTAGCAGTGCAGCTAGCTTATTGTTCGCTAGCAGTACAGCTAGCTTATTGTTCGCTAGCAGTACAGCTAGCTTATTGTTCACTAACAGTACAGCTAGCTTATTGTTCACTAGCAGTACAGCTAGCTTATTGTTCACTAGCAGTACAGCTAGCTTATTGGGGAATCAACTCCAATAATCTGGTGAATATGCTAAATATCGAGATTTATTTGCGCTCGGTTGGTGAAGTGGATCGGTGCGGGAGGTTTCGGCTTCGATTCCCGGGCCGGTCAAATCGTACACAGTCGTCAACGGCTCGCCACCGTTGCGATGTCGGAGCTGCGTTTTCCGGGCGCTAAGCCGCGGAGATGGATCCCGCCACTCGTTCCACGCTTCGACGTGCTGCCGCTAGTGTAATGAAGATTTGATTTGTGGCAGGACTTTGCGGAACTTTCAAAGATCGCCAAATGTCGGGCGAACTGCAGCACTTCCTTGCCATATTCGACTGTGTAGCGGCTGATTGTTGCACTTCCGGCCTTGTCTTGCCATGTTCGTTGATCCCAGCGATTCGGAAATACTGTTATGCATACTGCTACAGGAAACAAGTTAATTAACCGCTGTCTTATTTTCCGTTCAAACAACGTTCAAGTTCATCTTGCCCGATTGTGATGATCATACTTTATTATTATTCTTGTTTTTTGCTACCTTTTTATTATTCGCTGTGCGGATTACCTTCTCTTGTGTGAGAAAAATTAGAGCGGATTCTCATGTTCTCACTTTTGCTCCATTCCTTTTTTTACTGTGCTCACTATCTGTGTTTAAAATTGAGATCTAGTTGAAAAAACAGCCACGATTAATTGGATTGAAGCAGTGTTAGTTTGAAATAAGTGAATCAGGTGATCAATATACAACTCGTCCATTGTTTCTTTTGCATTTCACGTTCGCAATCTTGCCATTTTGATGTGGTTTCGTAAACACTTTCTTCGCTCTAGTATGCGCGCTCATTCTACGCACCTTGCTCTGGAATGAGCTTGCGACCTTTATATGGCCGCTGGCTTACCGCTACCATATGCCACATGTTACCATGGCTAATCTCGTACCATGTCCTTATATTAACTCCTGTGCATGTTGTAACCACCGCGCTATTTCATTTACTGTAAGTCCCAGAACAAACACGTACTGTTCAGTTTTTGCGAATATGTTTTTTCAGCCGCTGGGATTGAACTCACTGAAGCACCAGTACAATTGTGTGTGAAGCCTCTTCATATTTTATGCTTTGCCGCAATCTATGTCTGACCAGTTCGGTTGATTGTTTTGTCGATATTCATGTTCGGCTTATTTATGATCGTCCAACGTCGTTTGCTGCTTGCGCATTGCTGGCTGCAACGTTAACTCCTTCATCAATCGCCGCATTACCTTGTATGAGACTAGAACAATCTCGCAGATACTTTAATCGTAAATAAGTTTGTGAAAATTTCGTTTCTTGCTTTCAAGGAAATGCTGCTTTTCGAATTTCTCCGTGTGAACCCGGTGCTCCTGGGTTGTAACTGCTAACTCTGCCAGTCTCTGTCTGGTGTGAAACTTTTGCAGAACTCGTGGGAAATGTAATACCTGTCCGATAGCGCAGTTAAGCAGATCACTATCGGTGCGGGAGGTCTGGGGTTCGATTCCCGGGCCGGTCAAATGGGACACTGTCGCCACCAATGGCTCGCCATCGCTGCATTGCCCAGGCGCTTAACCGTGGAGGTGACCCCGCCGTTCGTTACACGCTTCGGCGTAGTACCGGCAGTATAATGTAGATGTGGGTTGGTTTTATTTCCAAATTTGCTGCATTCAAGTATGAACCAGCTGTGTAGTGTGACGGTTGCTTTCAAGTTACGGTTAAACCAACTACAATGCAATGCACTGCAGCCCTGCGATATGCACTGGGATGACAAGATTTTTAGTGAATTGTTCATTATTTTGTGCAAATGAAAGTGTATACGCGTTGCAAGTAAAAGTCCATACAATATTTAGAAGTCCATACATGGAAAGCTGTTGATTTTGTTTGAATCTCATTTTATCATCAATCATCAAAATAAATTTCAATCATTCAGATTAGTAGTGATTTACTGAACACCGGGCACATTTCTGTGGATAATCGTGTTAAACTGTTGCTGTATCCACTCTTGCACGAGAAAGCGACGGAGGCGGTATGCGTAGAACGAATCCAAACTCGCTTAGGAGTTGCCTTGTTTTCGAGTTTTCTGGTTGAGTTTTTTTGACTTCTTTAATTTGCTGCTTGTGTGATTCCACCAAGCAGAGATAATTGTGGAACATCTTACCCAAGTCCATCGCTGATCAAAAAATTGCGGTTGCTTGCGGAAATCGCACATGTAGAAGTGTATATTATGTTTATCGCCCTGGTAATTCCAGTATTCCTTACGAATGATCACAAATGGCGCCATATACGCCTACTGTAATCTGATGCATTCGCCGTGTTGCGAGAATAGGCTATCTCACGCGCTGAGTTTAAAAATCACCAACTTAAATTACAGCATCTAACCTGGGGCGCATTCGCCAGAGGTTCAAGATGTTCAGCGCACACTCTGCAATATCGCAGGCACTCGCGTTAATTACATTTAACTAAAATTTTTGGGCTTTTTTCGTTTTTAATTGTAATATCAGCGCGATCGGAGTTCTTTTTTTCGGTCTATGACAAATTGCTTTATTTTCAACCGGGGATGCAAATCTATGTTGAGCATTAGGGGGTATGATTTGGAAAAATTGAACATTTGCCATGTTTCGAGATGGGGGTAGTGTTTCCTCCCAAATTTCTCGGGAAATTTGGCTTTCTTGAATTTTCCGTTTCCCGGGAAATTTTTTTTACTTTATCAAGGATTTCAGTGGTACAGTACTGATATCTATGATTCCGACAAAAAATGCGTTACTGTAGATTAAAATTTTTTTGCTTAGTAAAAATTCGCAAAATTTTTTATGGCAAAGTGCTTGTGAGACGTACCGTAGAGCGGGACAGCGCCGTTTCGGGCTATAGGCCAGGAAGGACATTGCTTTTTAAATTATGCTTGTGAGATTAAAATTTTTTCTTCAATTTGTCGAAAAAATTGAAAAATTCTAACTAAGTTTGTCAAAACAACATAACAAAATGCTAAAAATGAGATCTGAAAACCAGAAAAAAAAGCAAAATAATCAAGCTCTGAATCCCGGAAAAAATGTTTGAAAATTTCCCGTGTCCCGGGAAGTTGAAAATCCGGGAAAAAGAGAAATCCTATTGAGGGAGGTGATTGAGCAAATTTGACACCCCCGCGAATTTGCCCAAATTTTTGCCCACCGTAGTGAAGTGCAATGAAGTGAAGACCAAAGGAAAAGGTCACTTCCCAGTAGACCAACTTCTTGCCCAAAATGTAGTGCAGACCAAAAAAAAAGTCATCCAGTTCGCTGATGTGGGGCATGAAAATATTGGGGGGGATACATCGCCCTAACCCATTCCCCCCCTAGATTTGCACCCGTGTTCTCAACGCCGACCGATGACGCAACATTTCCTTGAATGATATAGGTTATTCTAAATTGTATTTCAGTAGAATTAGCCTATACCGACACCTGAAGGGGACAAATAACAAGTGTCGATATAGGCGAATTAACATTGAAAAGGTTGCCTAGTATTTTACTCCAAATTGACTATGATATGATCCTACCTTCAAGTCAATTAAGCATTTGACATCTTTTGAGTGATCGATCCTATTGAGTTCTTGATCTTCAATGAAGCGGTGTCATCACTAAATTTTTCTATTGTTGAAGCCAAGTTGGATATCACTCCTATCTGAGTTTCTGATAATTGGAGTCTCATGATCCGTTAAAATTGTTCCTTGCATGTTGTACATTGCTAGGTTAGGGTCAGCTTGAAGAATACGATTAATATTTGTCAAGACCAATGTGAAAAGTTCTATTGCATTCTTCTGTGAAAAGAGATTTGTAAGGCAGTTCACTACTGAAGAAACGAAAGTTTGGAAACACTTGTCCGATTTTCCTTGAGCAGGAAGTAACTTTTCGTGAAATTGAAATGTGCTTCTGTTTACGTCATAGAACCTCAAATACTTGAAATGTTGGATTTTACTCTTGTCCCGAAATTACTAGGCTTTTCTCAGTGGAATTATAACATGGAAATACTAGTATGCCGACGTACGTAGTGGCAAACTTTTTACTTAGCGCCACCTATTGACAGGTTAGTACTTTTGGTTTGCTGGCGGCGACAATGGTAGGAAATTGTACAGTCAGGAAGTAGTTAACCTGTAAAGTGGCGTTGCTAAATGATTGCAAACTGCAAAAAATTCAGAATTTATGTTAAAAGAAAATAAAAAGGTTTTAAAGACAGTGTCAAGTCCCTAGCATAATGGGTTATCTGGAAAATAGGTGGTTTTGGATGCTGCTAAACTAGCCTTCCTGAATAGACTACTTGAAGATATGCCCGTACCTTGGGTACCATAATCTATGACATTGACTCGTAATATCAAGTGATTAAAACTGATTTTACCACTAAGCTTGATAAGGAGATTATAAATTTGGCCGAAAAGTAAAATCAGTAGTGTTAAATCTATTCCTTACATCTGTATGGTAGCACAAGATCAATGCCGGAATCTTCAGAACTTGAACAAAAAACTGTATTGCTATCCTATTATTGCTAAGCAAATCAGTCAACAGAATATTTCCAGTTTGGGCTTAGCAGCTAAGTTGAAATCATGGTTGAAAGCACCCTACTACAGTAGGCTACTCATGTGATTCAACTTTTAAATAATTTTACATTTAAGTATTGTAAAATGTAGGTTAGTTAACAAGAACTACTGCTATCTTTTGGAAAAGTACTCTGGTAGAATTACTGGGACTGGTAATTGTACCGTATTAATTACTAGTATTTCATTCGGTATGCACTTTTTCATGTATATACCGGTAGTTTTAATTGAGAGTTTGTGTTTCCATGCTGTTGTGATTTTAATTAATATAGGCCAAATTACTTTTTGCATTTAACAGATTTTAAATTTGCTGCTGTGCATGTGTGGCTGTGTGGGTCTTTAATCAGTTCGACCTCAATGTCTTCATCACATTTCTCAGCTGGTAAATATTGCTGCTTACCTAGTTGCACATTGTCATTCTACACACCTAATGTATCCTTGTTTGTTGTTCCAAATGGCAAAAAAATCGTCGGCATGGAGATGCTGCTGAAGTGCAAACATGGAGTGAAGAATTTTTTAGAGTTTTGTTCAAATATCGTGCTCCATCAGATAACAATTTTGGAAGAAGATGCAAAAATGGAACTGCATCAATCTGCAGTGTTCATTTTGAAGAAGTTTATATTCAGAGAACAAGTAAAATGAGCTGGTTAAAGTATGGAGCATTACCTTCTAGGAACATGCCTCAAAAAAGTGTTGCTACCAAAAGTTCTATAAGAGAAGGTCCATTGTAAAGCATGAATTGCCTGTTAAAACTAAACGAGTTTGTAAATACCAAACCTTAGATGAGATACAGTCGCATTTTTGGTCTTTGGAAACTGTAAGTCGTCGTTGGAAGTTAAAGTTTGTAGCAGCGGAAAACATTGTAAGTTCTTTAACAGCAATTCCATCTAAGTCATTTTTACGATTGTCATTCTGGAATCCGTGCAACTATAGAATTAGAGCTGTAACAGCTGTTCCAACTTACACAATATTCATTTGTAGTGATTTCAAGTTTCAAATTTTTATTGACGGTTTACTTCTACCCTCTGATCATGATCTTTATGATTTGTCACTAGTTGGAAGCAATGCTGCAACTGTTAAAGATGTTTTTTGGCTACGGAAAATTATAAGCTATGTGATGGATATGCAACTGCTGGTCAACGATCTTTGATTCCTATAATAAAGGAAAGTTGTGCGACAACATCTTTGTCAACATTGCATTTAAAGGTACAGTAAGTTGTTAACTGTAAATGCGATTATATCAATACATCATATAAAAAATAGCCTACGAATTATTTGCCAACATAATAACTAGTAAAAAAAATCGAAGAAGTGTCCAGAGCACTGGCAGCTTTTTGTAGAAACAAACAAGCAGTCCGCTGCCGCTTGGGAAAACCGGACACCACGTGAGAGCGACGTCATTATATAATGATACCAAGCTGCCGGTGCGGCAGCTTTTTAGTTATGGAAACTGGACCGTTTTTTTCACTTTTCTTTAGTTACAACCGTTCATTTTAGACAATTACGCTTGCATGAAGCCTTTAGTTTAATGTATGAGTAAACAATCAATATAATGGATACCGGTAAAGCATTACGCCAATTTTCCCTGAGGCCGAGTAACGATCAGTCCATTCACTCATACTTACCCTGCTCAGTTCAAGATGCTTCCAACGTTTCTATTAGGATGCTACCTATTTTAGGTTGTTTGGTAACATTAAACTAGACTTAACATACTGTAGTTCTTAATATAATTGGTTGATTATAATCTGTTATTGCCAAGCTTCTGTATATTGAACTTTTGTTTCTTAGATACATTAGCACAAGCTGCAGCATTGGTTTGAAAAAAAAAAACTTCTGCTACATGTTCAAACTGTCTCCACCAATGCATGCTATCTTCTTTGTCTGATGAGAAAAAGGAAAGCTTGGTGAGCACTCCATTGCTTCGCATTAATAACTGCAGTATGGAGAGAGCTAAATATTCTGCTCTTGTCAACGCCAAGAGATATGTAATCCTGCTGGCATGACTTTTTTGGGTGTTTTGTCTCTTGCATTAAGTTGGCCGAGTGGTTGGTGCATCGGGCTGCGAAACTGGTTTTGCGGGTTCGATGCTCAACTAGGTCATCTTTTATGATGCATATACTTCACTCACGTAAAAAATAAAGCTGCACTTGTGTGGCTTAAAAAATATAAAACTTTGTGCATATCATTCTTATTATGTTGCTCTATATGTGTTGCAGTAATGTACAAAGCAGCATATTGCACAAAAAATAACTTTGTAGATCTGAAGAATTAGAAAAAGAGTTGGCAGTTAGTGGAGCTAAACCAAAGTAATCAGTTCAAGCCATTGTCGAAAATGTGATTTCAAGCACTGAAAAGGATAAGCATAGCTTCCTCAAAGCATGGTGGGCTACTCAGTGCACAAACCTCGATGTGCCTAATCATTTACGTCGCCATCCTCCATCAGTGGTTCAGTATGAGTTAGTTATCGGAAATTTGGTCTGTTACAGAATTACAGTTTTGATATAAAACCTACGTATATTTTTGCAGTTTTCATTACCGATAAGTTAATTTCATTTTACTTCAGGATATTTCCCTTGGCAAAATTTAGCATAGTTTGAGCTAACAAGTCAGCGTTGATGCAAGGGTGTAAAGTAGAATGTTGCATGTAAACTTGCATATAAATTATTGTAGTTGAGAGCTGTAAGAAAAAAGGCTGTATACGTTGTGCATGTATATCTTCCAAGTAGCTTTCAAGCTACTGTATATTAGATTGCCATAAATAGCGAGAAAACGAAGTTCATCTTACTTTTTTAAAATTAGCAAATATTGTTTATTTTTTAAGGTATTGCCTTCGCCTGTACGCCAAAAGCCCTACTGCAGATCAAGCAATTCGTGATGTTTTACTTTTGCCGTCTCCTTCGACACTTCGGTTGGAACGTAACAAGAAGGGAGGTGTTGTACAGCCAGGGATTCAATTAGATCTTTTGCAGCGATTGACTTGTGCAGTTGCTAAAGTTGAGCATACACATGAAAAAATGGCTGCTATGATAATTGATGAGATGACTATTATAGGTGGGCTTTGTCTGTTAGTTACCAAAAGTTGATTTTGTCTGTGAATTTTTCCATTTCTGCTTATGTTTTCTCACCTTTCGTACCACGGTTTTCCGCAATTCCGTCTTGGGCCGTTATTGGAAAACAGACAATTTGGAAAAATACGACGTGAACCGAATGATTGCCCGGGCCGTTACACAACAGTTGCATGTGACGTGTGTGTTGGACTTACCGTGAAAGATGAGTGGTGCAAATAGTGGTTAACTGAATATTAGCACGATATGAACGACCACCTGTGGTAGGCCTAAGCGCCATCGGCGCGCTAAAACTGTGCAAACTTCTACGTAACCCTACGTTGCTTCTCTGCTGGCGCTAAGTTTGTGATGACTCGCCGAATAAATCAAGACCCCCTGGAATCTCATTTTGGACACCAACGTCAACGTGGAAGGAGATCTGATGTACCGACAGCACCCATGTTCGCTTACAACGTCAGGGCTATCAATTGATTTAGAAAAAGCGTGAATGGGTCAAATGTGACGCAAGAAAACTCTTGAAAGAGATGTAACCACCGGTCTGCATCTAGTCATACATTCAGTAGCGTCATGTTGAGTTCTATTGTTATGCCTCGAGAATTGTATATTTTATTTGTTTCAACTCTACAGTGTTTTTGTCACTTCATTGCATTGCTTATTTCACTTGGAATTATTGCTCACTGCTGAATTATCTCAATTATCTCAACAATCGCTTTCTCGTGATAGGAGGATAAAGATGAAGAAATCAAAATCAAGAAAATCAACTTAGTAAGTTTTTAGTGTCGCAACTTGCCAGCTATCCCCCTTTTCGGGTGGGTCAGAAGAAATTAGTCGCCTTTGAAGGCAGATGTTCGACTCAACAGTGTTAAAAAGAATTGTTTAAATTTAAACATTTAAGAGTTTACATAGCATTTTAGAAAGTCAATTCCCACGATTTAATTGGAATATTAGGACCTTTTTGGTTGTTCATTTCCTGTTATCTTTGCACCATTGTCCGTAGACTAGACCCTAAACCAGGGGTGGGGAACCTGCGGTCCGCTTAAGTTTTGAATGTGGCATAAAAACGCGAAAAAGTCTTTGATTTTATGGCAAAAAAAAACTCAGCATGTTTATTAAATTTGCGACGTACTATTGTGTATTTTTAAAACAAAATTTACAAAATCAAAGTAATTTTGGCCCGCTGAGAATATTATGCAATCAATGTGACCCGCCGTGCCGTGTTGGTTCTTCACTCCTGCCCTAGACCGTTGTTGTAGAGCTTTTGCTTATTTGTTCGTGGGACCCATTTTTCCCGTGAAGTGGTTTGTTGACTACTACTCTGAGGATACCTAGTTGGTGCTACAAGACTAATTTTCTGGGGCTCGATTTTAAATTACGGGCTCGTCTTGACGCTAATAAAAATCAAAATTAGTTCGAGAGAGTGGACATTTTCTGTTCGCTGCTTAAAAGAAAATGGTTGGTAAGTTGCATTGTTTAAATCGTTATTTAGTTTTGATTTGCAGTTTCATGCTAATGTGAAACCTCACTAGTTTTTTTGTAATCCGGTGGTATATGTATACATCACTTATTGTTAAGCCCTTCGTTAATGCGTGCGTTTAAATTTTTTGCAACCGTTGGCAAATAATATTGGTCGAGTAGTTCGGAGCGTCGTTTTTTCGACAGCATGACCGCAAGGTTGATGGTTCAACTCTCACTCAAGCCTCGTTGTTGCGTCCTTGGATAAGATGCTTCACGACGATTATATCTGCTGGGTGAAATCTAACAAGCAGCAAATTGAAGAAGTCCGGAGCAAAGTTCAAGCGGAAAACTCGGAAACAAGGGCAACTCGCAAGCGAGTCAGGATTTGTCCTACGCATAGCGCCTCCGTCGCTTTCTCGTGACAGGAGAATAAAAATGAAAAGATCAGATTAGAATATTATTATCCTATTTCGGGATAGAATTCTGTCAGTTTTTTGGGTGAAGTGGCAACTGACGTATTCATGTTTATTTATAGGGTATCCAACTGGCCAATGGTTGGCCATACGTCCCGTTTTTAGGCCTTGGTTCCGGTGTCCCGCCCAGTGTACCATTTTGTCCCGGAATTTTTGATCCAAAATTTGCTTTTGTTGAAACAGCATGTCAACTACACAATACACATACCACGGCTTGTGGACGTGATGACCCTTGTTTTTAGCTCTTCACTTGAGTTTGGGCGGCGTACCACTTTTGCATGTCCAGGAAATAGCCAGCCTATTTATTCAGTGTGTCTAATTTTCAAAATTTTGCAGTATTATGCACGTCTTGACGTATGTCGCTTTGTATTATTTTCAGCCCTGCTCCTATTTGTGTTTCTGTTGTTGTGTCATGGCTAAAGATTAAAAACTATTACTACTGCGGAAATTGTTTTTATGTTACCGAAAGACGTTATTGTAAGATAGTGAAACAGCTCGAACTGTATGAGTTTGCGAGCTACGTTGATGAGTGTCGCGAGTTAACGCTCCCCATCTCCACGACTTAGCACCTAGGCAACTCACCTAAGCACGAAAGGAATACTGCAGCGATTGAATCACTAGCAGCAGCAACACGCTACGGCATAGGCACAGACTCACTGATCATTTTATTTCAATGAAAAAGCGCATGAAGTAAAACGGAAATGGCGTTGAGGCATGCCAGCATGACCAAGTGAATCAAATAAACAACAATAGCGTAATAAAACGAACCAACTCAATTGGAAAATATATTAATTTTAAATCACATGCACTTTAATATTGTTTGAAAAAGTTTCGCACTTAGTTATTACACGCAATTTGGTAATTTACTCCCAAATTTTAGTGCCAAAACTTTGATAGATTGTTGGCAAACAGGAGCGTATTAGGAGGAGCATTGTGCCATGTCTCTCCCTTTTGACCTCACCTTTTGGTAAAAATGAGCAAAATTAGTGGTCCCAAGTGACTAAAATATGTATGATTTCTGTGGCTTATGGCCAGGAGCGGATCAAGGGGGATAAGGTGAGGGGTATGCACCTTCTCACCAGCCATTTTCAAAAACTTTTTGATGTACACAATTTTTTCGTAATTTCGAACCTCTTCGATAGCAATAAGTCTTACGCTTTAAGCACGCATAATCGAAAATGAGAGAAAAAAATGCGTCATATTTGGCGAAGCACTCAGAACTAGGGTCAAAAATTTTAAACAAAATTTGCGTAAAAATTATTCAAAAAGCACTAAAATAGGCATTAGAGCATGTAAATTTTCAAAAAATTTCCGGGGGAGCATGCCCCCGGACCCCCCAGAGCCTTTCTTGTTTCTCATTTAGCTTCAAATTAATTCTGCCGAAAAAAAAAACGCTTGAAAAAAATGTGGAAATTATGCCCCCCTTCCTTTTAAAATTTCTCGCTACGCCACTATTGGCAAATGGTAAATGAATATGATGATACAGAGATTACTGTAGGCAAAAAATGGGCATTTTTCATGCACTGACTGGAGCGCAAGCAACAAAGAACAACAAAGCACTTTGCAGGTAAGCCTATTCGCAGTTAGCGGAGAGTTTTAAGGTTTTTTCTCAGCGCATTAGTTTTTAACCGTTTCTTTCGCAATTGATTTCGAGCACATTATTTAGCATGAAAGTAAGATCGCATGCGCACATATCATCTCATCATCAACATTAAACATTTATCATTCACTTGATCCATGAACTTATGAACTTCAATTTTAGACATGATTTCGCCTTCGGGCACTTTTTTTGTACTGCGCACTGTCCTATATTTGTGTTCTAGTTCCAAAAGAAGGTTGACAAATTCTGGTTTGGTTGTAATTAATTTGTCATCTCTATCACGCTTAGCAAATATGTCAGGCAGCTGAGAATGAGGCTACGGCAACGTCGCACACCAATTCCTGCAAAATACGAAGATGTACACAAATACATTAAGTGCTAGCAAATACGCAATGGTCGGCCAAACAAAAATGGCCCAGCCAGTTTTGCTTTGGTACAGTAAGTCTACTCATAGTTACCGGTAATTCAAACACCATCGTCTACTGATAAGTTCCCAGGCCCCAGTCTAACTGAGCAACCACCAGATTACTCCTATACCTGTGTGATACAATAGAAAATCGGTCACCAAATGAAATTAAAAATTAAAAACCCCCAACAGGCTGTTTCGCCGTGAGGCTCTTCAGGGGGGACGTTAAAAACTATAAATGGTAAAATCTAAAACAATAAAACATCAAAGATTGAAACGGCAAAATGATAAAACAATGTAGACTTTCAGGGCGAAACTCAAGGTTGGTTTGCGCGATAGCGTATAAGAACACTGCATCTGAGTGCATTAAACTTTGCAGTGCTGTAAAATACAAAGCAGCGATGGAGAGGGGCAGAAAAAACAACAGGTGTAAGCGCTTGATTACGATTGCAAGACGGGGAACCAGACGAAGACGATGTGAGCGGGTGGGATCGATTCTTTGAAAAAGCAAAGTCATTACTTCAAGTTTTTAAGTTTAAATTTATTTCTGTGGCGGCATTTTGAAATGAGTTTGGATCGTTTGTTTAGAAGAGATTTTTGGTCAGCCTGCAAAATAAATAGCTTTTCGGCTAAGCAAAGCGGGCATCTTTTGGCACCATTCCAGTACAGCGGGGCGCGGTAAACAATAGACCAGGTTATTAGGGGTTCTATTTTCGCGTCCTTGCAGTTCCACACAGCCTTAGAGAGCTCGGTTGCGTTACGTTTATGTTGCTCCCTAAAAGAATGAGTGTGGTTGTTAAACCTTGCTTTAAATGTTGTTGCGCAGCTTCCGTAGTACACTTTTTCATCTTCGCCGGTGTTTAGAGTGGCTTTGTAGATAACGGAGCTTTCACAACATTTACCGTTCATCGGGCAGTTTGCCTTAACCCTACAATTGCAATGCTTAGGTGGAGGTAGGCTTTTGACATCTCGGTGGGTGCGCAGGATGTCTTTATTGTGTTGGTTGATGATAGAACCAATGCTGGGGGTGCAGGAGTAGCTGACCTTTATGCTTTTCCGGTTAAAAAGTTTATGTAGTTTAGAGTGGGGCGGGAAGTGCTTGTCGACCAACTTTAGGAATTCTTTGCCAATTTTGGTGCTGACTTGTTCGTTATAGGGCGGATTGAACCAAATGACGTTGCGCTTTCTGCTCCGCTTTGCATTGGTGGGTTGTGGCCTGTAATTAAGCGCAGCCGGGAACCGTGCTTCTTGGAGGGCCTCCTCGTATGCTGAGACAGCTTTGCGGAACTCATCGAGGTCGCATGAATTGGTGCTTATACGATTAGCAATCATGGTGGGGAGGTGTTTCTTGATGCTAGGGGGGTGGTTGGAACGGGCATCAATATAAAGTGGTTCGCTATTCGGTTTACGGTACGGCCAGTATTTACCAGATTTTAGATCCAGATTCAGATCCAGGAAGTCGGTTTGAACTAGGTTGCATTCTGTTGTGATATCAAGTTTGTTGTTCTTGAAGATTGCCACAATGTTTTTACGGAGCTGGTCTGCCAAATGGCCTGATGTGCAAGGGGAAATGGAAAGGCCGTCGTCTCTATAGAGCCCAATAAACTCGTTGCCTGTGAGAACGGTTAGCTGACTCAGTAGATAAAGCCTAACCAATTCGCAAACTTCGGCCCCATCATACGATCCCATCGTCACGTCAAAAGTCGTACCGTCGTTTTTGATCCAGGTACTGCCGTCGGAAAACAACAGTGATTTTCTACAATGCATGATCGTGTTAATCACGCTGTCGTCGATCGGAGTGAACTTTTTCGCGAAACAAATGGCGTTTGAAAGAAGCTCTTGTGTGATGGACAGATAAAAATCTACAATTTCGAATTTGATGAATCTGTATTTTGGTTTGTTTTTAAGGCTTTTGAACCAGTCGATAACCGACTTTGTGCTACGCCACTCTAAACACCGGCGAAGATGAAAAAGTGTACTACGGAAGCTGCGCAACAACATTTAAAGCAAGGTTTAACAACCACACTCATTCTTTTAGGGAGCAACATAAACGTAACGCAACCGAGCTCTCTAAGGCTGTGTGGAACTGCAAGGACGCGAAAATAGAACCCCTAATAACCTGGTCTATTGTTTACCGCGCCCCGCCGTACCGGAATGGTGCCAAAAGATGCCCGCTTTGCTTAGCCGAAAAGCTATTTATTTTGCAGGCTAACCAAAAATCTTTTCTCAACAAAAGATCCGAACTCATTTCAAAATGCCGCCACAGAAACAAATTTAAACTTAAAAACCTGAAGTAATGACTTTGCTTTTTCAAAGAATCGATCCCACCCGCTCACATCGTCTTCGTCTGATTCCCCGTCTTGCAATCGTAATCAAGCGCTTACAACTGTTGTTTTTTTCTGCCCCTCACCATCGCTGCTTTGTATTTTACAGCACTGCAAAGTTTAGTGCACTCGGATGCAGTGTTCTTATACGCTATCGCGCAAACCAACCTTGAGTTTCGCCCTGAAAGTCTACATTGTTTTATCATTTTGCCGTTTCAATCTTTGATGTTTTATTGTTTTAGATTTTACCATTTATAGTTTTTAGCGTCCCCCCTGAAGAGCCTCACGGCGAAACAGCCTGTTGGGGGTTTTTAATTTTTAATTTCAATCAGACAAAACCTATAGATTTTTAACATTTTGCGTAAACTGATTACTCATACGATATGCTAAGCAATTTAAGGATATGCTTAGCACTGCGATTGCGAATGCTATCATGC
>OZ023248.1:23443922-23654806 GCA_964006365.1 Trididemnum miniatum | reverse complement strand
TGGAAGTTGGCATATATGATCCTACCTTCAAGTCACTTTGGAGTAGATACCTAGGCAACCCTTTGAATGTTATTTTAAGCATTTGACAATTTTTGAGTGATCGATCCTATTGAGTTCTTGATCTTCAATGAAGCGGTGTCATTACTAAATTTTTCAATAGGCGAATTCTACTAATTTGTTCCTAAACTCTGATTTTTGTTCAATGTAAGGGCCTGGTAAGGTTTAATTGTGAACTCTAATCAACATTGCCACTCAATATGGTGTTTTCACATACACTTGGTTATGGTTGACGCAAACAAGTTCGTGAAAAATGGATACTGTACAGCATAAGCTGTTCTTAAAGTTATATCTTGCCTATAAAGTTTCGAATTGAATTTAAAATAGATTTATTAACTCACAAATGTTTGCATGGAAATGCTCCAGCTAATTGATATGTCCTCTATTTGCGAGCACTCGTTATTACCTGCGTGTAAATAATGATAAATGGTTACTTCAAACTATACCACATCCTAGCTCGGTCAAATCTAAATCTATGTTTTCCTCTGCTGCTCCGAAAATTTGGAATTCTTTGCCTTTGCCGCTGCGTGAAATTAGCAGTGTTTCGCTTTTCAAAACGCATTTGAAATCTTATTTTTTCAATATTGCTTTTGAGGATGTTGCCAGTATTGAATAACTGTGCTATGTTTTATTGTAGTAGTGTATTGCCAATGTTGAACAACTGTGCAAAGTTTTTTGTAGTAGTACTTTTTATTTATTTATCTTTGATGCTGTTGGGTAGTGATTTTTAGCGTTAATTTAATTCTGGTCAACCCCTTCGTCAGATTCATCGAATTGTTGATGAAATCTTAAGGGGGATACAAATTATTATTATTATTATTATTATATTAGAAATTTGCAAGGGACAAATTAATGTTTCGACTATAACCAAAGTCTCGTCAGCCTTGCTACGCACAGCCAATTCAGGCTAAACTCATTCCAGACTGTAAAAACTCTTTTTTGCATTGCTTTACCTGGACATCTCGACTTCACCTCTTTTCTAGGTTGTGCCCTATTTTTGGCAGGCGACTGGCCCCAAACAACGATGCCCAATGAAAGAACCTATAACCACTAACCCACAACTAAGTTACCGGTAACCTAACTAGCCCACATCACTAGAAGCCCCCATGGCAACCCACTCATTTGCAGCTGCAGACGCGTTTCGACCTTATCATGGTCTCATCAGTGCAGCATAGCAACCTCCCACCTTCCTGAAAAAAAAAAAAATTCTAACCTTCAAAAGAACTACACACCCCAAATCTAAGCCTCTACTCGTTCTGCTCAAGATAAAAATCAAAAATCAAAATCAAATCTTCATTATACTCGCCGTATTACGCCGAAGCGTGTAACGAGTTGCGGGGCCCATCTCCGCGGCTTAGCGCCTGGGCAACACAGCTCCGAAGAAACGTCGCAACGGTGGCGAGTCGTTGGCGACACTGTGTCGATTTGACCGGCCCGGGAATCGAACCCCAGACCTCCCGCACCGTTAGCGTGCGCTTAGCAACTGAGCTAACGGCCGGTTTTCTGCTCAAGATAGAACATCTGAAATAAAACCTTCAAGAAAATAATACAGGCTGGATTATGATGTCACAGATTCCCTGTAAACAATCGATAAGAATAGAAATGACCGGTTGGTTTAAACATTATTTTCCCGGTAATCTGAGAAGGAATTTTTTGCTTACGGTTTGTAACTATACCAGTTACCAAAACCTGCAAAAAAAACTCTCTGCCCAACCCGTTCGCCCGTGAAAAGTAGCAAGGCTGACGAGACTTTGGTTAGAGTCGAAACATTAATTTGTCCCTTGCAAATTTCTCATCTAACTCATAATTGATGACAGAAATGGATGGTTCAATTCCCACCTGTATGGGGGAGTACCATTTTCCATTCCATTGAAAGACTGTACTCTTATTGTTGGACCTATTCTTACCCTGACACTTTGAGGTTTGTTGTTGGCTGACTTTGGGGGTGCCTATCGGAGAAGTGTAGGAAAGAAGAATTCTATTTGACTTACATATCCTTCTTTGCATGATCTTGCTGGATCCTGTAACTGTACATGCGGTTCGACAAACGTACCGGGATATTGATGTTTAAACCACCGATAAGCGCTGACGTTCACTGTGTTTTCTGGGCTGCATGTGCACACACAGTGCCTGCCTTGTCCCCCGCTTTTTCACGGGCGAACGGGTTGGGCAGAGAGTTTTTTTGTAGGTTTTGGTAACCGGTATAGTTACAAACCTTAAACAAAAAATTCCTTCTCAGATTACCGGGAAAATAATGTTTAAACCAACCGGTCATTTCTATTCTTATCGATTGTTTACAGGGAATCTGTGACATCATAATCCAGCCTGTATTATTTTCTTGAAGGTTTTATTTCAGATGTTCTACCTTGAGCAGAACGAGTAGAGGCTTAGATTCGGGGTGTGTAGTTCTTTTGAAGGTTAGAATTTTTTTTTTTCAGGAAGGTGGGAGGTTGCTATGCTGCACTGATGAGACCATGATAAGGTCGAAACGCGTCTGCAGCTGCAAATGAGTGGGTTGCCATGGGGGCTTCTAGTGATGTGGGCTAGTTAGGTTACCGGTAACTTAGTTGTGGGTTAGTGGTTATAGGTTCTTTCATTGGGCATCGTTGTTTGGGGCCAGTCGCCTGCCAAAAATAGGGCATAACCTAGAAAAGAGGTGAAGTCGAGATGTCCAGGTAAAGCAATGCAAAAAAGAGTTTTTGCAGTCTGGAATGAGTTTAGCCTGGATTGGCTGTGCGTAGCAAGGCTGACGAGACTTTGGTTATAGTCGAAATATTATTATATTATTGTTAAACTAACTACAGGCACAACAATGTCCAGTTGTCAACAATCGCCTTTGTTGTTTCCTCACTTTGCAGATTGTGTTTTGGTCTATGATGTCACTTGGTCTTCACGGGAAAACAAACGACCCTCTTGTGCAGCACTAAATTGAAGGGGGATTACGTTCCGCAGTGAAAAAATGGGCTACAGCTGTCACTATAAACGAACAGCATGCTCTGGGGCAGCGGTTCCCAACCTTTTTTTCTTCATTACCCAATTTTGATGTGACTGATCTTGAATTACCCAAACCAATCTATGACTGAAGTTGATCTCAGTTATATCAATCAGTGAGGTGCAAAAAAAGGTCTACACGTCTGCAGGTGTCCTTTTTTGTAAAAATATCGGTGAAGAGCAAAAAAAAGGTCTACACGTCTGCAGAACGGTGTCCTGTTTTCGTGAAAATATCGGTGAAGAGCAAAAAAAGGTATACACATCTGCAGGTGTCTCGTTTTCGTAAAAATGTCGGCGAAGAGCAAAAAAACGTGCCTTCAGGCATATATTTTTGACAGTGGTGTCACATTACCCACCGAAGAATCACAATCACATACCGAAGAATACCTCGGGGGCAGGCCCGTAGCCAGAAATTTTTTTCAGGGGGGGGCCGTTGGGGCCCACATTTTTATAATATATATGACGTCAAACACCAACCTACCGGATTTTTTCGATGCTCCTTTCCAAACCAAATTTATGTATGAGGATGTATTTGTATTATACAGCTGATCTTTTGGCCTATGTTTTTCGCTGTTTTTTTGTGCCTTACCTTTTATCTTGATTTTGTTGGGATAAATAAACTGCTGCACTATTAATACCGTTGTACAATTGCACAAGTAATTAGCCTACGCTAGCTCTATATTCCCTGTAGGCAAGACTTTTATTACATCTACAGCAGCTATGACTAAATTTTATCTTCTTCCATCACAAAGAATTTTGTGATTTCATAAACACGGTTCCTTGTAAAGCTACGAGTCCAAGCACAATCGAGGACTCAAATGCTGACTGACTGAAGAAGAGTTGCGATAATGTGGTTTTTGCGTTTGTTGAAGCATATTTTCAAAATGTACCAGAAATATAGGCTACCAAACCAAAACTTTGCCTACCCAATAGCTAAAAAATTACCAGATTTTTCGAATCTGGTATATCAGCTGGCAACGCTGTTTACGATTGAAATGAAAACAGCGGTAAAAATTTGGCTCAAAAGCAGGTTTCTCTGCGTAGTAGCGTATTTAGGGGGGGGGCGTTGGGCCATGGCCACCCCTTTTTGACTACGCCTTTTGCTTAAAAAAAACAAAGTTAATGGTGCCAAGTGACTGAAATATGCCAGACTCTTACGATGATTTCTGTAGCTTATGGCGAGGGGCGAATCTAGGGGTTAGGATGAGAGGTATGCATCCACCCGCCATTTTCAAAAATATTTTTGAGCCATTTTCAAAAATGTTTTTGATGTATACAACTTTTCCATAATTTCGAACCTCTTCGATAGCGAAGCGCTACGCCTTAAGCACGCATAATCGAAAATGTGCGAACAAAATGCGTCGTATTTGGTGATGCATACAGAATTAGGATCAAAAATTTTAAAACAAAGTTTGCGAGAAAATTATTCAAAAAGCACTAACATAGCCATTACAACGCGTAAATTTTTAAAATTTTTTCGGGGGAGCATGCCAACAAAAAAGTGTCGATACAGACGAACTGTCGATATAGGCGAATTCTACTGTATATAGCGGAGAGTCACTTTTTCTCTTTTCTCACTCGATTCAAATGCAAGAACAAGAAGTGTTCAATTTTAAGATTGAACCCAGACGCAAATCGTGAACATGGTTTTAAATTTATAGAGCGACCAAAAGCAGGGACTCTGCGTGAACAAAGCTGAAACTATGAAAATCACTAAACCATAATAACATGTAATGGAGTTGTGCACCAGGCATATCTGATATTAAAGCAAACAGTTCTTCTGGTGTAAGGATTGAAACTGCACTGGACTGATTAACTCTGAAAAAGGAGACTAACTGTTCAAATTCAGTTTAATAGATCTGATGTTTCGCTGGTCAGAACAACCAGCTTCTTCAGAGACACTCGAAATGATCCCACAAAACAGTAGAATAACTAGGCAAATTCAAATTAAAAATCATTTCTAATGAGCACATTATTACCAAATAAAGAAAAATATTACGTCAAAATAACAAATTACGTCAAAATATCGGTACGGATACTGAAGAATAGACAAACGGAAAAATAATGCATTATATCGCCAGAGATGAAAAAAGAAATTACCGTAGAATCACAATTGAAATGTAGAAACTGGAAATTTGAAATAAAGCAATCAAAAAGTAAAGAGAAAAATTAGCTGAGAAGCCTAAAGTAATGAACAGAAATGACAGCCACGCTTTTCCTTTGGTATTTTAGCGAACTTATTTATCGAAAAAGGGCATGTAGTGAGTGCAGTCACTATGAACAATGCAAAAATGTTTTTGCATCGTATGTCTAAAAGCAGAAGCTTGGCTAAAATAAATGAAAGGAGGCTGCAACCATTATTAGTTTGAAAAATTATAGATTAAAAGTTAGGTTTTAGCACTTTATTACAGGGCCAAAGGGGGAGGGGCATGGCACCGTAGGCTCTCCCTGCGTTCGCCTGTAACGGCAGTTTTTTTAAAATCCCCTAGAGGTGCCGTTATAGACGAATTCTACAGCCAATATTGTTAACAATTGATTTCTGAATAGAAATAAATTCAATAACAATGTGAATCAGTGTTTCAAAATGTGCTGGACAACTGAGTTCAGCTAGAGCAGCGGTTTCCAACCTTTTTTTCTTCATTACCCAATTTTGATGTGACTGATCGTCAATTATCCAAAACAATCTATGACTGAAGTTTATCTCAGTTATATCAATCAGTGAGGTGCAAAAAAAGGCCTACACGTCTGCAGAACGGTGTCCTGTTTTCGTGAAAATATCCGTGAAAAGCAAAAAAAAGGTCTACACGTCTGCAGAACGGTGTCCCGTTTTCGTAAAAATGTCGGCGAAGAGCAAAAAAACGTGCCTTCAGGCATATATTTTTGACAGTGGTGTCACATCACCCACCGAAGAATCACATATTACCCCTCGGGGGTAATTTACCCCCAGGTTGGGAACCACTGAGTTAGAGCAAATATTCAAATTCACTCACACAGTTTAACATCTATTTAAAACCCGACTGTCTGTTTCACCCAAGAGGGATCATCAGGGGTATTTTATTCAAATAGAATTTATTCTATTTGAATAAAATAAGGTGACACAGACTGTCGAGTTTTAAATAGATGTTTCTGAACTGTGGTGAATTTGTAAAAATAAATTCGGATTTATTAGCAGCATAGTAGGCCTATACCTATTTAATGATCTTTCAAAAAAATGTGTTGCAAATAACGACGTTTTATAAAAATTATGCTTTCCCGTAGCCATGCTGCTGTTTTCCGTAGCCAGATGCTTTCCCGTAGCAGATGGATGGCAGATGCTTTCCCGTAGCCCGGAGCGTTACTCTGTCTACGCTATTTAATCTGGCTGACAGAAACCGAATCTGCCTTAACGGCGAGACACCTAACGATGTTCAAGCAGGGCAGCGGCAAACGTCCTTTTCAGGACGGGGCGATGCGCATCTTCGGCGCACCGTCAACAAGTTCCAAAGGCCCAGCATTCTCCAACTGAACATCGAAGGCCTCACTGCAAGCAAGATGAGCGTGTTGCATCATCTTGCGTTACAGTGTGAGGCACTCGTCATCCTCTTACAGGAAACCCATTGCACCTCGGTAGAAAGGTTAGATCTTCCGAGCTACCATCTAGCTGGGTTTTCCTTGAGCAGGAAGCATGGTCTTGCTACGTTTGTTCATGAGCGTCTGAAGTGGATCCTAATCGACCAGTCCCCACCAACATCGGAGATCGAGTGGGTGTGCGTGGATGTTGATAACTATAAAATAGTCAACGTCTACAAACCCCCTCCAACACGGATGCAAGCATCTGATCTTCCAGCATTCCCCCATCCCTGCCTCTATGCTGGCGACTTCAACTGCCACCATGTTGACTGGGGCTATAATAATAACAATCCAGATGGTGAATGCCTGGCTGGCTGGGCCAGTGCCAACAACTTCACCCTGCTATATAGCCCCAAGGAGGCCGCCAGTTTCCACTCTGGCCGCTGGAAAACAGACACCAACCCAGATCTTGCATTTGCCAGTGTCGATTTGGACAGTCGCTTACCTGACAGACGTATCTTAGGAAAGTTCCCAAGGTCACAGCACCGACCCTCGCTTATAAGTCCACCCAAACTTGCTCATCCAAAACCGAGCAAGCCTGTAAAGCGATGGAACTTCCGCAAGGCCAACTGGGACCACTATTCTAACCTAACCAACAAACTGGCCAAGAGTATACCGCCACCTGAATCTCAAAACATCGATCAGGTTTACCAGTGCTTTTGCAAGGTAATAAGCACTGCGGCGAAGAAATGCATCCCTCGTGGTCGACGATCAAACCACATACCTTGCTGGGATGCGGAGTGTGAAGACCTCTATCAGCATTTCCTGCAGTCACCTGGGGGCCCTGATTCGGATAGGGCTGCCACAGCCCTACTCACAAGGCTCGACGGGAAGCGGAGAAATCGCTGGTCAGAGACGGTCCGCAACATTGACTTTTCGCACTCCAGCCGGCTGGCATGGAATACTATAAACAACTTGACTGGTAGGTCACGACAATCCCCTCGTCAATGTCCCGTTTCAGCTGATGCTATTGCTTCTCAGCTGGTTAAAAACGGGAAATACGAAGGTGTGAATCGACGCTCATCTCGGCTCGTTTTACAGGAAGTGTCTGACCTTTGGAGGGCTGATCCATTACATCCTGCGAATGTCTCTGGGAGTTTTTCCCATCGGGAATTCGCTGCTGCCCTCCAACATTTAAAACCAGGCAAAGCTCCTGGACCTGATTCCATTTGTCCGGAGCTGATAATCCATGCTGGAGCCAGCTTAAAATCTTGGCTACGTGGCTTCCTATCTTCCTGCCTGCACCACCTCAAAATTCCTAAGATCTGGAGAAGAGCGCTAGTAGTAGCGGTCCCAAAGCCTTCGAAACCTGTAGAGGACCCAAAGAGCTATCGTCCGATCTCCTTGCTCTGTGTTCCTACAAGATTCTCGAGCGACTTATCTACGCCCGCGTCGAACCTCTTATTGACCCTCTGCTCCCACGGGAACAGGCGGGTTTTCGACGCGGAAGATCCACCGTGGATCAAGTCACTTTGCTCACGCAAAGCATTGAGAATGCATTCGAAGCGAAAAAGAAGGCCGGTGCCGTCTTTATCGACCTGACAGCTGCCTATGACACTGTCTGGCACCGTGGCCTCACCTGCAAGCTGTTGCGGCTTCTGCCGGACAAGCACATGGTTCGTATGATTATGGAGCTGATCCGCAACAGAAGCTTCACCCTTACAACTGGCGACAGCAAGCCTAGCAGGTTACGACGCCTGAGAAATGGCGTCCCCCAGGGATCGGTCCTGGCCCCCCTCCTTTTCAACATCTATACATATGATGTGTCCTCCATAACCTCCAAGAAGTTCGCCTATGCCGACGACCTGGCGATACTTCATACATCTGGAGAATGGAAGGAGTTGGAAAGGACTCTAAGCCAGGACATGAATACACTCTCGGAATATCTCCAGACCTGGCGATTGAAGCTTAGCCACACTAAAACGGTGACGGCGGCCTTTCACCTCCACAATCGAGAGGCTAAGCGTGAGCTTAAGGTCTGTAACATCGGTAAGACCTTACCTTTCTGTCCAGTCCCCACTTATCTTGGGGTCAAACTGGACAGATCGCTCACATATCGTCCTCACCTGGAAGCATTGCGCAAGAAGTTAAGTGCTCGCGTCTCACTGTTGAGGCTACTTGCCGGAACAGGTTGGGGTGCTAGCGCTAAGACATTACGCACAGCTGCCCTGTCTCTGGTCTACTCGACTGCCGAGTACTGCGCACCAGTCTGGTGCCGCAGCGTGCACATACGGCTTATCGACAGTGTAATAAATGACGCCTTGCGCATTGTCACTGGGTGCCTGTGTCCCACTCCATCGGTCTACCTTCCGGTTCTTTCAGGCATCCAGCCAGCTGAGCTTCGCCGCCAAGGAGCGACACTCTCCCTAGCCAACCGCAGCTCCCTGGACCCTGACCACATTTTACATGGCCAGTTTCATGAGTCACAGGACGTATGTAGGGAGAGATTGAAATCTAGACGCTCATTTGTACCTGCCGCTCGGAAATTACTGGACAGTCTTTCTGAGATGGACGTCCGTGCAGCCGAGTGGACGAACACGAAATGGGACATGGAGTACTCTGCCAACGCATTGTCACTCCACGCTTTCATTCCCAAGGCTAGCTCCAGACCCTTGGGTATGGGTCTGCCCAGGGCAGCCTGGGTCAAGCTCAACCGTCTGCGTTCTGGTGTTGGACGTTTCTGTTCGTCCATGTACAAATGGGTTCTCGCTCCTCTAGCGAATTGTGAGTGTGGTGCCAGTGAACAAACCGCAGATCACAACATCACATACATCGAGCACCCCGAGGTATGTTTGGTCTAATGGTTTTGGATGACGAAACAAGATGCTGGCTGAAGTCCCTTACAGTCAGCATCTGACCCAAGCAGTTTGGTGGCCAGGGTGGTAAAAGGATAAACCCTCGGCCTTGGTCCTTTCATCTGTCTTGGAAGAGATGCCCCGCCAAACGACGACGACGACGACGACGATAAAAATCATAAAAAACTTCTCACCGCCAGAGCTGGGCAAACTGCGGGCCGCTTGCAGATATTTTTTTTGCTCTTCACCGATTTTCAATGGAAAAATAGTAAATCTGCGGACGTGTAGACTTTTTTGTTTTTACTCATCAATGCTTTGTGGGAGCAATTTGGACCCAGACTTTCCTAAAAGAAGGATTGTGTAAAAATGGTGAAATACCACTGGTCTAGACTATGTGGAAAAAATTATTTCTGTGTCATTGAATCAAAGTAAAACTATGGACGTGCAAATTCTGAAAAAAATGAAGATTTTGATTCATTTAAAAGTTCTGAGTATGCTGCTACTGATACACCAATCTCTACTGATAGTGGCAATGAAAATGAAAACATCCTCCTTCAACATATTGATGAAATTCACACACCAAGCCCTGTGCAACATTTTTTTCGTATATAGGCCATCCGCGGATTTATGGGGGGGGGGGGGGGGCAGGGGGCCCGGGCCCCCCCGAAGTTTTAAAAATTTTTATAACTTTTTACTTGTTAGCAAATGTCATAATTAGTATCAAAATCTGAAATGCTTTAAACTAAGATTCAGGAAGGTCTTTTGAATAGCAGCGTTTTCTGTGATCAAAGTTCTTTCTTATTAACGGCTAGGCTGCTATTGTTACTTGTTAGGCCTACATCATATTCCATATGAAAGTCAGAAATAAATTTATGATGAAAAGGTTGCTTGGACTGCCTATTCGGTGAATCAGTGTTGCGGAAAAGCATAATACTGTACCTACAGATAAAGAGTTCGCTTATTTTAGTTGTAAGGTCAAGGCCGGTGCCAAGGGGGGGTCTGGACCCCCCAATCGATATGCTTGGCCCCCTCAAATAACAAGCTTACTCTCTTGAAGACCGTGACTGTTGTGCTTAATTTCAAACTTCGGCCCCCCCTAATAGACGCTTGCCCCCCCCAAGTTGACTGCTCTGCCGCCGGCTCCGTGTAAGGTATTGAAGTAGCCTACTGATATGCCATTGTGCTTTGGAAATCTAGGAACTGCAGTTCAGCTCTGTAGCGTTCTTGTAATACGGTACTATAAGCCGAGTGTTTAGAGCCGACAAGCCCTATTTCTGCTAATTAGGATCCTTATTTTCTTTAAGTAGCATGCTTTCTCCAAAAGAAGGCAGCTACCCCTTCCTCTGGCAAAAATTAGTGCAAGATATATAAACAAACTAATGAAATTGAACTGTTGACATGGACTACACTAGCTGTCAACAGCCAACACCAACAGTCAACACCCACGACCCCCTTGACGATTGCAGAAAAAATAAACCTTTTATTTTTAAAACGAACTGACTTTTCTTCGTGCGGAGCTTGCCGCAATTGCTATCATGCATTTCTGTTTTGTTCAACTTTGTAGTTTAATCTCGAGAAACTTTCATTACGACGCGATGCAACAATACCGGAAGTCTAACTTTTCTGATATGTTTTGCTTGAACTGCATTTTTGTCATGGATGCTACTGTGAAGCACTTCATAAAAAGGAGTTTCCTCGAATGCGGTGCATCTGCAGTAACTATGGCTGCACTCAAACATTTTTTTAATAAAATTGAATCAAATCTTTGTTATACTCGTTTTATTACTCTCGCTGTAGTACCAAAGCGCGGTAGCGAGTGGCGGGGCCCAACCCCGCTGCTTATAACGCCTGTGCAACACAGCTCCGAAGAAACGTTGCAGCAGTGGCAAGCCGTTGGTTATAGTGCGTCCGATTCAACTGGCCTGGGAATTGAACCCCAAATCTTCCGCGTCGATAGCGACATCTTTAACACTACGCTATTAACGGCCGGTTTGTTGAAAAGTTATTAAAATATAAAAAACTAAATTGACCCTGCCGTAAGTGCTAAAAATAAATAAAAATACTGCCAAGGAAGACCAGACCAACAAAAGATTTGAAGAGGCCCAGGGGCGGAACGAGGGGAGGGGCAAGCAAAATTGTTTTTACGCACCGTAACTGTCTCAGGAGCTGGAGTGCTTCGTTTTGCAGACATTCCGATTATATGTTTAAAAGAATGTAATCATATCGACGCTGTGATAGGCCTATGGGTCAAAAATGCTTAAACAATATCGACGCTAGTTTTGACCATAATCGCATGATCAGGGATTCTTCTCTCGCGCACTTCATTTTAGCTTTAAAATGTTTCGGTAGGGAGGGCATGCTTCACTATCTTCATTTTTCAAGATAGTTATGGGAGAAACTGCCCCCTTCAAAATGAATGCATATTAATTATTTATATCAAGGTTTACATACGTTGTTTACATCAATGTTGGTTCTTGAAAAAAATTTTTGGAGGGAAGCAATTGACTGTTTTACCCCCCCGGCTACGCCGTGTTTGTGACGTTGCGAAAGCTGGCCTACTTTAGTCAGTTCACCTTTTTTCAGTAAAATTTTAACCACGGCTTAACAACATGAGTTTTCGGACGGTAGAGCGAGACAGCGCTGTTTCTGGCTATTAGCCTTCATCAACCGCCCTCAGGTAAGACGCATTCATTTTCCAGGACAAATGATCTGGCCAGGATCACTCATCCCTTCGGATAAATATTTCTTATTAACCTTTGTGATACGCATATCCACTCGTGAGGCTACGTCACCATTCCAGTCAAACTCTTTACGTGGTCAGGGTGAAGATCAACAACTAAAAATAGGAGGGGGGCTTAATTGCAACTTTTTTTTCAGACGCCAATGAGTCCCTATTTAAATTATGCTATGACTCTGTACCATCACAAAAATACAAAAAATTTTGCTATATACCTTAAAAACCCTTGTTCAAATGAAACATGAAGATAACGTGGTATTAAACAAACTTATCGCATTGGATGTAGCTTAATACATCCGCAAGCATGGTGGTATACGGTAATAACAGCAATTAATACACTGGTTAGTTAGTGTTCACTTTATTTCTAAGTATGTCAGTGCCGAATTTCTTTCTTTTTTCTTTGAATTGCTCTAATAGTTTGTTGCTTTCTACTGATTTCGCACGTATAAGGTAATGACAGTGCAAAACCAACCAGCATCGTTACTATGCCAATTCATCATCAACTTTATCAAAGCCTTTCATGTTGCAGTAGATTTCTTTGCTTCAGTATGTTTTCAAGTTCTTGGCACACACAGCTGTTTCTAAGCGGAGGTGCTTTTACATCAAACGAAAAATTTCATCAGATTTTGAAAGAAATACCGGTAAACAAGTGTCTTGAGCAAAGCGAACTTGGTTGTACATGACTTTTCTTTTGGTGTCAGCTGTCACATCGTTGTTAAGAAATAAAACGATGTACATCTTCTGCTTGGAAAATGCTTATCCGAAGTTTTAAAGAAACATTAAGTTTGTTGATTATCGGTTAATGACTAACTTTCTTTGGACAAAAGTCCCTGTTTCAAGAGATCATCTGCGTTTCATTTCACATTCTAGCAATTTTCGAAATGATTTTAAAAGTTTTGTAATGCTTTCTAAATCCGTCTTTTGATTGAAGTTCTGTCAGATCAACTAGCAGGGCCGGCGCCAAGAGCGGGCCAGGGGGGCCTGGCCCCCCAATCGACATGCTTGGCCCCCCAATCAACAAGCTTACTCTTTTAAAAACAGTGGCTTTTGTGCTTAATTTCAAACTTTGGCCCCCCTGATAAACGCTTGGTCCCCTTAAGTCGACTGCTCTGGCGCCGGCTCTGTCAGCTAGTTTAGCTTTCACATAAGACTTGCTGCTGCACGATCAACTGCTTTGCTCCAGAGATCTTAACTTGTACTTGATTGTGCCAACATCTCTTTCGTTATTCAAGTTGCATGCTGGTGCGAAATCCAAAACAGGATCCGAAAAATCGAGCTGAGGAATACCTTCATCATTTCCAAACAATATGCAGATGATGTTTGACGAAAATCGAGATGGCAATCTTAAGAAGAACGGAAAGAGCCTTGGTGAAATCAATGTGTGGAGCACTGTTCCCTTTAAGTTTTTAGCAAGTGCGCATTTGCCCGAATAAAAATTGTGATAAAAATTTTGCCTAAAGTTTTTGAGAGATTAAGGGAAGATTGATCGAATTTATGCCTCAAAATTGTGTTTCCAGAGTATCAAATGTTTGTTTTGCTTCAAAATATTGAACGCATTAATTCAAATTCGGCTAAAAATCACAATTCTAGTTGGTTGGCAAGCTAAAAGAAAAATGAAAAAAACTTGCCCCAAATTTCTCATTTTTCTCAAATTTCGTATCTTAGAGGCAACAGTGGTGTAGAGTGAAATTAGTGGATAGAAGGAATGATGAGGAGTTGATGGGAATGATGGATTTGAAGGGAACATTTGATAAAATGGCAAAGGTGAATGGAGTATTGCGGTATGAACATGTGGTTAGGAAAGATGATGGCAACGTTCTAAAGAAGGCATTGATGCTTGAAGTGAATGGGCAGCGAAATCGAGGAAGGCTAAAGCAGATATGGAGGAGGCAAGTTAAAGAGAATGCAAATAAAATTGGGTTGGAGGTAGACGAGGCTTCAAATCGCACAAGTAGTGAAGAGGGAGAGAGCGATCGCTAAGGGAATGAGGTGCATCCAGCCACCCTTGATCTAGACCAACCACACCGGATTGAAACTGGATGATGATGATAATGCCTTCTTTGTTTAACAAAGCCATCTACCACTCGGTGAAGAGTTGCTTGCAAGATTGGAACAACTCTGGTGGTGCAGTTGAACGAATGCCTGAACTATCACAAGAACTTCCTCAGGCAAAGAATTGCATTGACCAAATCTATGATTGCTGATGTAGCTGAAAGCAGGTTGAATAAAATCTAGCAAATTTATTGGGTTACAGTGGAGTAAATTATCATAAAGCACATGTATAGTTAGAATCAACTTCCATTATCCCATTGGGTCAAAGTAACTAATGTTCAGATAAAGGTAAATGAGATGGGCGGCCCAAACACCACAAAAAATGGAAAGAACCCCAAACTAGCAAAATATCTTACTACACAAGTCCGTGTATTGTTGGTAAGTGATGCTGATGAATCGTGATGATTTCTTATACTCCTGTCACGTGAAAGCGATGGAGGTACTAAACGTAAGAAGAATCCAGACTTGCTTAAGAGTTGCCTTTGTTTTCTAGTTGACTTTTGCTTCTGATTTCTTTAATTTGCTGCTTGTTAGATTCCACCAAGCAGAAATAATCAGGAAATATCTTATCCAAGGACGCAACAATGAGACTTATGTTGGAGTTAACCATCAACTTTGCAATCATGGTCGTAGCATCAACGACGCTCCTAACCAGTGTAACCACTGTGCCATGCTGTCAACAATGTGCATGAGCAGTTTATTGTACTCTTCTCATTGTATGCTTTCCAGAACTCGTGCGGTCTTAGAACGAGTAACATAACCTGGAACCCTCTGGTCCACCAGTACTCACTTCACTACAGCCTGTTTAATGTTTATAATAAAATATGTCATCATTTGTACTGTACTAACTTAATTGTAAGTTATATGTGGCCTTCTTGAGCTTGTACACTGCACCAATATGACGTCATAATCCTTCAATAATGCTCAAATAATTTTTGAATAGCACCTTCAAATATTAAAAAATGAATCATTTTAGAGTTGACCCAGGAATTTCAGTGTGGATTTGAACAAGGGTTTTTAAGTTGCAAAAACTTCAGACTGTTTTAGAAGAGTTAGTTATAGCTTGTAGCATACTTTTGAAGGGGACTCACTTAGAACTAAATTTTAAGCTCCCCTCTACTAAAAAGCAACGTCCTTCCTGGCCTACCGGACGGGAAGTCATGACGACTTCTCTTGTTGAGTCGGAGGCTATAACAGCACTCCATCACCAACAGTGCAAAGCACTCCAGCAAATCGTACCGTAGAGCGAGACAGCGCTGTTTCTGGCTATTAGCCTTCATCAACCGCCCTCACGTAAGACACATTCATCTTCCAGGACGAATGATCTTTCCAGGATCACTCATCCCTTCGGATAAATATTTCTTATTAACCTTTGTGGTGCGCATATTCACTCGTGTGGCTACGTCACCATTCCAGTCAAACTCTTTACGTGGCCAGGGTGAAGATCAACAAATAAAAAGTAATGTCCTTCCTGGCCTACCGGACGGGAAGTCATGATGACTTCCTCTTGTTGGGTCAGAGGCTATAACAGCACTCCATCTCCAACAGTGCAAAGCACTCCAGTAAATCGTACCGTATAGCGAGTCAGCGCTGTTTCTGGCAATTAGCCTTCATCAGCCGCCCTCAAGAAAGACACTTTCATCTTCCAGGTGAGTGATCTTGCCAGGATCACTTATCCCTTCGGATAAATATTTCCTAAAGAATTTAACCTTTGTGGTGCGCATATCCACTCGTGTGGCCAGTGGCGTACGCAGGATTTTTCAATGGGGGGGGGTTCAGTGACGTCAAATCGTGATGACGTAAAGATACTACATCACAATTACTGTAGTTTAGAGGTATTAAAGTGCATCGTATTGTAATGTTTCCAGCCTAAATTGCAGTTAACCATGATTAAGCTGTATAATGCCATAACTAAGAAAACAACAAAGATATTTCATTCACACTTTTGCCTAATGCTTTGCGTTTCATTTAAGGAGAAAAAAGGTTTCACAGAAACTCAAGCTATCACTGTGGTTAAAACTTTTCTGAAAAAATTTTAGTTGAAATCATTTTTTGGCCATAGGAAGGTTAATTGACTAAAGTAGGCTGGCTAGCTGTCGCAACGTCACAAACTGGGTGCACCCAGGGGGTAAAACAAGCAATTCCTTCTCTCCAAAAAAAAATTTTCTCAAGAACCAACATTAATATAAACAACGCATATAGGCTAAACCTTGTTATAAACACTCAATATTCGGTACACTCATTATGAAGGGGGCAGTTTCTCGCATGAAATTTGAAAAGTGAAGATATTGGAGCATAAGAAAAAACTGCCCTCCCTACCAAAACGTTTTTAAACTAAAATAAATTATGCGCGAGAGGAATCCCTAATCATCCGATTAAAGTCAAAAACAGCGTCGATATTATCTAAGCATTTTTCTGCCAAATCACAGCGTCGATATCAGATGCTTTCAAACACATAATCGGAATGTCTATGGGAAACGAAGAACTTTAGCTCCTGAGATAGTCAGCCTACGGTACGAAAAAACAATGTTGTCTCTCCCCTCGTTCCGCCCTTAGGTCTCCTCATATCTTTTGTTGGTCTTCGGACGTTTTTGGCAGTATTTTTATCTTACTTTTGGCACTTAAAGCAGTGTCAATTTAGTTTTTTATATTTTAATAGAATTTTTCAAAACACCGGGCGATTATAGCGTACACTGCAAATAAAATTGGGTAGAGCTCGTGATAAAACTCCACTCCACCCCATTCATATTTGGGTAAAACACGTTTTACCCAAAATATTTTGGGCATAAATCGATATGCCCAAAACATAACTTCGATAATTTTTTTGGGTAAAAAAGATTTTGGGTAAACATGAAATTTTGTGGGCAAATACAATTTTTACCCAATTTTTTGGGGGGTAAACGCATCTTCTACCCAATTGCGACTTTTTCGCTTTTGAGTAATTTTTTATACTTAACAAAATAATTTTGGGTATTTTTGAAAATTACCCAAACGTAAAAAATTTCGTTGCATTATTAAAAAATCTTACCCAACTTTAAATTGAACAAAACAAAATTTACTCAAACATCCAAGTTCGAAATTCTGAAGAATATTTAGTGAATACGTAACTTTCACTGGTTTTTCCGTTGCTGTATGCAGCTGAAACCTATACCATATAGCGTTATGCAGGTGATGAAGGCAGCAGCAGCGTGATGCAACTTTTCCTCAGGGTCATAAGAGTCAAGCAACCACCCTTATACCGACGGATAAATCAAAATCTAAACAGGGGACTTTTATTGTTATTCAGATTTACGAAAACAAACAGCATTCATATGAATTCTCAATATACCCTGCTGTTGCTGCTGCTTGGACTCCTGTAAGGTCAAAATTAATACATTTTGGAATAAAATGCAGTGAAGTTTCATTTAAAAACTGCGCATAAAGAAGGACTTTCTGTCTTTAAAATATCGTTTCAGATGTTGACATTTTGATAAATAATTGAGCGTTGCAGTTTCGAGGTGCTATAAAGGGGGAATCTTATAACTTTCTTTGCCCTGAAAGATTGGCTTGGACCGAACAGGCGTGTTTTGAAAACCTGCTATCACTTGGCCCCCTGCCATATTTGAGTGGCGTAGCCAAGGGTGGGAGGTACCGGGGCCATGCCCCCATAAATTTTACGAAAACAGAAAAAAAAAACGATGTAAAAACTAGCACTCACTTTGCTTACATTAAGCTATACAGCATTAGTCATAAACCCCTTCAAATATTTTTTGGCGACGCCACTACGACCTGTCTATTTCCTGAAGGTGCGCGAATCCTGTTAGGTGCCTTTCCCAACTGAACAAGTAAACTAACTGACTTGTTTTTTGCACGGTTGTTTCAATGCTCGACGTCAAACAAAGAAGATGAATTACAGATCTCGAGTCTTACTAAGCTATTTTGGCTGTTAAAAGCTATTATCTGATATACTGTACGTGCATCTATTGGCCAATCAATTTAAAGTGATAGGCTCACCAATGCTGTGCAAGTAAAAAAAGTTTTAGTGGCTTGTGTGCACTAATTTTTTCTCTGAACAACAGCCCCGGATTAAAAAAAGGAATTAATCTAACCTTATATAGGCTCAGTATAAACGGACAGTGTGGAGAACAAACCGACAAGCTCGCTTTTACTGTCGTCAGGAAAAGGCACTTTTGGTGCTGGGTGAAACTACTTTTTCTTTTTGTTACATAGATTGACCTAAATATTATTAGATACGCTGTTTTCTGATAGGTCGGTAGCTGAGCAAACGCGCGTACACTAAAGATTATAGGCTGAAACATTGACTGTTAAAAATTTAAGCAACGCAGTAAAAAATTTGCAAGAGGGATGGTTGAACCTGAAGAACTTGAACGTTATGGAAAAAAATCTTAACAGCCATAATGTAATACAGTTCACAACAGTTCCAAAGATTTCATCTTTGTTTATAGAATTTCTTGGCTGTTGCACAAAGAAAAGTGAGGTAGGCATTAACGTTTAGGCCCCAGAAAACGTTTTAGTGAAACGAAGTATGGAAATGGGTAACGAGATTATCGAAAAGCTCACTTGTGCAATATCTCCTTTAACATGCGCAACACTACCAGTACTGGTAGCGTATTTAGGGGGACATTTGGCCATGCCTCCCCCTTTTGACTTTGCCTTTTAGTAAACAAGAACAAAATTAATTGTGCCAAGTAACCAGAAGCAGAGGTTTCATATTTCCCGAAGCTTTTCGTCTGACACTTGTCAAGGGAATCGTCAGAATAAAGAATGTAGAGCTGAGACCGCTTATAAAAGCGCGAGAGAGAAAAGAGAAGTCGTTTCTGATTGGACGAAAAGTGTCGACCAATCAAAAACAGAAGCGCTAGTGAGAGATTTTCAGCGTGTAGACAAACTCCTTTTGCCGGCACAGGATTGGTCGAGAAACTTTGATGTAAGTGGCTTCTAAGGCAGATAGATGGAAAGCCGAGCGACCTTTTGAAAGGATCGAGAATCTGTCTTCACTGTAGTGTAAAGCACAAGATTGATTGGTCAGCAGATGTTGTCCAATTGCCGAGTCGCAAATAGGTTCGTGATTGGTCAATTTGCACGAGCGATTGAAGGCCTTGCGATCTTGAGAAACTTGACCAGTTCTTCCATTACCAAGAAGATACGAAACTTCTGCAGACCACCGTCTTACGGACCGAAGAAATGTCCTGTTTATCTACATCTTCCATGGTTGGGTGCTATTTCGACGAGGTTCGAAAAGCAAGTCGCTTCAGCGGTTCAACGCTGTTACTTCTCTGTGGAGCCTCGCGTCGTTTTTACGACTAGAAAACTTCTGCCCACAAGCAAAAAAGATGTGCTTCCTGCTTCTCAACAGAGCAATATCGTCTATGAATTTTCGTGCCACTGCGACAGTCGGTACGTGGGTCGCACATCTCAACGGCTGCACGACAGAATTAAGCAACACGTTCCCAAATCTGTGAGAACTGGTCAAGTTTCTCAAGATCGCAAGGCCTTCAATCGCTCGTGCAAATTGACCAATCACGAACCTATTTGCGACTCGGCAATTGGACAACATCTGCTGACCAATCAATCTTGTGCTTTACACTACAGTGAAGACAGATTCTCGATCCTTTCAAAAGGTCGCTCGGCTTTCCATCTATCTGCCTTAGAAGCCACTTACATCAAAGTTTCTCGACCAATCCTGTGCCGGCAAAAGGAGTTTGTCTACACGCTGAAAATCTCTCACTAGCGCTTCTGTTTTTGATTGGTCGACACTTTTCGTCCAATCAGAAACGACTTCTCTTTTCTCTCTCGCGCTTTTATAAGCGGTCTCAGCTCTACATTCTTTATTCTGACGATTCCCTTGACAAGTGTCAGACGAAAAGCTTTGGGAAATATGAAACCTCTCCTTCTGGCTATCTTCAAGTTCTGTACCACCAACCAACTGTGCCAAGTAACTGAAATATGCCATCCTCTTTTGATGGTTTCTGTAGCTTATGGCTAGGGACGGATCTAGGGGGTAGGATGAGGGGTATGCATCCTCTACCAGCCATTTTCATAGTTGTTTTGGATGTATACAATTTTTCCATAATTTTGAACCTCTTCGATAGCGATAAGCCTTACGCCTTGAGCACGCATAATTGAAAATGTGCGAACAAAATGCATCATATTTTGCGAAGCACTCAGATTAGGGTCAAACAATTTGAACAAAATTTGCCTGAAAATTATTCAAAACGCATTAAAATAACCATTAGAGCATGTAAATTTTCAAAAATTTTCCGAGGGAACATGCTCCCGGACCCCCCTTGAGACTTTCTTGCTTCTCAATCAGCTTCAAATTTGTTTTGCCGAAAAAAATACTCTTGTAAAAAGTGTCGAAATTATGGTTCCCCCCTTTTAAAATTTCTCGCTACGCCACTGAACACATACCGTTGGCCTTCAAGTTTAAACCAATCTGAAAAGTCTCACGGCGCTAAAGAGAATAGATTACATTCGAAATACCTAACTATGTACAGGTAATAGAATAGCAATTGCAAAATATAGCTTCTTTTGCCAGCTTAAAAGCCATACTTTTGTGTGACAAATCATTGGCAATTCAAGATAAAATTGGACTACATTTGTTCATTTGCAGACAGTATTTTATTTTAATTTAAGAAAATATTTATTTGCGAAGAGCCTGTACACTGATCACTGCTTGCAGCGAAAATAAAATCAAATTTTAAAAAACATTGGGTATAGAGTACCCAATATGACGTATTTTCAAAAATGCCACTAGTGAAATATTATTATGATTCTTTGTTTTATATACAAATCGGAACATGTACAATAGTAGAACATCAAAATCGCTTCGTGTGAGATCCTCCGTATGAAATGCAATGGTAAGTATAGGCGTTAACTAAACCCTGTAGCATAACACACCAACTCATCCAGTACTCTGCAAATGAGCGATGATGGCAGCAGGAACAATTTTTGGGTTTTCGTTGCCTAAAAACATTCGGGTAGAGAAAACCCAATAAAATTAATTGGGCTCTTGACTTGGGCTAAAATAGCCCAACGCATAATGGTTAGTAGTCAGTATGGGTAATCTGCACCCAACTTAAAAAATTGGGTTTCTCAACGTTAATACCCAAAATGTTTACCCAAAAAAATACCCAATTTTATTTGCAGTGTAGTGTTAAAAGATTTCGCTATCGATGCGGAAGGTTTGGTACTCAATTCCCAGGCCAGTCAAATCGGACACAGTGTAGCCAACGGCTCGCAACCGCTGCGACGTTTCTTTGGAGCTGCGTTGCCCAGGCGTTAAGCCGCGGGGTCGGGCCCCGCCACTCGCTACCACGTTTCGATACAACAACGAATTTAATGAAACGAGTATAACCAAGATTTGATTTGTCCCGGATGGCAGATGCTTCCATATAGCCCGGGCTCTGAGTAAGTCTGTACAAAGCTTTTCTTTTGCAAAGTTATAATGACAGACCGAAACCAAATCTGCCGACCCGAAAGGGTATCCACCCATTCCGATGCTCAGCCAAGGCCTACTAACCGGCAAACGTTCTTTTCAGGACGGGGCGATGTTTGCTCTGCCTCAGGGCACATCGTCAACAAGTTCCGAAGGCCAGCAATCCTGCAGCTGAACACTGAAGGCCTCACTGCACGCAAGATGAATGTCCTTCACCATCTCGCTGTGCAGTTTGAGGCACTCGTCATCCTACTACAGGAGACCCACTGTGCTCTTACCGACAAGCTTGTGATTCCAGGCTTTGCACTAGCTGGGTCCTGTTTAAACAGGATACACGGCCTTGCTACATTTGTCCATGAGCGACTAAAATGGATCCTAGTAGATCAGTCCCCATTTACATCAGAGACTGAGTGGTTATGCGTAGACGTTGATGGTTATAAAATTGTCAATGTTTACAAACCTCCACCTACACCATTGCAGACTACCGACCTACCAGTGTTTCCACATCCTGTTCTGTACTCGGGTGATTTCAACTGCCCGCATGTGAATTGGGGCTACAGCAGCAACAGCGCTGATGGAGAGTGCCTTGTTGCTTGGGCAAGCCTTAATGGTCTTGTCCCTCTCCGTGACCCAAGGGACATGGCCACTTTCCACTCAGGACGCTGGAACACTGGCACCAACCCGGACCTGGCGTTTGTTAGTGTTGGTCCTGATAGTCGCTTACCTGACAGGCGTATTTTAGAGAAGTTTCCTAGGTCACAACATCGACCTTCGCTCATTGTTCCACCAAGGCTCACTCTGTCAGTTCCGAGTATGCCTGTTAAGCGATAGAACTTCTGCAAGGCCAAATGGAGCCATTACAATGCCCTGACCAACCAACTCGCTGAGAGCTTGTTCCCACCTGATACATCTGATGTGGACCGGGCATACCAGAACTTCTGAAATGTCATCAGCACAGCAGCCAAAAAGTATATCCCACGTGGTCGACGAAACGACCACATTCCGTGTTGGGATGCTGAGTGTGAGAACCTCTATCAGATGTTCCTGCAATCGCCTGAGGGATCATACTCTAGCAGGGCTGCTTCTGCCCTGCTGTCCAAGCTTGACAGAAAACGCAAGGACCGATGATCTGAGGCAGTCCAAATCATCAACTTTTCTCACTCCAGTCGTAAAGCATGGAGCATATTAAACAACTTAACTGGTAGATCACGACGCTCCCCTCGGCACTGTGCCGTTTCAGCCAATGCCATCGCATCAGTACTGGTCAATAACGGCAAATACGAGGATATTGATCGCAAGTCATCCCGGCTTGTGTCTCAAGAAGTGTCTGATCTTTGGAGGGCCTCTACAACAAGTGCAGTGAATGTCTGTGGAAGCTTTACTCCCTCAGAATTCGCAGCCGCCCTCAAACATCTGAAACCAGGAAAAGCTCCAGGCCCAGACTCTATCTGCCCTGAGCTTTTGCTCCATGCTGGAGCTGCCCTGAAATCCTGGCTGTGTGGCTTTCTTTCATCCCGTTTGCACCACCTCAAAATTCCAAAAATCTGGAGAAGAGCGTTGGTTGTCGCGATCCCCAAACCAATGAAACCTGTAGAGGACCCCAAGAGCTATCGCCCCATCTATTTGCTCTGTGTCCCCTACAAGATCCTCGAGAGGCTCATTTACACCCGTATCGAGCCCATTGTCGACCCGCTTCTTCCTCGGGAGCAAGCTGGGTTCCGACAGGGGAGGTCCACAGTAGACCAAACTGTTCTACTTACCCAACACATCCAGGACTCATTTGAGACCAAGAAGAAGGCCGGTGCTGTTTTTGTCGATCTGACAGCTGCTTATGACACTGTGTGGCATCGTGGCCTCACCTGTAAGCTGCTGAGACTCCTTCCTGATAAACACATGGTCCAAATGATTATGGAACTTATCCGGAATAGAAGTTTCACCCTTTCCATCGGTGACAGCAGGCGAAGCAGGTTACGACGTTTGCAAAATGGTCTCCCACAGGGATCAGTCTTGGCTCCCCTCCTTTTTAACATCTACACATACGATTTGCCTTCCACAATTTCCCAGAAGTATGCGTATGCCGACGAGGTAAGAAGAGATAATCATTGTACTTGTAAGGGAATGGTTTACGATAAAATGTTTTGTGGGGGATGGTATTGTTTGGGATGAAAACATTATAGCAATTTCGGCAAGCTCCGCATGAAAAAAGTCGGTTCGTTTTAAAAAAGAAAGGTTTCATTTTTTTTGCAATTGTCAAAGGGGAAGAGGAGTGCTGACTCCCGACCCCTGCGAACGTCACTGGGGCCCATCTCATAGCGCTTGGGTGACACAGAAACGTCGCAGCGGTGGCGAGCCGTTGGCGACACTGTGCCGATTTGACTATCCCGGGAATCGAATCCCAGACCTTCCGCACCGATAACCTGTGCGCTTAACAATTGAGCTAACGGCCGGTACGGGCCCAAAAATTGAACCCAAAACTTCCCGCGCCGATGTGTTTAACCACTACCCCAACTAGTCGGTTTGGCTCAAAATTATGACATCGCAAGAGGATTATCAGCCTGTGTTGCAACCATTCTCTTCCAAGAATGCCTTCAGCGCTGAAACGTTGTCTTGTCCAGCCATAGCCGTTGAGAACAATGTCTTTATGACATCACAACACGACTCCAGCTTTAGTGCCCATTGACCTTGTCCAGACTTGCATTTTGAGCCAGTCATTGGTTCAAGCTACACACTAAAAAAGTTTGACTACCGGTATTATTGCATCACAATGAAAGTTTCGTGGGATTACATAGGCAATTTGATACAGCACAGAAAAACACAATCTCTGTATGAAAAAAGGCTAATCGGTCCAAAAAGAGCGGATTTTAATTTTTTCCAATTGTCAATGGGGGGGGTTTTGACCCCCGAAACCCCCCCCCCCCCCCGTGCGTACGCCACTGCGTGTGGCTACCTTTTCTCATCCCTGCCTTTTCTCCCCTTAAATGAAGCGCAAAGCATCAAGCAAAAGTGTGAATGAAATATATCTTGGATGTTTTCTTAGTTATGGCATTATATAGCTTGATCATGCTCAACTGCAATTGCGTAATAATTTAAATTAGAAACATTACAACACGATGCACTTTAATACCTCTGAACAACTGTAATTGTGGTATTCTTGCGTGATCACAATGTGGCGTCACTGAAACTCCCTCCATTGAAAAATTCTGCGTACGCCACTGCTAGATAACGTACTTTAATCATAGACTTTTTCCTTCAGCTCCCTAAAAAGAGCTCAACGTATTAAATTTTTTGGGCCCCCCAAAAAAAACTGTTTCATCCGCGCCTGATATATACCATAAGCTCTTTCACGTCCTTAGTATTGTTCGAATGTAGTAACGTAGCCAGATAAGCAGGGGTGTGACAAAACTTTCTGCTCTCCAGGACGAGTTTCTGTTGATGATACTTCGTATTCCTAGCCTTATAACAAATGAAGAAGACCAACAGATCATTATACATGTTACCATACATGAGAATGCTTGTTTTAGTAAGCGTGCCGCTGTCGACTTGTTAATATAACCGACGTGTTCGTTTGCAGTATTAAGATTCAGAACAGAACAGAATTTATTTTTACGTCAAAAAAAATGCACGTACCGAAGCAGTAAAGGAGCAAATTGCTCATCGAGTTACTGCACCACTCTTTAACAAGGCTAAGAAATTACACCAGTAAACGAGCAAGGGCATAGTCTTAAAACTAAAGAATGTGTCATCAGTACATATAAGTACGGCACAACACTTAAGTGCAATATATATACAACTAAAAAATAAAAAAATGTAAGCTCATCAATCTCCAACAAATTGAGTACAATATACGTTGGCAATCAAAAGATGAACAAACTGTTTAACCTCGAAATTGTTACATTGAAAAATAAAAAGAATTTAACTAGTTAGGCCTACTCATAGTTTGCTACGAGTTGTTGAGTATACTCAAGAATAAACTTTTTATAAGAAAACTTTTGAAGTAAATCTGGTATTTTGTTCCAAATTTTTACTCTGGTGTAATTTATAATCGTTTGAGCTTTATTAGTAGAAAAAAATGGTAAAAAATACTTATTTGAAGAGGAGCTTCTTGTATTGTGACAATGGATCTTTTTTAGAGTTAAAAAGTAATCACTAAACGAAGGAGAAAATTTATTATGTTCGTATAAATACATAAATTTTGCTATTTCGAGTTTATGCAGGTCTTCTATTTTCAGTAGCTTCGATGAATAGTAGAGATAGTTGTTAGAAACGTTGCTTTGAGATACAATCTTGAAAATGAGTCTTAGAATTTTGTTTTGTAGGATTTGGAGAGGTTAAATTGCTGATTTATAATCATCTCCCCACGAAAGAATTCCATATAACAAATGACTTTTAACGAAACTGCGATAAAGCATTTTTAAAGTTTCAAAATTAACAAAATGTAGTTTTGAAATAATTCCAGCAGATTGTGATAGCTTTTTACATAAAATTGCAATATGCAAATTCCATCTTAGATTGCTTTCTATTGTAATACCTAAATATTTGGCTGATTTACACCTGCTTAGTTCATTGCCATCTAATAAAACAGAAAATTTCTCTATTGTATCTCGTTTCGGAGCAATAACCATATAGGTGGTTTTTGAATAATTTAACGAAAGTTTATTTTTACTGAGCCAGAGTTGGATTTTATGTAGTTCAGAGTTGACTTTAGTATTAAGGACAGACAGAATATTTTTTCATGCAACATTAACACAGTATCATCAGCAAACAGACGAGTAGTAAAATTTGAATCGTTAACTATATCATTTATATACAAGGAAAATAAGGTTGGGCCCAGAATGGAGCCTTGAGGGACTCCACAAATGATTGTTCGATAATCAGAGAAACAATTATTAACACAGATGTATTGTTTTCTGTCAGTTAAATAACTTTTAAATAGGCTTTGGATATTTTCTCATATACCGTATTTTTCAAGTTTGGTTAGCAGTAACTCATGATCAACCGTGTCGAAAGCTTTCTTTAAATCTAACAAAATTACACAGGTAAAATAATTGTTATCTTGACGATATTTTAATTGGGAAATAACGTCAGCAATAGCCAGAGAAGTAGCCAACAATTGTGATATATTTTATAGGTATATTTTCTGGACCACTTGCTTTAGAAGCATTCAGACTTTCAAACTGCTTTTATACTTCCTTGGGCGTAACTGGATAAAAGAAGATGGAATTAGTTTGAGAGCGAATTGAATTGTTGTTAAGGTATGCTTTCGTTACAGCAGGTATTTTTGCAGCCAATGAAGGACCAATATTAGTGAAAAAAACATTTAATTCGTTGCTTATTTTACCTTTGTCAGTAACTGCATTGTCAGTTTGCGTAATCAGTTTTGAAATGGAAGGCTGACTGTTATGATTCCGCATTCTTAATATTTCTTTAATGATTCCCCTTGTTTTGGTCATATTTTTTCTAAATGTAGATAATTGTGACTGATAGTATTGTTGTTTTACAGCTCGCTTAACAGTTGTCAATTTATTTGAGTATTTTTTGTAAAATGTAGTTAATTAAACATTATTTTGCTTGTAGCTTTTACAAAACAATTTATTTTTGGTTTTTATTGAGTTTAAGATTCCTGTTGTTAGCCAAGGTTTATGATTTGTTTTAATAAAAATCATTAATAAAATTGCTGAAAGCAAATTCTGCGTTGCCATTGTTGTTGCAGCAATCAATAAAACTATCGGAAACTAGATTCTCAACATCCATCACGTAATTATCAATACTGAAATTTTTAGCGCAACGAAAAGTTTTAGTTTGTTCTACGATGTCGATTTTGATTGGTATTATGCAGAAGGTCGGTAGATGGTCAGAAATGTCGTAAGTTAGTATGCCAGAAGTTATCTGTTTACTTAGCATATTCGTATACAAATGATCAAACAACGTTGATGAATGAGATGTAATCCTAGTTGGTTTTCTTATTAAATTTAAACAGAATTCAGAGTAAACAGTGTTTAGATATGAATCAATTTTAGAGCTAGAGTAATGCTTTAGCAAATCAATATTAAAATTTCCGCAGATGAGAAATTTATGTTTTTTTAGTGACAACTTTCCTAGAATTTGTAGAAATGTTCCTGGAACAAATTGGTGTTGGGTCTAGGATGTCTGTACACGACGCCAATAACTACTCCTTTTTTGCTATTTTTTGTATTAACTTCAATAAAAGCAGTTTCACACAAGTCATTTGCTGTTGAGAGTTCTGAAAGCACAGTGAACTTAAATCAGCACAGTGAACTTAAATTAATAAACAGTGCTACTCCCCCAGCGTTAAAAGAGGACTTGACATTAACAAAATTGTAACCTTCTATGTTAATATCATTAAAATTATTGCTATTTAGTTTAGTTTCGGTTATTGCTATAACATCTATGTTTGAGTGTAGGAGACGTATCAGCTCTTCTATTAAGTTTTTATTTTTAGGAAGAGACCTTACGTTTAGATGAATAACAGATAGTTTGCAATAATTCTGTTTTTTTAATTTGGATTGAAGCCAATCTACACTTTTATATATACTAGATAAATTAGCCACAGGGAAATGTTCAGAAAAATCTACTTCCAAACTATTTAAGCTTTTAGTCAAGATGTTTGATAAAGCGAATTCCAGTGTCATTTCGATATCATTTATTTGATGAAAGGGAAAATTTTCTTTGAGACAATCAGGGCAAAAATAAAAATTTGTTTGATTAGGTAATCCTACACAACGTAAATGAACCCATTTGTTGCAAACAGTAGCGTATGCAGGGGGGGCTCCTATGCGTGCACCCCAGGCCTTCTTCGATACATGTTAAAAGCCTGTGTCGCTCAGATACTGCTAGAAAAATCGTACCTTAATGTAGAAAATTTTCTTCGCGCCATAGGCGCACGCATGGGGGGGAGGCACGGTGCCATGACCCCCCCTTTAGCCCTGTAGTAAGGTGCTAAAACCTAACTTTCAGTCTATAATTTCACAAACTAATAATAATTGCAGCCTCCTTTCACTTATTTTAGCCAAGCTTTTGCTTTTAGACATAAGTTGCGAAAATATTTTTAGATTGTCTATAGCAATGTGGTCCAAACCTTGGCCCGCGGGCTGCATGCGGCCCGCGGGTAACTTTTGTGCGGCCCTCGAACACTTTAATCTTCGTTGCCTGTTTTGTATCTAACAAGGCTTAAAAATTTCCTCGTTCGCATTAAAGACGTGATTTTTTTTAAGAGGCGAGAAATTTGCAAGCTTAGAATGATAACGAGAATGTTTCATAGAACTTGAACGCATCATTTTGAAGTAAAAATGCATCTGACGTCACATTAAGACATTTACTACGTACTAATGCAGGTTATGTAACATCTCGCATACTTGTCATGTGGGCCTTTTCAAAACGATCTTCAGCGAGATGTGCAGCGTAAAAGTTACGAAATTTAGTGAGTCGCACTAACTTTCATCATGAAATGAGTGCCAACAAAAAAGCATCAATTTTAACTGGGAGGACAGATATTTCTTCGTCATTAATAATGGTAAAACACAAAGTTTGGTGTGTCTTCAAGTAATAGCCTATCTGTACCCAAAGAGTTTAATGTTCAGCGACATTACAAAACGCTAAATGAAAAAAGATACGGTCAGTACCAGGGAACTTCTATAAGGGAAGCAATATTGAAAAAATTAAAGAGAAACTATGTTAAGCAAACAGGTATGCTGAAAAGCTTTGCCAAATGTGATTCAGTTGCACATCTAACAGCTTCATACGACGTTGCACTAACGCCAATTTTTAAGACTTAAACAAGCATGAAACGTAAGACATTTAGTTAGGCATATAGTGTCAATGGTAGAGTAACAATCTCTCTGCCTATGGTTAAAATCTAGATTTTATCTTTGCGGCCCGCAAAGCTTTTTCAAACCTTTTTGCTCTCAGTCTTGGACCACACTGGTCTATAGTGACTGCACTCACTGCATGCCCTTTTTCAATAAAAAAGTGTGCTAAAATGAGTGCTTTTTATGTGAAAACCGCAAAAACTTGTAGGCGGCTGGGGGCGTAGCCCCGAGACCCCCTTAGCCTCCGGCGGCTGGAGGCTTCGATCCCGACCCCCGGTTGCACCTCTCCTTTTGCCAAATCCTGGGGGCACACTGCTTCGCGCCCCCCCTCAGAAAATTTCTGCGTACGCCATTGGTTGCAAACAGTACACTGAATGCATTTCTGGAGCTTATTGCAGCTTTTATTACAAGACATGCAAGTGCATTTGAATATCATAATAAGTGTTTGCAATAAAAAATAAGATAATCTAACGAATGATGAGACCTTAAAAGCATTTGAATAATGATCAGATTCGGTTGCAGTTCTTAGAATGTAGCATCTACTATTTTGAATATTACACGTAGTTATGCATGTAATGAAACTAGTCATAGGTAAAATAGCTAAATAAAGTAAAGGCATTTGTCATTGGATAACAATCCATCTTAATAATACATATTAGGCCTATAACAGATGCTTTTTTTTCCACCCCAAGGATGATCAATAGGCGAACGATAACCGAGCTTAGCTAAATCGTCAACAGACGATACATGAATAACTTTACTTGCTGAATTTTGTCGCAGTAATATTCTTCCGTTGGATGTCCAGAGAAATTTGTAATTTGGTTCTTACTTTCGCATTTTTGCCTTGGTTCTAAAGATTTTTTCTGAAGGGGGTCAGATTTTCGTGAATTCTTATAAGCCCATTATCTTCAAAACAATCTTTGCTAGAATCAGGTGAAGGTTTAATTAATTCTCTCTTCTGGTAAAACTCGTTTCTTTTATCTCGGTTCGAGAAGCGAACAATTATTGGAGCATGTTCAATCGGTTTGTTAGGTGAATTCCTTTTTGTTTCATTTGTATGTAGGCCTCCTGGGAGACGATGGAAGACAGAAATGTGACTGTCTTCCAGTCGCACGTTGACGAGGCTAGCCACCTTTTTGACCAATTGATTAGTATTTTCATTCGGCTTACAGGGAATGCCATGTATCTCTAGATTCGAATTTTGTTTATATTTAATTTGCTGTATTTCTTCCTTTAAACTACATAAACGTTTCACATTCCGGTGAACAATATCGTGCGAATCTGTTATTTTTCCATGAAAGTCATCATACTCATCAGCGACATACGCTATACTGCCTAACATATGATCCGTTTTCTCTATCAAGCGATTCAACTCAGTCTTCATTTCCGCAATTTCCGCTTTGGCCTCATTTAATTCTTGCGAGATGAGTGCTTGGCATTTTCCCACAATTTTTTCTTTCCATAACGCCTCAACACTGTCTTCAACAATTTTTTGGATATTGGACTGAAGATTATTGGCAATTTTTTCCGCCAACAGTTTCATTTCATTACTGGGTATCTGATTTTTTAATCAAGTTAGCTTTGCTCAATTTAGGCATTTTGCTTTGTTACGTAACAATTTGGCTTGACAGTAATGGCTTCATAGATTAATCAATCAATCAATCAAGTTTTTATCTGCCAGGTATACAAAATGCAACACGTACATTAAATGATACAACATGACAGGGAGACAACGAAATGACGATACGGTCTTCTAGTCAATTGCTACCCTAGGATGCAAGCATGCAATTTGTTTTGGCTATAGCATGAAAAATGAATAAATTAAAAAAGAAAACCAAAAACAAACAAACAAGACAATAATAATAAACACGAAAATGCACACTCAAAATACGCCAAATAGTCAATTATGATTAGAATTTTAAATGGTAATTTAGAATTGCCGTTTCATTTCTTTTGTAAAGCACTCATCATGTGTCATATTTAAGAATTAAATGCTTCTTGAAATTTTTCTTAAATTTGGGAAAACTAAGATTTTTTAGTTCATGTGAAACTTCAGACCATATAAGAGGACCACAAACTGACAGTGACCTTCGAGCAAATTTAGTATTAGTTCTTATTATATAATAATTATCTTGCACACTTTTTCTGGTTTCATAAGAATGAATTTTGGAGATCGGACAATAATTAATCAACTCAAGACCTGAGCGTTGATTCGTGCTGAATTTGTACATATGTTTCGCAACTTCATTAGTATATATGTCTTCCAACTGTAAAATTTGTGGTTGACTAAACAAGGGACTCGAGCGTGCACGATATTCACTCTTGGCAATCAATCGAATAATGTGTTTTTGTAAAATTTTAAGAAGTTTTAAATTACGACTTGATGTACTACCCCACGTATTTATGCAATACGAAAAATGCGAATGTATCAGGGAATAATAAACTGACTTAAGCGTGCAAGTATTGACATAGTTCCTCAACCTAGCAATCGCCCATGCTCCAGAACTAATTTTTTTGCAAACCTGTTTAATGTGATGCTTCCAGTCCAGGTTATTATCTATTAATACACTTAGGTATTTAATGCATTCTTTTTTAGATATAACATGATTATCTGTCTTGATTTCAAATTTGAGGTGTTTATCTAATTTCTTTTTGGTAACAATCATATACTCAGTCTTTGCAAAATTGATAGACAACCTATTATTTCTCATCCAATTTATCACGTTTGTTAACTCTAAATTCACATTGTTTTGTAGCTCATCTGAACTGTTACCGCACATAGTCAAGTTTATATCATCTGCAAACAGTTTTACATTAAATTTAGTTGCTAAAGGGAGATCGTTTATATATAACAAAAATAAAAGTGGCCCTAAAGTGGACCCTTGAGGAATCCCGCAGATAACATTGCAAAATAAAGAGCGAACATTATTTACCGCTGTAAACTGCTTTCGATTACTCCGATAACTTTTCAACAGTTCAAGCGGAGATCCGCGAATTCCATATTGTCTTAATTTATTGATAAGAATGAAATGCTCTACCGTATCGAAGGCTTTTGCTAAATCCAAAAGCCTGCAATACGGTAGATCATAGATTAAAGGCTTCCAATAAAGTTTGAAAAAAAGAGAACTTGAACCTAGGTAGCTTCAATCGTTAAATTTACTATATAAGCTTGCAAATTCTGATGCTACTGAGCAAGTAACTTAATGCTTGTACTGGTATTAGTCCTTTTATCGAAGCAGATACCACCGAATTATGGCTAAAAACAGCTTAGGCTAACAGTTGAAAAGCTTGAATTCCTTATTCAAATAGAATGAGCTATACAACTCAGACCTTACGCTAGCACCACATGCGACAAAAAGCTTGATAAGGCTTTAATTTCGTTGCCTTGTAAGACGAAAATTAAAACAAAAACTAATTTTAAGCAAAAATTTTCGTTTTAAAAGTAGCGAAAATCAGTACCGAGTAACGATATTGTCGATACTTTTTAAAAATGTACCGTTATCGGTACCGACGGTACTTTTTTAGCAAAGTATCGGTACCGATATCGTCGTTACTTTTAAAGTACCAACTGCCCAGTGTCAACAACGACGGGAATATTCAGAATTTCCAATGTCCACTGGGAGCCAGTGGACCTTCACCGCCTGGCAATATGTCTGACTTCTTATAGGCACTTGACTTTTCACACGAGGCTTTATTGATTTAAAATCAGAAACAACTAAGATCTCAACCAAAATTGCGAGGCAATAAACAGTAAGGCGGTAAAAAATAACTGAAGTTTTCCCAACTCAACTAAAAATGAACTCAAAATAACCAAAGCAATTTTGTGTGTAGCTTCGGCGTTGCACGTTTTAATCTAATCTAGACACGCCAGTCAGTGTAGAAAACATATTAAAGAAAAAAGAGAAAACTGCTTCAAGCAGCCGTGCACAGAAGGTGGAATACAATGTAATCATCATAATTAGAAAATAAAAACCTGCAGTGCAGTGTGAAGCGCGCTGTACTAATTCAAAAGGTCAGATGATTTCGCAACATATCAAAGACGTGAGAGCCGTTATAGGTTCTCAGGTTCGACGCCTTGATAACACAAAGTTGGTGTTGTAACACCCAGCTCTGTGGTAGTATTAGGGCCCTAGCAGCTTCTTCCGATCATTTTTTGGTAAGACTAAAGCATTGAAACTCTGCAAACTCACACATAAGGAAGCACTGCTGAATTTGCAACAGTTGGGGCTGAAACTTACGTAAAAATGGTTGTTGTTATGTCAAATCCTGGATTGAGAAACGACAGACAACTTGGAACTATCGCCTGCAATGATAGGCCTGCAATTTTGCCTTTCACAAAGACATAAGCCTACTTATTTGAAAATGCTTTCAGTGCTTGGACATACGTTGAGAACGAAAGCGAAAAATCGTTTGTTACTTCACAATAATTTGCGCCTTGCAATCTCAAATTTTGATCCAGATATCAAGTCATTCTGCAAAAATTTGCAGAGCTTAGGTTAGGCGTCAGAACAGAACATACGTCGGCAATCTGCGGCCCGGATACAGTCAGTTAAAATTTTTCGGCCCGCGATCTCTTCAAAATTTTTATGTTAAATCGCTCGCAGTTGAAGCGTTAGTCAATTCCAATATTTATTTCTTATTACGCGTTGCAATACAACAAAAGCCGATATACCTACGAAGTTACACGGACTTTGCAATACAGTTTATACTCTACTCTTTCAAACTTGTTTATAAATTTCTGGTGCTAATAAATGTGTATGAAATAGACCAGTAGTGACATGAAACGATCTAAATGTGATTTAGGGAGGTTGAGTAGTGAATGGGATCTTTTGTAGAAAGCCCCCGCCAGTAATGCAAAATGTTTTGTAAAATTCGCGTTCTTTGTAAGTTGTTTTGTAAATGTATTTTTGCTTTCGCCGTATGATAACTGGAATGACTTAAGATGCTATAAATTCTTTTTCTTTTAATACCGTAGATGCGCTGTTTTGGCTTTGAACCATCATTTGGGGAGTGCTTTTTACTTTTACGTTAGACATGCCATTAGTCGTCCAGTTACTTGTCTGTGGTGTACTAGAGTGCTTTACGCGCAAAAGAGCGATAGACTGCAGTTGTGCCAAGATTTTTAAAGTATTTCACGTGATTTTTATTAATTAAGAAAAAGTGTAGGCTACGTTTAATTAGTTAAGCATTAAGAAATTGTAGACACAGAAATTATCATTATTATTAATATTATCATTACGCTTTATTAACGCTCGATTCTATTTGAGTAAGAACAAATAGTTCATACAGTTGTTGATTACAATGAAACAGTCATCATGCAGTACAGCGTTACTATACTGAAACTTGAAGCTGAAGTGTATTTCGGATTATAAGTTTGGAGTATTCAACCAGATCCCGATCGTTTGTGATTTGGATTGCTGGCTGCGATCGATAAAAAACTGGTATGTTTTGTTTTATTACTTTCCTTGATCAATTTGGTAAATTTGTATTGTGTTGATGAAATAGCCGTATTTCTATTGCAATGAAACATGCTAAATTATTATGTTTGAATTGATGATTAATAGTTTCTATGCTGACGCATATCGGTGTTTTCAAACAGTTCTAGCATATATTTTTGGCAAGATTTACTTTGGCATAATTATTGTTAGTTAGCTTTGTGTTTGTCGTTTGTTAGTTAGCTTTGTGTTTGTCCTAATTTTGTGGACTTTTGATTCATATTTGTGTAATGCTAAATATGTAAGTTACGTGCGGTTAAGTATGAAATCATGAAAGTACGTTTAAATTCGGTTACAAACTTGCTAATTGGCCGTTATAGTTTTTCGCTTGATGTAACGCTGTTGATAATAACTTTATCGGATTTTTAATCAGTAATTTTTGAATAAGTATTTTGCTTTGGTTTTGTAGTTGAAGGTAATCAAACTAAATGAAATCTGTTAATGTTGACGTATTAGTTATTTTCTCTTTGTTTTATGTTTGGTTTAAATTTTTAGAAAACTGCTTCATTGCTTCGATTGATTCATTGCTACTTTGCTTTAATTCTAATATATTTTGGACAAAACACTAATTATACGCACTGGCGTGGTGTTTTCCCCGAAAGAAGCGAGTATTCAGACATCGCTTTGAGTCTTCAAATTCCCGATCCCCCGACCCCGTCTGTATCAACAGCTCGACGTCGCCAACACGTTTTTTTGGAGCTGTTTCTACAGTTTAATTAAAAAAACACACCCTCGTTACGCTTGAATTACTACAGAGAGGCTGGGATGTTTTTGTTTTAAATGATTTAAAGGGCAAAAACAGATATCTACTGTTAGTTTTTCTTTTACAGGTTTGAATTTCTCCAACCATCCCCAATCGATGAGCATTTCAAATTTCTTGGTTTTCCAGCTTCCAATCCCTACAATCCTACGTTGTATGAAACATTTCTTTAATCGGCATCAGTTTGGTTGCGTATTCAACTGACTAGAACAATTTGAGCGAATTTACTGATGAAAGTTGATAATTATTATTTTTTGAACCACGATTAGTTAAACGTCAAATTATAATTGGCTTACTGCTTAACTCTCGTTCAAGTAAATTTTGTTTGACAACCCATTTTTTATTTTTGGTCATTATTACTCTTTACGTGGCGTACTGTGTTTTTTTTAAGTAGGCCTATAGCAAACAAAAGTTAACCTAAGGTGCAGCGACCGTGCATTTTTTTAAAGCTGTGTTTATTTTTTAATTCCTGTACGTTTCAACGTATATCGTTTTTTCGCTGTAACCTGTTTTTCGGTCATTGTTTTTGTTCCTTGTTTTTGATAGGTGTTTTTCTGGTTGTTAAATAAAATAAACTACTACTACCACTCTATTCTAGAATAGCTAGACACTAACAATCTGCAGATTAAGGTCAGTGGCGCAATTATTTGCAGGCTATCAATGTTAATGGAGTTTCTGAGATACCGGTATTTAGTAATTACGAGTAAATAAACAATCCAAAGAAAATAATTCCGAAGAAACTGAAAGTCGGAGAGAAATTAGAAATATGGTAGATCCTGTTAGGAATTCCTCTCAACAAAAACAGGATCCATCAAAGGGATGCAATTCTTCAAAAAATTAATCAATAATCCATAAAATGCTTAAGGATTTCGGGGATAGAACCAGCTCTCTTAAATCGCCAAATTTTCAATTATAGGAAAAACCCTAAGACTCTAAGCTGGGGGTAAAAAAATCAGCAGGTAAATTTCAACAACCTCGCCCAACCAACTAGGTCTAATTGCCTAGATTGCCTAGTTGGTTGGGCGAGGTTGTTGAAATTTACCTGCTGATTTTTTTACCCCCAGCTTAGAGTCTTAGGGTTTTTCCTATAATTGAAAATTCGGCTATTTAAGAGAGCTGGTTCTATCCCCGAAATCCTTGAGCATTTCATAAATAATCAATATTGGTCCTTTATCAAAATACAAAAAAGCCAATGCCAAAAATTGAGCTGTTTTTGCGTAAGCAGCGCGAGTCGTATTTAGCGCAGTTATTAAGAAAAATAAGCGCGGCCCATCATATCCTCAAATGGCTAGCTTTGGGCAAACAGTAATAAAAAGGCATCCTCGGTGAAGGTAGCCTTTGATTTTTACTTAAATTACTTTCAATTACAATTTTATAATTGTGTCTACTTGTGTTTAATTTGTGTGGGGTCCGCAACAACAAATTGCTTAATTTAGGGGTCCGCGACTTGAAAAAGGTTGAAAACCACTGAGCTAAATTATCTGTCATCCCGCCGACAGGTAAAGTGAAAGTGCCTCGTGTTGTGTTCATTCTTGTTAACATGTCAAAGCGTGTCGATGTCTGTTGGATCAAAAAGTTTTAACAGACAGTTTCAAAAATCAAATAATCACCTTTTACCAAAAGCAAAAAATCATCTTTTGCCTTAATCGGTTTTTGTTTTAGCCTTATATCAATTGTTGTTACATCTTTATAACCAATGCTTCTTTACTGCATTTTATGGGCATGTGTAGGATTATCTGCTCACACTGAAAATGGATTTAGCTGCTAAAACGTTTTAGTTGTACATCAACGCTGTTGAGTGTAAAACTTCACCTGGTACTTTATAATGTTGTGTTGATTCTTGCTGTGCTGTCGTTATCACGAATGACAGTCAAAAACAAATTTTTCAACAAAAATCTTAGATACCGGTATGAAAGGTGTACCTAAACGAGTATATACGTCCTTGCTATTGAAGCGAAAAGGCTGCTCAGTTATCTAATCTGACCATCTCCGCCTTTTAGCCCTGAGCCTGTAAGAGGCAAAAGCTCGGGCATTACTAAAAATGACTCAATTTTTGATTTACTCATACGTCTTTTGCAATCAGCCGGCAACATTATTACATCTAAAATTACTGCGTTTTTAGAACATATTTATAAGCCTGTCAGCATCAAATTCTGCGAATCAGGTATCAATGACTATTGCCGAGACAGCAAGCAATATCTCCGAAACCTTGTTGAATGGAAAAACACTTTATCCTACGACAGTAAACCTGACACATTACATATAGTAACAGGTGATGTCAAAGCTCTTTACTGTAGCGTTAACAGATCTTTAGTCAGAAACGCTTTGCAGCTTGCTCTCACTGGACTTTCTGATTTTCATCCTACAACTATTACGAATTTAATCGAACTCACTATGTTCTGTTTTAACAATGTGGTCATACAACATAAGAATTAATTTCTCAAACAAACAAAAGGTATTATCACCGGTGATAACCATGCGGTCTCTCTAGCTAACATTGCATTAAATTATATAATTCGGCCTATTGCTCAGTTTTTACAGCAAACCATTATGTTCAAACAATTTATTGATGATATTATCTCGATATCACGAGGAGAAAAACTAACCAATTCCACAAAAGAGAAACTTGCGAGCACATTTCAAGAAGGTGGCCAGGAACTCATTTTTCGAGAGATACCAACGCACGAACCAGCAGGCTCATCATGCGTTGAATTTTTATATGTTAACCACCGAACTGACGATTGTGCGCCGGGAGGTTTTGTTACAACAGACTACATTAAGTTAACTATAGCTTGGCTTGAAGACATTACGAACACCTGGAAAGAAACTCTGGACATTTGCCCCAAAATAAAGGCCTAGTTACGCCATTGCCCTTAGCCGGTGTTCATGGATGGTAAGGTGAGAACAACAGCTAACGTAGTAAATAAAATAAATAAATAACTGAGGCTATTTTCAAATTACTGTGAACAGAAAAGCTAACAGTAACTGATGGATGCTGCGAAGGGAGCTTGCGCTCTTTGGGTTAGCTACCACTCGGTATATTAATGTCATTAGGCGCACGTAGAGGGGGGCACAGTGCCATGCCCGTCTCCCCTTTGGCCCTGTAATAAAGCGCTAAAACCTAGCTTTCCGTCTGTAATTTCTCAAACCAATAATGGTTGCAGTCTCCTTTCCCTTATTTTAACCAAGCTTCTATTTTTGCATTGTTTATAGTGACTGCACTCACTAAATGCCCTTTTTCAATAAAAAAAGTGCGCTAGAATGAGTGTTTTTATGTGAAAACCGCGAAAATTTATTGGCGGCTGGGGGCGTATCCCCTCAGACCCTCTTAACCTCCGGCGGCTGGGGGTGTAGCCCCAGATCCTCGGTTGTGTCCCAAAACTTGTTTTCAAAAAAAAATTAGATGTACACTAGTCAGCGGCGACTGCACAGGGAGTCCGCGACAATGTTGCAAAAAATAAAAAAACACAGACCCAATTAATTACTGTAGTGATTGAAAATCTTCTAGAATGTTTTTTTTCTTCTCCTATCTCTTGATTGTTGAGAAATTATTAAAGTTAGTCATAGATTATGATACTCTTGCCTTTATTGTTTATGAGTTATAAAGCTGTAATATTTTAATTGCAATGACAAGTTAGAGGCACGAGCAGAGATGATAGACTAGATTAGAGAGACCCCGATGCAAGCTTATTAAAATATAAGTTTATGAGATACAAGATAAAAGCTTTAACGACCTACTTTCTTTTACATCCTGTAATGTTAGTAGAGCTTAATAATAACTAAAAGCATTGCAATTGTGTAAATGTAAAATCAAATCAAACCTTTATTATACTTGCGGTAAATCGCAGAAGCGTGTAACAAGTGGCGGGACTCATCTCTGATTTGACCGGCCCGGGGATCGGACTCCAGACCTTGCGCTCCGCTAATCATGTGTTTTACAAGTACGCCATGGGTCGGCAACCTACTGCACTTAAAGAACCATCTTAACCAATATCCCAAAATATTAAACACACTGTGAGCAGCAAAAACACTACGGCAGTCAAAAAATTTAAATAGATTTTTCTTTCTCCCTTTCCCAAAAAAAGGTTTTCGTTCATCTCCACAAAAAGTCTCAACTTGAGGATCAAAGAATCGCAGGTTACCGACCGCACTACGCTAATCGCTCGGTCTAAATGTACAATTTACGGACGAACATTTGACACAAAAGCTATGAGAAGCAACCCCATCCGTCCCATTTATGTGATTCATGTGTGTCTGTAAAAATGAAACTACGATTAAGCACAATTTATTTTCGTGTTGCATTTCATGCTTTTATAGCAGTTGGGTGAAAAATTAACGCAACGTAAAAGTGGGGTCCGCGGTAAACTTGAATTGTAATAACGGGTCCGTGGAACAAGAAAGTTTGAGAAAGCCTGTTCTAAGCAATCGAGTTTGTTATAGCACCTCTGTCCCTTTTTTGCAAAGAAGGATAAAAATATGACAACAAAAATAACCACGATATAACAAAAAACTTTTATTTATTGTCGATCATTCAACCAATCTTTCTACATTATCACATGAGATTCAATAATTGAACTGATTACTCTCTCAAGTCCATTGTTAATTCTGCACTACAAACTGATTGATTTGATTGAATTTTTCATTTTTATCCTCCTGTCACGAGAAAGCGACGGAAGTGCTATACATCGTTCGAATCCAGACTCGCTCAGGAGTTCCCCCTTTTTTCCGAGTTTTCCGCTTAAATTTTGCTTCTGACTTCTTTAATTTGCTGCTTGTCAGATTCCACCAAGCAGAGATAATTGTTGTGAAACATCTTATCCAAGGACGCAACTACGAGGCTTGGGTGGTAGTTGAATCATCAACCTTGCGATCGTGGCCGTCGTAAAAACGGCGCTCCAAACCACTCCGCCACGCTGCCGACAACTAACTCTCTACAGCTTACTACAAGAAGAAACAATGCGTTAAGTATGCTATTCCAACTGCCACGCGACTAAGCCTACATAGGTCACTCACACATCAGCGCGAATAAATGTCATGGCCGAGTACGTTACGTCGGCAGCATCATACATGCGACAGCGTCAGCGGCAGTAATGTCATAAGGCCAAACCGACGTGAATGCTTCTCAGTGCGGTGGCCGTGAAACGTTCCTTGCAATACACCAGTTTGCCACTGCGGCCGAGAACAAGAAAGTTTGCGAAGGGTAGAGGATAGGCGAACGCCATATACCATCAAATGTTATTTATAGGCTACTAACAAACGTGACGCGGGCCACACAAAATGATGCCGCAAGCCACATAACTAGATAATGATTCGCGACTAAACTCCCTTACTCGGCTCGGCTCTTCAACGACAAACTCTGGCTATACGCAACTGCCGCAGCTGTGTCTAGTAGTAATAAAAAATTGTCTCAAACTTTGTCTCCCCCACTCATCTATGGCGGGACACGCACCTCCAGTCGGCTTCATCTATATTCTCCGGGATTCCATTTATTTTATTTATTTCTGAGTCAACCGAAAAGAACTTCTAGACTTACAGTATTTCCTCATTTCTAGGTTATTAATTTTTTTAAGCATCTGTAACTTTGTTATTACGTTGCCAATAAATATTATTGATCGACCACAATGCTATTCTGTTCGATTTTCTGCAATTTGACGGCGGTCAACCAGCCTAGCATTATTTCTAACACTTTATATTTTGTTGAAAAAGCTTCGCCTGCTTTGTTTTGCCTATCGTTCGAAATAAAAGTATCAAATATGGAAATTGCATTTGTTAACATCGCAACTAGCAACTAAGCTGTGCCACTGCTTTTGTTTCGGCTTCGAACAAGTGAAACACACGAGACAGCCGTGATATTGATAACGCAAGATGAAGCCATGAATCTGCAAATAAGCATTTTCGAATGGTTGCGATGTAGCCTAATAGACCAAACTTATTTGAAAGGCATGAAGTACCAACGAACCGTTTTTGTAATCTACCTAAATTAATTCTAACTTTGCCCTCCCCCCTCCTGATGAACGCTTGACCCTTCCTAAGTCGGCTGCTCTAGGGCCAGCTCTGGATTGATTGAAGCAAAAATAAAAGAAGGAATTTGCAGTATATGAGTGGGGGGAGTGTAGGCGGTTAGTTTGAACGATGAAAATGAAATTGTACTGGCTCAATTTTTATTTTAATTTTCATTTTTTAAATAATAGAAAATCACAAATTGTAGAAAATTTGGGGGGCTCGGGCCCCCATGGCACTACGCCACTGTCTATGTTTGACCTTTTAAAATTAATCTCAAAGTAAATTTTAAACAAAAGTGAAACATTATTTTTTTTCTAAATCAAATTAAAAAATTAAACTCGACCTTTTTGATCTAAATAAATAATTGGCAAAATAACAAATAAACAATTGGCAAAATAACCCTACAGACTGTTTCGCGCTTAACGCTCTTTGGGGTTCTAAAATCAAAATCAAAATTTGTCAACGTTTCTGTTAATTGTCAAAATAAAAATTCGTTGTCAACATTAGTATTTTTTTTAAGCGGGGTTCAAACTTAAGGTTGATAAATTTTGCAAAATTTCCGGTTGATCGTGATAAATTTTGCAAAATTTCCGGTTGATGTCAATAAACTTCAGTATATAAAAGGATATTAGTTGTTTTCGCGTTTCATAATTTAGGAACTTCACACTCTTATCTGTCCCGGGCCCCACGATCTCTTAATCCGCCCCTGGGCCCACTCTTGTTTTTATTGTATGTAAATGATCTGCCTAATGCTTTTAAGTTTAGAATCACTTTGTTTGCTGACGATGCAAATTTGCACCTTTCTCACCAACAACCAGAATTTCTACAAAAACTGGTAAGTGAAGAAATTAAAATAATCAATAACTGGATGAAAATAAACAAACTAACTTTAAATTACGATAAATATAAATACATGATTGTTTGTGAAAAACTAATAGTTATCGTCATCGTTTGATTTGACTGTAAATAATGTAAAAATTAAACAAAGGAAAGCATTAGATATCTTGGAGTGCAGTTAGATGAGAAACTTTCCTGGAAATTTTATGTAGAGAACCTAAAGAAAAAAATTTCACAAAATGTGGATTAGTTTTCAAACTAAGGCATTGCGTTCCTTTATCTACCTGTCGGATTATATATTATTCAATGTTTCACACAATCATTTTTACTCTCCAATGAACTGGTGAAGAGCCTCGTATTCTTTATTGCGTGTAATAGAACTTTTACAAAAACAAATTTATCAGAGCTTGTTTATTTCAACCTCGCAAAACTCATGTCAGCCTTTTATTCTCAAAATTTCAAGCACTTAAATGATTAACATGGAGTTTGCTAAGTTTATAGTACCAGACAAAAGTCTGTCGATGAATTTTTCTATCGCTCAATTAATAGTTAGTTTGGGAGAAAATAATTGCATTATATTTGCTTAAAAGTATGGGAGTCAATATCAGTTGAACAAAAAAATGCTCGTTTTCAACTTTTGAGCAACGTTACAAATCTTCGGTTTTAACCCTATGTAAGGACTCGTGATTTTTGGTCTAGCTGAATAAAGCCACCGCTTTTTTGATTCTGTATTGTTTATTCACCTCTTTTGCTCAAATTAAATAGGTCCATCAAGTTGCCCCCAGCAAGAGTTGGTACTCCATGCTTGTGTAGTATCTGCCTTTTTCATCCCGTTTCTCTCTCATGTTTTTACCTTTGTGTTAGTGAAGTTCTGGCTAGAGGTACAAGTAGCCTTAGATGACCGTACATTTTGCGCTGTGTCCTTTCATTAGTGCTTTGTTACGTGCTTGTGGTAAATAAATAAATAAACTTTGAACCTCCGACATGCGCTTCGTGATACATGAGCTAGCCTTGAAGCTGAAAAACTAAACTATGTAATTTGCAGCGACGTAAATAGGAATGTGTCCAGTCGAATCAGAGTACTTGGCCGAGTACCTCGACGTCTCGCATCGAACATAAACACTGAGTCTCGATCTCGAATATTTTTTCAAGTCTCTGGTCTTGGTCTTGACCATAAGGGCATGACATTGACTGCATCACTGATTCGGACATTTTGACACACCAACTTCTGCTTATTTTTCCTCGTTAAGATATTTCTCGTAAATTTACTTTGTATAAAAGAATGGGCTGAAGTCGGAAAACAATACCGGCATTGTTATTCTTTTAACTTTTGTGCTGATAATGACAGCTGAATCTACGTTGTCGAAACGTTCAGTTTTGAGATTTACTGCGGCTTCGTTTTTTTATCCTTCAGCTATTTTCGTCCCATATTTATTGTATTCCGAAGTTTATTGGAAGCCGATTCGAGAATGAGTGCTTGAGAAAGTGGAAGGACTGGAACAGTTACAAGGTAAAATTGGTAGCAACCAGGTAGCACTTGGCTTTTTAAAGGTTTGTGATTTGTACAATATCGGAATTGTTTTACAATGTTTGAGCAGCCACGCTATAAACTTGTAGTAAATGCAAGATAGTTTGAAGAGCAAGATTCCACATCATAATAAATGCTTACAAGGAGTCGCACAGATAGTTGCTTTTATGCTTGCGTCACCCTGAAAAAATAAGTTTTTCAATGGCAAATGAAGTCAAGTCTTTACATCAAAAAATGCTGACAACGTTTCGATTCAACCTCTTTAAAATTCTTCTACGACTATCACAACAATGTCATGCAATAACCCTATAGTCGAGAAGAACCTACTGTAGCTGATTTTTTGGTATTAATATTTCTTGGTAATAAGAATTTCCTAATCGTTTTTGTTGATTCTTCATTTTTATTCTCCTGTCATGAGAAAGCGACGGAGTATGTATAGGACGAATGCAGACTCGCTTAGGAGTCGCCTTGTTTTCAGAGTTTTCCGGTTGAGTTTCGCTTCCGACTTCTTTAATTAGCTGCTTGCCAGATTCCACCAAACAGATATAATTATTGTGAAGCATCCTATACAAGAACGCAACAAAAAAGTTTGGGTGGGAGTTGAACCGTCAGCTTGCGATCATGGTTGTGGATTGTTTATAATTTCAGGCTTCATGATGTTGGTTATATCTTACCTATAATAAGCGTTTGATTAATTAAAAGAAGGCTCCATCTACATCCTGGCACTTTCAATCGTAACAATTAATATCGTGATAAAGAATCACTGAGTTACAGTTGTGAAATGTAAGTAGGCTACGTACTAACCAAAATAATTTTTGGTTCTGGCGTTTGAGTTGAAGACATTGGCGTGGAAGATCTGGGGTTTGATTCCCGGGCCGGTCAATTCGGACACAGCGTCGCTAATGACTCGCCACCGCTGCGATGTTTCTTCGGAGATGTGTTGGCTAGGCGCTAAGCCGCGGATATGGGCCCCACCATTTGTTACTTGCTTTGGCGTAATATCGTGTAAATTATTAAGATTTGATTTAATTTTTTATTCATTTGCATAAACCAGCGGTTTTCAACCTTTTCCAAATCGCGGACCCCTAAGTTAAGCAATTTGTTGTTGCGGACCCCACACAAATCAATACAAATAGACACGATTTTAGAATTGTTGTTGAAAGTATTTTGAGTAAAACTCAAAGATTACTTTGATCAGGGATGCTTATTTGTTACCGCTTGCCAAAAGCTAATCATATGAGGATATGATGGGCAGCACTAATTTTTATGTAAAAATCTTTAACCGCACTAAACACGACTCGCTGTTTACGCAAAAACAGCTCAATTTTTGGCATTGGCTTTGGTGACAAGTTGTACTTTGGAAAAGGACCAATTATCTCGGAAACTTCATTAACATTGATAGCCTGCAAATAATTCCGTCATTGAGCTTCTTAATCTGGAGACTGTTAATATCTAGCTGTTGTTGAACAGAGCTTGGTGCTCAGATGCTATAGATGCGCGTATAACTTTTTTGATGCAAAGGTCTAACACAGAGGTGGGAAACGGGCAAAGCACAGCGGGCCACATTGATTGCATAGTGTTTTCAGCGGGCCACATTTATTTTAAATTTTTTAATTTACCCTAAAAATTAAGTCGCAAATTTATTAAACATTCTTCATGCTGAGTTGCTTTTTACGGTAAAATCAAAAACTTTTGCGCGGTTTTTATGTCACAAATATAGCACGTAGTTGAATGTGAAGCAGTTTCTAAGAAAAAAGAATCTTTTTTATTCTACCGGTGTGTTGTACACTTGATAAAGCTCTTGACGCGGGCCACATTAAAAACTCAAGCGAGTCGCATGTGGTCCGCGGGCCGCAGGTTCCCCAACTCTGGTCTAACACAAGTTTGGTACCCACATAACTGAGCATGAAGACAAAAGGCGCACTAGTTGTATGTTTTGTAGAAAGCCCTTGGCAAAAAAACATCCCAGCCTCTCTGTAGTACTTCAAGCGTAACGGGGGTGTTTTTTCTTATATCAAGTATTTTTGCATTTCTACAAAAGATTCCGTTCACTACTCAACCTGCTTAAATCACGTTTCATGTCACTACTGGTCTATTTCAGACACATTGTTATTAGCACCAGAAATTTATAAACTAGTTTGAAAATATATGGTACTGTATTGCAAAGTCCGTGTAACTTCGCAGTTATACGGATTTTGATGTATTGCAATGCGGAAAAAATAAATTTTGGAATTTACTAACTCTTCAAACGTTTCTGCAAGCGATCTAACATAAAAACTTTGAAGAGGCTACGGGGCGAAAAATGTTAGGTCTGTCTGGCTGGCTGGATCCAGGCCGCAGGCTGCTGACGCCTAACCTATAGCTCTGCAAATTTTGACACAATGACTTGATATCTTGATCAAAGTTTGAGAATGCAAGGCGCAAATCATTAAATGGAGTAACAAACGATTTTTTGCTTTTGGTTTAATATGTCTCGAAGCACTGAAAGCATTTTCAGCTAGGTATGTCTTTGTAAAAGGCAAAATTGTATTATTGCAGCAATAGTTCCAAGTGTAAGAGCAATTATCAGTCGTTTCTCTATCCAGAATTTGGCAAAGTAAGCAGTGCCTTCTTATGTGTGAATTTGCAGTTTCAATACTTCAGTCTTACCAAAAAAGGTCGGAAGAAGTTGCTTGGGCCCGGAAACTACCGGTACATATTTCATATTCTTACATTGTTCAGAAAAAGATTATTTTTTAACATACATCAATATTTAACTATTAAACACCTGCACTTCAATAAAACTGCTCTATTTTTTTATGAAACTTTCAATACTTTTGCGGACCCCTTACGAACCCTTTAGCCCTTGCGACCCCCTTTAAATCATTCGCGGACCCCAGGTTGAAAACCACTGGCATAAACGATGTTCGCCAGTGCGGCAGCTATAATATACTCAATTTCACCACTCACTTACCTAAGCACTCAAATTTGGGAACGCTCCATTTTCCATGGATGCACCTGACCAAGGTGGAGCCGGTAGGGGAATAACCTGATTCACACACATAGAACACAACCACCACCCTGGAGATTGATGAGATGACCGGATACGCGTTTGCTATGGCTGGTAAACCACCGCATCTACCTGCCGAGATATAATGTGCTGAAAATCATGTGAACTCACCGTACTGCATGCTCTTGGTTCAGCGCAATATTTACCAAGGGGGCGGGAAAAAATATCAATTGCTCCCTCCCCTGGCCCACTTCGCCGGCTCCCTCTACCGGCCCTCTACCCCTCCGGGGACACAGCTAGCATCAATGCTGCTAAACTTTTGCAAAGATTTGCCTGGACTAAGCGCCAGCGAATCTTACAAAACTTTGAGAACTTGTTAAGGCTGCGGGAGTGCGGCCGGATTTTTCAAAAAAGCCTTAGGACCAGTACTGCGTGCCCCTCGCCCTCACCCCTCTCACTAGCCTTGGCTGTATCACGATTTTTACAAAAGCAAACAGGAAAAAATTAAATAAACTTTTATTCTCTGTTGTCAGCAATTCATCGCCAAAAAACGTTAAAACAGTAACCTAAGTGAAGGGTCATGGCCTTGCCCATGCTTAATGGATTCTGTCACTTAAATAATATGACTTTTTTGCGTAGTTTAGGCCTTTCGTAAAATTCTTTCTAGCCAAACTGCAAAGGACTTAGCAGACCAAGCAACATTACCACCGCGTTAAAAACTGAACAGAAATTTAACTACAGTAATATAAATCAAGGTTCCCATTTGTGGGCTAATTTTCAAATTCAACTGAAAATTGAACAGAGTGAAAGAGACTGCGAAGTGATCTTGCGCTCTTTGCGTCAGCAGCCGTCCGGTATTTATGTCAAATACGATCGGTTCTAGTCGTGAATCGAACCCGTCACGTAGGATCTGTTACCTACGAGCGGTACCGCTAGGTCATGTACCTTACAAGCAGCTTACAGTTCTCCTTCTTCATCATTTTCTTCATTTTTATTCTTTTCTCAAAAGAAAGCTACGGAGGCGCTATGCGTGGGACGAATCCAGACTCGCTTAGGAGTTGCCTTTGTTTCCGAGTTTTCCGCTTGAATTTTGCTTCTGACTTCTTCAATTTGCTGCTCGTTAGATTCTCCCAAACGGAAATAATTGTCGTGAAGCATCTTATCCAAGGACGCAACAACGAGGCTTGGGAGGGATTTGAACCATCAACCTTGCGATCGAGGCCGTTGCAAAAACGATGCTCCGAACCACTCAGCCACGCTGCCGACAAACACTGTTGCTCGAAAGTAATTCATGTACAAGTTCTAGATGAGATCAGATAAAACACAAAGTAATACGTGACAACTCGTTTGCATCACTGGACAATTCGCATATGGACATGGCTGAGAAAACTTTGAAAGCATCATTAGCTGGCTTCGCGGGTTCGATGCTCAATTATGTCATTTTTTACGATGCTTGTACTTAGCAAAAACCTAAGCTTTGAGCGTTCGGCTTAAAACCAAAAAAAAATTGCAAAAAAGTAGTATTGCAACACAGTGATTGATTGTTTTTCACGCGTACATAAACCTGCGTTGTCGCGTGGATACAGCGTCTGCCACTCTAGCCTTGAGCGCGGGTTCGATTCCGAGTCGAGTCAAGCCACAGGCTCAAAATTTGATACCACAACGTCTTTGCTTGACGCTCAGGGACAGTGTGGAGAACAAGCTGGCAAGTTTACCTGTTCAGCCGCTAGGATTTTTTCATTTACAAGAATTTCCACGTTTTTGAAAAATAGACGGGAGATTGGAAACTTCTGAGTAAGCTCGTTACAGCGACTTTGTTTACTTTTTGATTTAGAAGAATAAAAATGTGACAAAATAAAGAAGTTTTTTGTTGTTGAAAGTAGCGTAGGTAAGTGTATCGAACTGTGGGATGCGATCCCAAGCGGAATCGGTTAATCAAATTTTCGGTTTTGGAAACTCTGCTACGAAAAATTTATAGTGAAATTAGAATATTTGCTCGCGCTGAAGACATTCGTAATGGAAGCACATGAATATACAGTAATTTGTTTTAAACAGTTTGTAAAACAAAAAATTGAAAAGTATTGACATAATTTGCCTAACTCCATCGTTTGCAATACAGAAGTTTTTCAAGTCTCAAGTTAAGATAGCCATACGTATTCTCCTCGTCTCAACAGGCAATAGATGGCCGTTATTGAAACCTCGTAAAACTAAACGTTCAAGAAAAAGCAACCAAAATCAAATCTTCATTCTACTCTCGAAGCGCATTAATTACGCCGAAGCGATTGGCGAGGCTCATCTCCACGGCTGGGCAATGCAGATCCGCAGAAACGTCATAACAATGGCGAGCTATTGGCGACACTGTGTTCAATTTAACCGGAGCGAGAATCAAACGCTATATCTTCCGCACCGATAGCAATGTGTCTTACATCTAAGCTAATCGGCCGATTGCAAATGCTACCAATAAAACAAAAATTTTGAAAAGCTTTTCACGAATTTTTAGAATTAGTTAAAAATCAGTATATTTTTGTCGCGCAAAGAATGCCAGCGATACAATACAGAACATAAACCGAGTTTAAGGGGGGGACGGGGAATATGTCCCCCAAATTTTTGAAGTGGGGGAGATATAATATCTTTTGTCCCCACCACTTTTTGTAGCCAAAACACATAGGTCTAGCATTTATCAATAATACATTATACCAGCGGTTCCCTAACTTTTTTTTAGAAGCGCCCTTTAAAAACTTATCAAAACTAGCGGCGCCGTAATGAAGCTAAAAGTAACAAATTTTAAACTTCACCAAAAAATTGTATTTAAAATAGAGTTACCATATTTTTACTGCGCAAAAGGAGGACAGGTTTTCTAAAGGTCATCACGTCCGCATATGCCCAATTTTCCGACCAAAATCAAGTGAAAAGCAAAAAATAAAAAGGTCATCACGTTCGCAGATGCTCAATTTTCCGCCCAAAATCAAGTAAAGAGCAAAAAAAATTAATAAAAAAGGTCATTGCGTCCGCAGATGCTCAATTTCTTGCCCAAAATTAAGCAAAAAGTAAAAAAAATATAAAAAAGGTCATCACGTGGTATTAGTTTGAGCTGAAACTTTCCAAAATTTTTGTGTAACAATGACTTGTCATGTTCAAAATGCCAAAAAAAAGACATTTAGGCGTTTTTTAGCGTCCTCGGAAAAAAAATTTGTTTGTTAAAAAGGAGAACATGTCCTCCAAAAGGAGGATGAATGGTAAGCCTAATTTAAAACTTACCGTAATTGTTTATTGTGCAGTAGCAAAATATTGAAGGCGGATGCGCTTAATGTGAGGTGCAAGCTGATTGCTTTGTACTCATTTTATCCAATCGCGGTTCAATATTGGATACTGCAACACGCATTTCGCGTTCAATATCAATCTTGTTGCGATGCAATATGAATCTTGTTACGATTGTAACAATGCTTAATTATTCATTAAGTAACGGGCCATTGTTACATAATATACCACGTAGGCAAGCTACGCATTGTGACGTGTAACCATGTAATCCTTTCACAACCAAATCTTCCAGGCACTATTTTCTCATTACAAAATTTCGAGATACAGAGCAGACTCAACACCAAACACCAAGTGCGCGAAGACCTGCGACTAGGGTTACCAAATCACTTAAAACCTTTTCAAGGACGTCTTAGCACTTCAAATAGTCTCGTGTAAACTATGATCATACGTAAACCATATCGACTTCTGGAGACCCTCCTTTCGTGAAATCCAAGTGTCACTGATTTTTAACACATTAGTGCAAAGCTGTGCACTGCAACTGCAAGCAATAAGAAATAAGCTGAAATGCAAAGTCGCACTGATTTACATTTCTCTGTAAAAGAAGTATTACGGTATCGATCTGGTGCCAGAATAAAATTTATGATTGAACGAATCAGGTTACTATAAATAATACACCTAGTTAAATTGTCCCGATCGGTGTAATTGGGCACTGGCAATCAAAATATGAAACACACTTAAGCTAAACTTAACAATATTCCAGCTGCACTGACTCGTTTTAAGATCAAAGCGACTAAAGGCGCGCCTAAAAACTGAACAGTATGGGTTTATTTTATTACCCAACAGTTTAGCTAAACTATTACAGCTTTTGGTACTGGTAGGCTACAATATACCATTTCATTAGCTCACTGCAATTTACACAAACTAACTAAACTGATACCAATAGTTTTACACTTGATATTGTAGACAGTCTACATCCAAAAAACAATAATGCAGTATATACAGGAAAAAAATTCACAATAACAGCACAATTGCTCACCAAATCTGCATCCGCTCGGAACCTAGGTAGTGAGAGTTGAAAAGAAAATGAAGCAGCTAGCTAAACTAGACTATACAGCTCTTGGTAGGCTAACACTTTTACACTTGATATTGTAGTCTACATTAAAAAGTATGGCTATTCTGCAATCTGCATAGTTATTCAACCTAGAACACCCAACTACAGCAAGTCATCTCAACTAACGGAAAAGTCCCAAACGGTGATCGTCGGAGTTCGGAACATCTTAGAATTTGCAACAAATTAATCTGCATGCCAGCGTGACAAATCAATGTTGCCAATTTTTTTTTTCGAGCTGGTTCAAAATAAATTCTGATCAGGATAGACCAAAATTTTTCAAAGACATTTTTGTGTTTTTCAAAAACACTGTCATTTTTAGTGGCAAATTCAAGGACTGTCCTTAAGATTCAAAGACGTTTCGCAACCCTACCCGCGACAGATGCAACAACTTTTGCGGCGCCCCCGGTAAAGTCTCGCGGCGCCCAGTTGGGAACCGCTGCATTGTACAATCACACGTACAACATGTCACACCGCCACTAGAGACGTAAAAAATTTCCAAAGCAAATCTTGGCCGACAAGCAGCTGCGATTGTATTGATGTCAGTGACATGGCAAAGGTCTTGGTTTAAGGCAGGGATGTCCAAAAATTTCATTGAGCGTTGAAGACAGCTGACTAAAATGTTGACTGGGCCGCAAAGCCACCAGTATATCAACAAAACGTCTTGTTCCTACTAAAATTTTCGGTGAAGTGCAAAAAGAAAAGGTCTTCACCAGTTCAAACTTCCTACTTTTGCTGAAAATATTAATGAAGCGCATTAAGAAGACTCAAAAAGTTTTTTTTTGAATGAGTTGATACTGGGCCGCATCCACACATTAAGTATAATGGGCCGGTAATGGGTCAATAATGGGCCGCAATGCGAGACATTCCTGGTTCAAAACTATTTTTTTAAGGTGTTGGTCTTCGCCAAGCGCGGTTTTGCTTTGCCAAATTGACGCAAAAGCACAACAGTGATTGTTATGTCACTTGAGGTAAACGTTGCTGTTGTAAGACCTCGAGTGGCCGCACAATCGCTGTTGCCTGTTGTGCTTTTAAAGGTTCATGTTCGTCAACGTGGCAAACGAATTCGGAAAGATGAGTAAAAAATGAATAATTCCCGAAAAATGGAAAGCCGATGAGGCAAAAATTAGATGGACATGTCCTTTTCATAACAAACTCAAGATGTTGATCAATAAACTCACAAAATCTATAAATTGCCTTTGCAGGCATTTAAACTTAGGACTGCATAATCGACGTCGGCGTTCTGTAATACCGGCAGTATTCAAGTGACATACTTTTGTCAAGAGTACGTACGTACTTTTGTCAAGAGAACCTATGACACAAAATTTGTCCCCCTCCCACTTTTTATAACCAAACTCGGTCCATGATATAGAATAAAATGTACTGTCATTGGAAGAGTTGTGAACGTCACTTGGAAGAGTCATCACAGCTACCAAAACTTTTCTCACAAGAGCAACAAAATAAGAATGAAAAAAACAACATTAACGCTATGTAGTAGTAAAAATAATTATGTTAATGAATTAATCAGTAGAAATACCTTCGCACGAAAACCTTGGCGATTCCCACATTCCTGCTCGATAACAACGCAAAATTCCTTTTCCTCTCATTTTGTAACCTTTCTTGCACCGGTATTGAACCATCGATCCTGGTTTAAACCTCACCCTCGCTCGTCCATTTCCAACCAGTTTTGCATTGTGTACGTTGGGTGGAGATCCACAACCACCTGGAGGTACTCAAATTAATTACTCGAATTTAACAGCTCAGATGGCCGACAATTAAGAGTGTCCGAATCTGGAGCTGTAGACTCGAATTTGATTCCTAGTAAAGTCAAACCAATGACTTTGATATTCGTATTTACAGCTTTCGCACTGGATGCTCAGCATTGGAGGGCCTGAGAGAAACAGTGTGGGAAATAAGCCGGCAAGTTTACTTGAAGTGCCGTTGGGAAAGGCACTAAGCGGGATTTCCACTATCGTAGAGGGGTAGACAGATGGCTGGCTACTCTTAAACAAGCTCGTTTTAGCGCTTTGATTGCTTTCTCGTGATAGGAGGACTAAAATGTTGTTAATCAAGACTGAGTCAGTTGTTAATAATATGCAACTAAACAGAACACATGTAGTTAATCAAGTTAATAATAATAACTTAAACAACAAGTTAATAATATGCAACTAAAATGTTGTTCATAATATGCAAATAAACAGAACATATGTAGTTAATCAAAACTAAGTCAGTTAAAACTTAAACATTAATATAACAATAAAGTTAAGTTTGCACATGCTTTTCAATAGTATCCGTCCCCCACGAAGCGGATGGACAATTACCTAGCAGAAACGGGAAGCGAGGGAGGGTAAAGTTGCTGTGGCAGAACGCATTGTTTGATGATAAACAACATGGTCCAACTTTGCATTTTAGTTATTTCATTAGGTCAACTCCTACCCGTATATCTGAAGTTTCTAACTACGTTGCAGAACAAACTTTTCTAAAAATTAATACAATATCTGAGCCAGATGTGTAACAAGCAAAAAATTAAAAATTAAAAACAAGAAGCATAATTCACAAATTTGATAAAAATAGAAACAACGTCAGCTCCATAACAATGCCGATACTTGAGGTAAAACATTAAACAGAAAAATATCAATTAAACGCTTTCGGCTTACTTAAACATTTGATCGTAGGCCGGGACCACGTTCTGTCATCGCGGCAGTAGATGAAAGCACGTCCAGTCAGCGAGTAGCCTCGTCCACACGTGTACTTTATTACCGAGCCAATGGAATACCGTGACTGTGCAGCGGGGACGTAAGCGTTTGTAACAACAGGTGGTGAACCGCAAGCACCTAAAGTCAAAACTTTTATGAGTTTCTTTGATCGAACAAAATCCTAAAAAATGCCATACTTCAACCCAAATCCTAGCTTGTGTTGAACAGCCCAGGACTCAAAATTCTAGTAATTGGTAATAGTTGTTGGGTCTCGTCTCGGGCCCAATTTTGCTTACAGAGAATGTACGATGATTTTACAATGTAGGTTCCTGTTTGAAGGCGTTAAACCCATAACCCAGTCAGATCAATAACGATTATTATCAGTATGTTCTTTTTTTAAAAGATTTAATTTTTCCAAAACTTTTGTCAAAAAAGAATCCTCCGAATAAAGAAAGAAAGGCTAAAAACACCTCTTATCTCTTCAGCTATCTGCTAGTTCTATACCACCCACCAGCAGCTATTGGCATTATTATGTTAAAACTAAAACGCGCGTAGTTGCTCATGGACGCAATTCTCCACCGCAGAACTCAGTAGTCAGATTAGGTTACACAACCCTTTGAACTGAAGCGCTTGACTTCTTGAAGCTAAGAGGTGTGACAGCGGTGTGAGTGTTGAATTGTCGCAATTGGTGATTTACTGGGTTTAGAGAAATTTTAGGCTTGATATTTACACAAAATGCTACAGGCGTTATAGCAAACAACAAAGAAATACGAAACCAAATATTCTTGTAATAATTGTTTAATCCTAACGATGAGTCAGGTGCAGTCAGACTGAATGAGACTTTTAGATGCTAAATGGGATGTTTTATTTGTGTTGTTGTTGCGTCAAAATTTTATGATACAATGACTTTGTGCAAAAGTGATGATAATGATAAACTAAAGCAAACATGTCTCAATGCTTTTGAAAAGTCTCATTCAGTGTGATTGCAACTTTAGATCAGAAGTGGGAAGCTTGAGCTGAACGCAGTTGAAGCAAAGTTTCTGCGTGTAAACGCGGCTTTGCAGCCAGACGGAAAAGTTGCTGCAAAACACCACTGCTCAACAATTGTTTTCTTTTTTTTTGGAACGTCAAATATTATTATCTTTTTTTTGTATTTTGTTGCATATTTATTCTCCTATCACGAGAAAGCGATTTAGGTGATAAGCGATCAATTGGAATTTACTACGAGTGCATTTGAGGCACTGAGTTCGAAAATAACGTTGTTTTTTTTTGCATCAGTTCTAGTTGTTAAAGATGCGGTGTATAGCCACGATTCTGTTAGAGTTGGTGCGGCGATTTTGCTTAAACCTCGGAGCAATATTCCAAACTGAAATCTCATAACAAATGTTTTTAAACGCATGTTAACAAAATAGCATGTTTGTTTACAAACGCTTTTTATTATGTGCGGAAAGTCATTTTCGGTTTTTCACTTAATCATTCTCTCAGCGTGGCAAAGCAGTTTTGAAAAAGGTGGCATCCCTTAAGCATGAGTGGGAAATGTGTGTGGGCCTAAAAATGACTAGGGGCCAGCAACACAAGCCTCCTCCTTCTTTTCAGGGCTCTCAATTTGTAAGTTCTGTTTATTTGGTAAGCTTAGATCTGCGGTTTGTGGTGGGCCTACATGTTGTCGGTCTATGCATGTTGTCAGTCTATGCATATTGTCGGTCTTACTAGCAGTGGTTCTATTATTTATTATTTATTTTTGCTAGAGAAGCGTTGCGCGATTAATCAAAAACAGTAAAATGGGATGTGGATCAGGAAAAAACGAGGTGCAAAATCTTTTCAGAGAGAGGCTGCGAAAAGATCATAGTCCAGATCTGCAGAAATACAGAACTGGCACGGTCGTTGAGTCTGAAGCCTCTCTCAATTTGCAAGCAGTAAAGTTATTAGAAAGAAAAACAATAAATATCAGACGAACACAAAACTTAACAGTTCATAGCATTGCGCATAAGTAAGAAGAGCTCACGATGTAGCAATACGCCAAACAAAAAACTTTAAACTGAGATAATTACGTTAAACACTAATAAGGAAATTCTACATAAACTTAAACTATGCTTTTTCCATTGCTAGCAATGTTTTAATTTTATGTGCAAAAAGATTTAAACTTAAGGGCAGATTATATTTCTAAAGGACTGCATTCCACTGCATAGCTTCTTCATACCGGATAAAACGCTGAGCGAGTGTTTTGGTTAATTTGATCACGCACCAGTTATAATCACAGGCAAATTTTGTGGAATAAAAATGAGTTTTAAGAGCAAATTGAAAATATTGCAGCAACAGCCAACAGACTAATTGTGGATAGCATTTTATTGAACGTTTTCTACCATAACTTTTGGTCCTCTTCAGAATAAAAATTTTTAACTACATTTTAAGAATAAACTAACCATATGAAAGTATTTAATAAAAACCATAGTAACTTTCAGCATTACAGTACTAACAATTAACATGTTATTACCTAACATTAATTCATATACAGTACAAATCTTGCACAAATGAAATGACGTATTAAAATCTTGCACAAATAAAATGACGTAGTAATAAATAAAACGCACTACAATAATAACTAATATATGAAACGACATAACAACTGCACCGAGTTTAAATACACTTGCTAAAATATATTTAAGAGAAAAGAAGACCCCCTGCATATATCTGTGTATTTAGTTTAGGATTGTGTTTTTTTATTAAAAGAGCTTCTTGAATTTTGCTCTTATATTCCGTGTTACACGTTATAATTACTTTAAAACTGTCAACATTTATGTTGGCTTGTTTGCATGATCGGCAATCATCTATGTGATTTTGCTATTGCTGATTTTGCTTTGGGTTGGAGGTGCTCTTGTATTCTGGTACCTAAATGTCGTGTTGTCATACCAATGTATGACCTATTCGTATCACACGAACAAGAAAATTTGTACATTACATTTGATACCAATTATTCAACAGGAGTAACACACTTTTACTAAAAATGCAATCTAACTTTCAAAGCTACATAATACACGTTAATATCTACATCAAATTTCATTTTAACAAAGTTACTGAGCTTTTTTGCAAATTGCTGGGAAGGTTTTCCAAAATACGGTAAGCCAATTGTAAACATAAAATCCTTTTCATAGTTGCTCGACGTGTTGTTATTTTCTTCAAATTTTTTTATGACATTATTTATAAACCAATTAGGATAACCATTATTCTGGAATATCTTGCATAGCTTTTTGACTTCACGCGTATACAATTCAGAATTCGAACACACAATTTTAGCGCGGTGCAATAAGCAAAACCTTAAACCAGTTTTCCAAGAAGAAGGACATATAGCATTAAAATTTAATAATACTCCAGTATTGGTGGGTTTACGCCAAACACATGTCTCATAACCATTATCCAACAACTTTATTTGAACATCCAGGAAATTTAGTGTCGAAAATTTGGTTGCTTTTTCTATAGTGAACCTAATATCTTTATGTTGCGAATTTAGCACTTCCAAAAATTTTAAACAATCATCATCACAGTCAAAAACAGCATAAACATCGTCAATGTATCTCAAGTATAATTTTGGTAGCAATTCTTCATTATTTGCAAAAATGTTTTTTTCGATATATCCTAGAAAAAAATTAGCTGGAGTAGGTCCAAGATGTCATCAACCAAGAGCCCATAGTAACGCCATCAACCTGCTTGTAGAGTTTATTGTCGTACATGAAAAGTCCCTGCGTGGCCATGAACATTGATTTGCGAAATGCGATTTTATTTACCGGAACAGCATTGCAACTATCATCATTATACATGCGATCTATAATTAACTTAATGGTTTCGGCGAGCGGAACATTTGTAAACAGCGACACGGCATCAAAACTGACCATGGAATTTCCGTTGTTGAATGGGGTTTCTTTCAATCTATCAGTAAATTCTTGAGTGGATTTTAGCAAGTAGGTGTCTGGAATATAATTTTAGATTACAAGTAGGTGACTGGAATTTTAGCAAGTAGGTGTAAATACAAGAGCACCTCCAACCCAAAGCAAAATCAGCAATACGGGACCACATAGATGATTGCCAATCATGCAAACAAGCCAACATAAATGTTGACAGTTTTAAAGTAATTATAACGTGTAACACGGAATATAAGAGCAAAATTCAAGAAGCTCTTTTAATAAAAAAACACAATCCTAAACTAAATACACAGATATATGCAGGGGGTCTTCTTTTCTCTTAAATATATTTTAGCAAGTGTATTTAAACTCGGTGCAGTTGTTATGTCGTTTCGTATATTAGTTATTATTGTAGTGCGTTTTATTTATTACTACGTCATTTTATTTGTGCAAGATTTTAATACGTCATTTCATTTGTGCAAGATTTGTACTGTATATGAATTAATGTTAGGCAATAATATGTTAATTGTTAGTAATGCTGAAAGTTACTATGGTTTTTATTAAATACTTTCATATGGTTAGTTTATTCTTAAAATGTAGTTAAAAATTTTTATTCTGAAGAGGACCAAAAGTTATGGTCGAAAACGTTCAATAAAATGCTATCCATAGTTAGTCTGTTGGCTGCTGCTGCAATTTGGTTTAGTAAAACTACCTCTTTGCCGAAAATTTAAATTGAAAATAGCCATTAAAACAGCGGGATGGATATTTTTATTAAATTCAAAAACCAATATTTAAATTTGAAGTTTAAATATGTCATTCAATTTTAACAAATTTAGTTTATGATATAACGAAGAAAGTTTGGTATTGAAATAGACGGTGCTCGAGATAATTATTATAATACAATTTTGTTGAACTTGGACTTTTTTTAAATGTTTAAAACCAAAATTTTTCGAAAAGGTGACACCGTATTGCATGGGCTAAAGCGAAATAAACACTTCTCAGTACCGATAAATTAACAAACTTTTTCAGTTGAAGCAAGATTTCTTTAGAAATGCATAACTTTTGTTGAACGTGTTGGAAGTGGTTGGACCAAGAAAGTTTGGGGTCATTTGGTACTCTAAATATTTAATTACACTTTTCTGTTCAATTGGTCCAAGATCTGACTGTATGCAAAAATCATTTCGATAACTGAGTTCTTTTTTAGAAAATAATACCGTATTGGTTTTTGTGTAATTTATGGAAAGACGGTTGTGTATTATCCAGGTTTCGATTTTACGTGGTTTAATCTCAGTTTTTATCGTAAGTTTTTTAACATTTTTGTCCGAGCAGAGCAAAACTGAGTCATCTGCATATAAAATTATATTAAAATCACAAAAATTTGGTCAGTCATTGATATGCATTAAAAAAACGGTTTGTTCGAACTGTTTGTCCTTGGTAATCGGTGAGTTAGCGCTTAGGTTTTCACCTATTTCAACAATCTGTCTGTTTAGTTCTTCACAGATATTTTAGGGGGAGCTTATTGTTTTGCCGCTAATCTTGAGTTTCAGTGGCATAGTAAATTTTGGTTTGCTTTTTTTAAGAATTTGGTTGACAAACTTCCACGTGTACCCGGCTTTCTAACACCTTCAAACGAACTATCAAAGTAGTTTCGTTTAAACGAGTTAATTTATTCCTGTATTTTTCATACTCACTAAACAAATTTAGATTTTTATCTTTTATATACTTGCACCATAGGCTAGCAGCTCTCTATACGATGATTAGCAAACTCCATCACGTGACTCCTCCGTGACGCTTGACTGGGGTGACTCAGAATTGAAGCAAATCTGTTGATGCAGAGTTCCCGCTGTAAGCAATAAACAATTTTTAAAGGAAAGTGTGGGGGAGGAGTGAGGAAGTGTGAGGGGAGGTGAAGGGAGGTGTGGGGGAGGTGAAGGGGGTGTAGGAAAGTGTGGAGGGATGTGTGGAGGGAGTGTGTAGAGGTGTAAAAGAAGGTAAGGGGAGATATGGGGAAGTGTGGAGATAAGTGTTGGGAAGTGTGTTGAGATGTAGGGAGAGTGCATAGAGAGAGAGTGGGGAAGTGTGTTGGGGTGTGGGGGAAGTGAAGAGAGATGTGGGGAAAGGTATGGGGATGTGGGTAATAGTAAGGAGAGATGTGGGGGTGTGAAAAAGTGTGGAGGAGGTGTGGGAGAGTGTATGGGAAAAGTGTGGAGGATGTGGAAAAGGTGAGGGGAGATGTGGGGGGAGGCATGGGGATGTGGGAGAAGGTAAGAGAGATGTAGGGGGTGAGAAGTGTGGGGAAGGTGTGGGAGAGTGTATAGGGTGAGTGTGAGGGAAAGGTGAGGGGAGGATGAGGTGAGGGGAAGGTGAGGGTAAATGGGAGGTGTGGAGAAGGTAAGGGGAAATGGAAGGTGTAAAGAATGGTGTGGGAGAGTGTATGGAGTGAGTGTGGAGGGTGTGGGAAAGTCTGTTGGGGTGTGGGGGAGGTAGGGAGAGATGTAGCGGGGGTGTGGAGAAGTGTGGGTAAGATGTGTGTTGGGGTTTTCCATACGCCCCCGCACACTTCCCCATATCTCCTTTCACCTCCTCTAAACCCCAACACACTTCCTTACACCTTTTCCCACACCCCCATACCTCTCCCTTTACCTCCCTCTACACTCCTACATTTTTTCCCACATTTTCCACACTCACTCCATATACTCTTCCACACCTACCACACACCACTATTTCCCTTACTTTCCCCCACACCCTCCATACTTCTTCCCTCACCTCCCCCTACACCCCAACAAACTTTTCTACACTCTCCACACACACCCCATACACTCTCCCACTTCTCCCCCATATTACTCCCCATACTTCACATCCCCCAAACCTCTCCCCACATCCCAACACACTTTTCCCCGCTCATCCCATACACTGTTTCACACCTCCCCACACTCTCCACACCTTCCCCTACTTCTCCACACCCTCAAACCTCTCTCTACATCTCTTTTTACTTCCCCCAACCCCAACTCACTTCCCCCGCACCCTCTATACTTTCCCCTCACCTCCCCCCGCACTTCCCCACACCCCCCACACCTCGCTCCACATCTTCCCAAACCTCCCTCACGCCCCAACACACTTCCCCAAGCTCACCCCATACACTCTCCCACATTTCCCCCCACATTTCCCACACTTTCCCCACACTTCTCCACATCCCCGATACCTTTCCCCACATCTCCCTTTTTCTCCCTCCACACCCCAACGCACTTCTCCACACCTTCTGCCACACCCTCATACTTTTCCCTAACCTCCCCCACATTTCCCTACACCTCCCCTTACACTTTCTCCACTCCCAACACACTTTTCCAGTCCCCACTCCTATATCCCCGCACTTACCCTTAAAAATTGTCACTTGTTTACAGTACGGTTACACCAATGACATAATAGAATGAAATGAAACTCGCTTTCTCTTCCTTGTTTTTTTATTAACTCACTAATTCACTTTTTTCTCTGTGTCTACGCGGCGCGAGGCGTAAGTGATCGTAAGTCTTCAGTGACAAAGTGTGACAAAGTGATCGTAAGTATTCAGTGACACAATATTCATCAGATTGAAGAAGGCTACCAAAGGCCACCTCCTAGATGGAAGCTTTTGTAGAATAGGACCGAAGCATTTCATCTGCAGTGTCAACTCCGCCTTTGTTTTTGTTGTAGTGCAAAATTGCTTTTGGCTTTCTCTTCTCTTCTCATCTACTTCTTCTGTCTTATGTTTAGAGGAAGGCAAGAATACTGCCTTGTTTTTCTTTGCTTTGTAATCCGCTTTGAAAAAGATGCTGCTATTTATTCATCAAACTTTTTCTTTACATTGCCACTAGAGAGTGATGCTCTCTGGTGGCAATGTAAAAAAAAAATTTGATGAATAAATAGCAGCATCTTTTTCAAAGCGGATTTCATTTGAAACTTCCCTTCAATGTCCTCTGATGATACCCACTATTGTTGTATGTTGTTACAAAAGTTTTTTTGCAAGAAAACCTGGCTTTTTGATATAGGCCTACTTCTGCTCTAAAAATAAACTTGCGATTTTTTTCAAGCGCAATGGTTGCTACATCCAAGTCCAACATATATAAGCAATGTCACCAATCTTTGTCTGTAACTGTATTCTGCAGGGCGCAGGCCTACAATTGTCCAAATTGACGTGCAGTCAAAACCGTAGCTCAAGATATGCAAGGATTACAACTTTCGCATTCGTCTTTTAGAAAAAATATGAAAGCAGGATCACAATTTGCTGCTGAAATTTTTTGATTTTTTAATTGATCCCAAATATGTCGCTCTTCTTTCGTTGTTGCCTCCTTTTTCCAATTTTATTAGAATGGAGCCATCAACGTACGAAATACGTGATGATTATCGCAATCTTCTTAATTAGTGACCATTTCTCTTACGCTTCTTTTTTGAAGTCTTCTTTACAGCGCAAACACACAGTTGAATCTTCACCCAAGTATGAAAGCTTATACCGGCCGGTTTACGTGGTGAAATCGGCATCGTTTTAGTTGCGGTAATTTTAAGGTTCAATTCACGGGCTGGTCAAATCGACCGAAATTCTCGGTGACCCACCACCTCAATGATGTTTTGGAGTTCGAAGATATCTTGCTCATGCGCTTAACCGCGACATTTGCTTTATCACAGCAACTCGTTATGCGCATAGGTGTTACATCAAAAGTATAATATTGATAAAAATTCGAGATTTTAATATCTGTGCGCGACAACAGAAATACCAAAAACGCCAAAGTTACCACAGAAAAGATGATTGCAAAAGTGTAAAAAAATTTTGCTGGTAAGATTTGTCAGTTGAATGCTTTAAAAATTTGTTGGTAAAATTTGTCAGTTGAATAACACAGCACTGCAGCAGGTGCTATTGTTGCTCTTATCATCCGTACCGACTTAATGCTTTGGAGTTGCAGGCAATTATTGTCAAAGCAAATATACTGGAATAAGTTTCATAATCTTGCGCTTGGCATATATAATGAGCGGTATGCTCCGAGATTAAATTTCAGGTTGAATTTCACATAAACAAAATATTCAAAATTCACATACCGGTAATTAAAATATTCGTCGACAGCTTGGCGCAGTGGTGTGGAGCGTCGTTTTTATGACGACCATGATCGCAAGGTTGACGGTTCAACCTCCAACCTAGTCTCGTTGTTGCGTTCTTGAATAAGATGCTTCACAATGATTATCTTTGCTTAATGGAATCTGGTAAGCAGCAAATTAAAGAAGTCAGAAGAAAATTCAACTAGAAACCTCGAAAACAAAGGCAACTCCTAACGAGTCTGGATTCGTCCTATGCATAGCATTTCCGCCGCTTTCTTGTGACAGGAAAATAAAAATGAAGAAATTAATCAATTATTTTACAATTATGTACAACTGCTCAAAAGGCGTACCTCACAAACGTATCGAAAAGCTTTCTTGTGATTTTTATGGCTAATACACGATGTCGTTAAAACAAGTTAAGCGTAATACTCATGTCTCGATTTACGTTCTTGAATATTTTGTTTTGGTTTACAGCAAAATAAAAAGTTCCTACATGATATCGGCAAATGGCTATCCCTGTAAACCATCAAAGTCCTTCCACATTTTTTTCATAGATTACAGCTGTAGTAAGTTTTATTTTGTTTACGCTGACACAGTTCCACATAGCTGATACAATTTAGCGAAAAACAAGCATTTAAGTCAATAGGTTGGCAACCATGCAGCAGCAAAACTAGACAGCAAAAGACCGTTTCACGGTCATCAAAGTCAAGCTGTAGCTAAAATCTGTAATGTGAAAATAAATATCAATACACCAGAAAATAACAAGTTCTCACATTAAGTGATATGCGGAAGTTGGCATTGTGATAAGCGACATCACTACCATTAGGTAAGATCAGCGGTTCAAACCTCGGGTCGTCAAATCGAACACAGCGTTGCCAAAGGCTTGACACCGTTGCGACAGTTCTTCGAAGTTCAAAGATGCATAATGCCAATGGCGAAAGTAGGAAATTTTTCTTACCGGTACTGCACCAGAAGCCCAGAACAATTGTGAAAGCAAAAAAAATTTTTGTAGTCGCTGATAAAAAGAGGCAAATGCAGGGGTGAAAGTAAAAAAAATTTCGTAGTTGCAGATAAAAAGAGGCAATAAGTCTTAGGTATCCATTTATCCAGTCAGCAGTCACAAAGTTCTAATGATACTAAAGATTTTTAATTTTAGAGAACTATGAAATATCAGATAATCCGAGAATGGCTAAAACGCAAATAACTACTTGTCTCAGGATTATAATGAATCGCTTATCTGAGACTTGAAACAATGTCCTGCAGCACTGTTTCCTGCATATTGGAGAGTAAACGATTTGCCACAGAATTATTTTGACACCAAATTTGAAAAAGCTATTTGAGGGAAATATGTACAAAAAATTCCCAACATTCATTTTTGACTCGTTATTCTAAGATTATAACCACAAACGTAACGACACATTTTCAACCAAGAACATAACCACATAATCTCAATCAAACATTCAATTATTAAAAAAATTTCCATAAAGGCCCATAGTGGTTATCTTTTCTCAAGTTTTGTTGAGCCATGCCACTTGTTGAATGAGCTGCTCTTCTTTGCTTTCCAAGCTAAGTTCTTAGGTATGGCTCTGGATTCCATTTCTCACATGGTGGCCCCACAGTAAGCCTACTGTCAAAGACCTGCTTCTCGACATTGTTCATAGTCATTGCATTTGCGCTATCAGTGATAAGTTGCCAACTGGTTCACCACTCGGTAACGGAAGCATCAAATTAAACTCCCTAACTCCCACTGAGAGAGAATATTAGCAATAGCAATATGGTTACAGTGTAAAAACATTTGGCGGCTTATCTGTATGCGTAACACAACTTTCTCATATATCCTTGTAAAAACAAAACATTTGATAAAATCTTTCGCGCCCCTCACTTAAAGAACCCCTGGGCTAGTAGGCTACTGGTTACGTCGTCATTAAAATGAGGCTATTATTTGCGCGAAGAAAAATTTTAGATTGTGATGTCCAAGTTTTTGTGCTGATTTGCTGTCGGCCGCGTGGCGCAATAGTTTGGAGCGTTGTTTTTTATGACGACCATGATCGCAAGGTTGACGGTTCAACCCCCAACCTAGTCTCGTTGTTGCGTTCTTGAATAAGATGCTTCACGATGATTATCTCTGCTCGGTGGAATCCGGCAAGCAGCAAATTAAAGAAGTCAAAAGCAAAAATTCAACTGAAAAACTCGGAAAAAAGCAACTCCTAACAAGTCTGGATTCGTCCTATGCATAGTACCTCTGCCACTTTCTCGTGACAGAAAGATAAAGATGAAGAAATCAATCAATCAATCAGGCTCTAACCACTGAGTAAATTTTTTCCATCTCTGCTGCCATAATCCAAATAGGCCTGCCGCCCAATTTCTCTATAATTTAAAAAAACAAGTGAGAAAATTTGCATTGTTTTTACCAAATCTACTGGCACTGTTTTGCGTTTTGTGTCACCTATCGCAGCCATACTTAAACGTCAGCAATAAGGTATAACTAGCTTGGTAACTCTTTTTATGGTTTTAGTATGAAATCATTCCAGCAAATTGTGATGTATCAGAGAGTTTCTGTAATAAGCGTTGAGATTACCACCGTTAGGCAAGCTTGTCAAAATTTGTCGCTTGCAGCACCTCTTTTTTTTTTGGCCACGAGCCGCCACTGAATTTGGTTAACAAAACAATCCAATCTTGGTGATTATACTCGCAGTGTTACGCAAGTGGCGGGGTTTATATCTGCGGCTTAGCGCATAGGCAATACAGCTCCGAAGAAACCTCGCAGCGGTGGCGAGCCTTTGGCGACACTCATGCGCGACTTGACCGGTTGGGGAATTGAACCCCAGACCTCTTGGATCAAAAGCGATGGGCTTCACTACTGAGCTAACCGGCTGGTAAACTTGGTGAACTTTATTTTTAAAAATAAATACGGAAAAGAGAAGTTTTTACTTACCTATGCATTGGAACTTGACGTCAGTGAAGTTCCCATCTTCTCTGCACGACAAACTACTGTCTCCATGTGCGATGTAACCATTCTCACACGTAAAACGAACGATTTGATCAACACCGAGTGTTCGCTGCTTTCCGATTACTCTGGCGTTCTTGACCTCAGGAAAGTTCGAGCAACCGACTGGAAATAGTTGAACTTTAACTTCACAGAGCAAAGTTTATGTTTGTCAATAATTTGTTACATAACCTAAAACATTGAAAAGGTTGCCTAGGTATCTACTCCAAATTGACTTGAAGGTAGGATCATATATGCCAACTTCCAGGTTACTCAGTCTGCTAAGAGGCTCACATAAGTCAATTTGGAGTAGATACCTAGGCAACCTTTTTAATATTATTTTAAGCATTTGACAATTTTTGAGTGATCGATCCTATTGAGTTCTTGATCTTCAATGAAGCGGTGTCATTATTAAATTTTTCTATAACCTACAACAGCAATAAATTATCGAGTGAGATTGTTTCTACTACTTATTGCTGAAGGCATATTCTTGAATAATTTCATGAAAGGAGCCCGAATATTTTGATCAAAATGTCGGCGTAAGCAGATGGTCAATAATCCAGGGCATCATTGCATTCACGTAGCTGAACCGATATTCTATAAAAAGAGTCAAGCGCTTAACTAAATTCAGCAGGACGAAATAAGTACGTTTTTTTTGGCCAAGGCTACAAGCAGGACTTAAATCCTCACTGAGAAGTACATGAGATAAAACGAGAATTGATAAAAAACAAGAGTTCTGACTGTGTTGTTGGAAAAACAATTTTTTTAATGGCATGAAGTAAAGAGTGGCGACGAAAAGCATAGAACTACTAAATCAATCAAATTCAAATCAAATCTTCACCATACTCGCGGTACTACACCGAAGATTTCCCCTGTCCACATGCCCAGATTTTTCCTGTCCACATGCCCAGATTTCACCTGTCCACATGCCCAGATTTTTCTGTCCACATGCCCAGATTTTTCTGTCCACATGCCCAGATTTCCCCTGTCCACATACCCAGATTTTTCTGTCCACATGCCCAGATTTCCCCTGTCCACATGCCCAGATTTCACCTGTCCACATACCCAGATTTTTCCTGTCCACATGCCCAGATTTTCCCTGTCCACATGCCCAGATTTCCCCAGTCCACATGCCCAGATTTCCCCTGCCCACATGCCCAGATTTCACCTGTCCACATGTCAATGTTTCCCCTGTCCACATGCCAATATTTTTCCTGTTCAAATGCCCAGATTTCCCCTGTCCACATGCCAATGTTTCCCCTGTCTACATGCCCAGATTTCCTCTGTCCAAATGTACAGATTTTCCCTGCCCACATGCCCAGATTTCACCTGTCCACATGCCAATGTTTCCCCTGCACACATGCCCAGATTTCCCCTGCTCACATGCCCAGATTTCCCCTGTCCAAGTTCCCAGATTTCCCCTGTCCAAATGTACAGATTTCCCCTGCCCACATGCCCAGATTTCCCCTGTCCACACGCTAATATTTCCCTGTTCATATGCCCAGATTTCCCCTGTCCACATGCCAATGTTTCCTCTGTCCAAATGCCCAGATTTTCCCTGTCCACATGCTAATATTTCCCTGTCCACATGCCCAGATTTCTCCTGTCCACATGCCAATGTTTCCTCTGTCCCAATGCCCAGATTTCCCCTGTCCAAATGTACAGGTTTCCCCTGTCCAAATGTCCAGATTTTCCCTGTCCACATGCCAATGTTTCCCCTGCACACATGCTCAGATTTCCCCTGTCCACATGCCCAGATTTCCCCTGTCCAAATGTACAGGTTTCCCCTGTCCAAATGTCCAGATTTCCCCTGTCCACATGCCAATGTTTCCCCTGCACACATGCTCAGATTTCCCCTGTCCACATGCCCAGATTTCCCCTGTCCAAATGTACAGATTTCCTCTGTCCAAATGCCCAGATTTCCCCTGTCCACATGCTAATATTTCCCTGTCCACATGCCCAGATTTCCCCTGTCCACATCCCCAAATTTCCCCTGTCCAAATGCACAGATTTTCCCTGTCCACATGCCCAGATTTTCTTTGTCCACATGTCCAGATTTCCCCTGTCCACATGCCCAGATTTTTCCTGTCCACATGCCCAGATTTCACCTGTCCACATGCCCAGATTTTTCTGTCCACATGCCCAGATTTTTCTGTCCACATGCCCAGATTTCCCCTGTCCACATACCCAGATTTTTCTGTCCACATGCCCAGATTTCCCCTGTCCACATGCCCAGATTTCACCTGTCCACATACCCAGATTTTTCCTGTCCACATGCCCAGATTTTCCCTGTCCACATGCCCAGATTTCCCCAGTCCACATGCCCAGATTTCCCCTGCCCACATGCCCAGATTTCACCTGTCCACATGTCAATGTTTCCCCTGTCCACATGCCAATATTTTTCCTGTTCAAATGCCCAGATTTCCCCTGTCCACATGCCAATGTTTCCCCTGTCTACATGCCCAGATTTCCTCTGTCCAAATGTACAGATTTTCCCTGCCCACATGCCCAGATTTCACCTGTCCACATGCCAATGTTTCCCCTGCACACATGCCCAGATTTCCCCTGCTCACATGCCCAGATTTCCCCTGTCCAAGTTCCCAGATTTCCCCTGTCCAAATGTACAGATTTCCCCTGCCCACATGCCCAGATTTCCCCTGTCCACACGCTAATATTTCCCTGTTCATATGCCCAGATTTCCCCTGTCCACATGCCAATGTTTCCTCTGTCCAAATGCCCAGATTTTCCCTGTCCACATGCTAATATTTCCCTGTCCACATGCCCAGATTTCTCCTGTCCACATGCCAATGTTTCCTCTGTCCCAATGCCCAGATTTCCCCTGTCCAAATGTACAGGTTTCCCCTGTCCAAATGTCCAGATTTTCCCTGTCCACATGCCAATGTTTCCCCTGCACACATGCTCAGATTTCCCCTGTCCACATGCCCAGATTTCCCCTGTCCAAATGTACAGGTTTCCCCTGTCCAAATGTCCAGATTTCCCCTGTCCACATGCCAATGTTTCCCCTGCACACATGCTCAGATTTCCCCTGTCCACATGCCCAGATTTCCCCTGTCCAAATGTACAGATTTCCTCTGTCCAAATGCCCAGATTTCCCCTGTCCACATGCTAATATTTCCCTGTCCACATGCCCAGATTTCCCCTGTCCACATCCCCAAATTTCCCCTGTCCAAATGCACAGATTTTCCCTGTCCACATGCCCAGATTTTCTTTGTCCACATGTCCAGATTTCCCCTGTCCACCTGCCTAGATTTTCCCTGTCCACATTCCAATATTTCCCCTGCCCACATTCCCAGTTTAAGTGAATCCAAAGCCCACGAGCTTTCGGTATCATCATAGTCCGTAAATAACTAACCTGGAAACTTGTGTAAAAAAAGTTTTGTTTTTACCGCCATCTAGTAGCAGTGGCCTAGCCAACCTACTGGTGTACTGGATTTACTGCATGTGCTAATGACAGTGAGCTAGAATCAAAAGCGGATATAGGCCGACAGTAGAACTAAAAACCGTATGGGACCGCGCGGTACTATTTATAAGACAGTATTGGACCAATAACACCAAACAATGAGACGGTTTCATTGGTCCTACTTATAAGACCGAATCGGACCACATGAAACCATTTACCATACCGTATGGGACCAAATGTAACCACATGGAAACATAAATAGGATCGTATGAACTATTCAAAACACCGCAGACCGAATAAAACTATTTAAAAGACCGTATGGGACCGAATGCAACAATTTATAGGACCTTATTGGACTAGAAAGAATTATTCGTAAGACCGAAGACACCTCATGAAACTATTCATGAGACCGTATGGGACCGAATGGGATCACATCGAACCATATAGCCCAGATGTGGGCAAACTGGTTGCACGAAGGGCCAGATTTGGAAAAACTGTTGAAGCCGCGGGCCGCACACTGATTGAAAAACGAGGTGAACACCTTTTTATGTTTTTTTCTTTTTTTTTTCGAGATCACAGTCCACGTGCAAATGTGATCTCCAAAATGAGGTTTTCACTTCGTTTCCTCGTTTTTCATTTCAGTTTCGGACCGATGAGGCTTATTTTTTTGAAAATCATTGCCATCCGTCATCTCTAAACAAAAAAGGGCTTCCCTTCAATTCTTGGAGGGTATTTAAGTTTCAGTGAATGCTGGCGGGCAAGAATAAAAGAACCGGCAAGCCAGATTTGGCACGCAGGTTGTAGTTTGCCCATGTCTGATATAGCCTATACTGTAAGCCATATGGAACCAAATGGAACTATTCATAAGACCGAATGGGACCAAGGGGACCATATGAAACCATTTATGAAACCGAATAGGAGTACATGAAACCAAATAGAGCCATTATGAGATCGTATGGGACCACAACAAACCATTTATAGGACCGTATGGGATCCATGGAATCATAAATAAGACTTTATGAGACTGAATGGAACTATTCATAGAATCGAAGGGGACCACATGGAACCATTATGAGACCGCATGCGATCACACAAAAACATATATAAGACCGTATGGGACCGATTTCGGACCAGTGCAGTCCCACACTGCCTCTTTTGGTCTCATGCGGCGGGCCCATTGGCCTTACAAACTTATTTACGTTTCCCAATACGAGTCCATAGGATCCCATACGGTCATAGAAACAATCCCATATCGTCTCCACGGCCTTACAGTTCTTATACATAGTTTCATGAGGTCCCGCTTATTGCCATGCGGTCACATAAACGGTCTTATACGTTTACACGCTCTTGTAAACAACATTACGTTATTCAATACGTGTCCATACTGTTCAATTCGGTCCCATGTGGTCTTATAAACGATTTCTTGCGATTTTATTTGGTCCAATGCGGTTTTACATAAACGGTTCCTGGCGGTCCCATATGGTATTATAAATGGTTCCATGTCCAAATGGTATCCTTCGGTCCCATAAACTTCATGCGGTCTTATAAATAGTTCCATTTGGTCCTATGCGGTTTTTAGTTCTACCACAGTTTGTACTTTGCCGTTATCAATGCGATGCAACCACATATGACTGCACCAACTCATTGTGAGCCACCGTCACAAAATGACCGTAAAAACAAGACCTTTAAGGCGTTTTTAAATTGAGTTTCCCTACTAGTTATATAGGGACCATGGTATCATCATCAAATTTTTGATGTCGCAATTGGAAAAAGTGAATACGACATCAAAAGTTTGATTGTGACGCAAAAAGCTCGTGTGCTTTTTGCCCACTTAAACTGGACATGTGTACAGGACAACTGTGCTTGATTTGACGGGCCCGGTAACTGAACCCCAGACCTCTGCACCGATAGCCAGGGCCGAATTATACAGTGGGCAAACTGTGCAGTTGCCCCGGCCCCCGCGCTTTTGGGGGCCCCGCACATTTACTAATTTTTAAATGCTTGAATGTGATGTGATGATATGCAGTATTAATTTTAGCTCAAACTATGGCTTGCGGACGTGATGACCTTTTTTAGGGGTCCTCTCCTGGTTTTGAGCGAAAATTTTGACATCTGAGGTTGTGTGACTTTTTTTGCTCTTCAATTGGTTTTGGACGGAAAGTTGTGGACTTCATTAATATCTGCCCAGGGCCCCGTGTTCTCTCGCCCCTGCCAATAGCGATGTTTTTAACAACTGCGCTAACATATCGGTATTAATTTTAGCAACAAATAATCCATTTTATGAGCTGTTTTTTTGCTTTATCGATTACCATTTCTTTATAATTGTTGTTTTATCGATTGCGTTTGAAACACTGAAACACAACGAACGTCAACAAATTCTGGAAAAGCTGAACGCTGATGGAAAGACTTGAGGAACATGCACAAATTTTGTGGGAAAAAACAGCAGCTTTCAGGGTGGAAAGATAATAGAGCGAATTCATAAGCATCGCAAGAGAAGCGCTGCGGGTACACGTGACCTCATTTAATCTATACAATTCATACAGAGAATTATTCTCAGAAACTTGGAAAACATTTCTGGTATTAAGATGATTAAATCAAGAAAAGATTAAACCTTCATTATACTCGCGGTACTACACCAAAGCGTGTAACTAGTGAAACAGATCAAAATCACAACATTCCTTTCTTGCGATTTGCTGAAGGCAGTTCGAAGTGGAGAGCCATGATGTCTGTTACAAGCAAGGCATCTGATGATGGAGCTATTAGAGACAAACTGCGCGAAAAAAATCATTTACGTGGTAATGCTCTTATAAAATAATTCAGAATCTGATAGAATGTGGGACAAATACTGCTGGTAAACACGTATAATTCAAAAGAATGTTGGAATGTTTGTATCGTGGACCATCGCTTTACATGTTAGTTGTTGGGAATAGGTTTTGTGATTAGCCAACAGCAAGTCAATTAACTATGCTTTGCAAAATGAATATTTCATTCGCATTTATGATCAAATCAACAATAGATACCTGGAGATTTCTTGCAAGTGAAAGCAACAGGATATCGACATGGCACATCATTCCATCGACCTTTCTTATGTTTGATGATGACGACACAATCCTCGTTGCTAGACAAGTACTTATTGGGTTGGCCTCGAAGCCAATACCGAAACACCTAAAATATATTGACATCCGCAAACGAAATCACCTATCAAAAAGCTTGGGAAATAAGAGAAGCGAAATATTGACAGAGATAGACTGGGAAAGTTTAGCTTCCGTGGATTTTGGTTCAGGTTTCATATTAACAACTTACTAACTTGTCTGGACCGGCTTCTCTTCGGGGGTCGCAGGGGCTGCCGGCTTATCCTTGGGGTTTGCATGGGCAGTTTTTCGAGTCGGAGCCTTCAAGCATCTCGATCCTCTACAACAGGGGTGGGAAATCTGTGGCCCGCTTAATTTTTGAATGTGGCTGGCATCAGAACTTTGTTAAGTGTACAACACTCCCGTAGCATAAAAGCATTGATTAAAAACTGCATCACATTTAACTACATGCTATATTTGTGACGTGAAAGCGGCGCCAAAGTCTCTGATTTACGATAAAAACAACTCACCATGAATGTTTAATAAATTTGAGACGTAACACTTTGGACTTGCACAGCAAAGTTTAAAAACTAATAGTAAATGTGGTCATAGGTGGCGAAACCGGGGGGGCCGGGGAGGCCCTGGCCCCCCACTTTTTTTTATGGGGGGCCCTGGGGGGTCCTAATTTACGTGTTTATTTCTACAATATTGACTCTGCATGAATGCATTTGAAACTTGATAGGCCTACCATCGAAATTAAAACCCAAGAAAGAGCTTAAATCCAGAGATGTCTTCTTTAAAATTTTGCTTGTGGGGTGGGAGAACAGAAACTAAAAGCAAGAACCGTGGGTCTGAAGCCCACATAAATTGGACATGTCACATGTGGACTGGCTAAATATGAATTGTAGGTATAGGGCCGGATTTACGTAAAGGCTAAACAGGCTGAAACCTAGGGCCTCGGAGAAAATGGGGGGCCTCATCACGAACAATAAAGACCTTTTTTTTTCTCTTGACCGATACTTTCAATGGAAAACAGAACTTCTGAGAACTGAGGACGAGTATAGCCTACCTTTTTATTGCTCTTCACCAAATCGATATTTTCAGTGAAAACAGGACATCTGAGGACGTGAAGACCTTTTATTTGCTCTTCCACTCAGTGTGATCACATAGCCTGAAATCTCTCATTGTCTAAATACGGCCCTCAAAAGCGTGTTTAAGAGCGGGGCCATTGTGCCATGCCCACCCCCCCCCTCCTTTGACTCTAATGGTGCCAAGTGACTGAAATATGCCAGATTCTTTTGATGGTTTCTGTAGCTTATGGTCACGGGCGAATCCAGAGGGGTAGGATGAGGGATATGCATACTCCCACCAGCCATTTTCAAACATGTTTTTGATGCATACAATGTTTCTGTAATTTCGAAACTCTTTGATAGCTATAAGCCTTACGCCTTGAGCACGCATAATTAAAATGTGCGAACAAAATGCATCATTTAAATTACAAAAATAAGAGCCCAAACATTTTAAAACATTTGAATGTCAGAGACGTTTCGATTTAAACTTAAACCATTATCAATCTAAAAAATATAATTGCGAAAAAAGAGAAAAAGTTACTATACGGACAAGCTCAAAGCAAATCATGAACATATTTTTGAGCTTGTCCGTATAGTAACTTTTTCTCTGTTTTCGCAATTATATTTTTTAGTTTGATAATGGTTTAAGTTTAAATCGAAACGTCTCTAACATTCAAATGGTTCAAATCATTTTGGCTCTTATTTTCGTAAATAAAATATTCAAAAAATCGTTATATTGCACTCCAAAATGCATCATGTTTGGCGAAGCACTCAGAATTAGGGTCAAACAATTTAAACACAATTTGCCTAAAAATTATTCAAAAAGCACTAAAATCGCCATTACAGCATGTAAATTTTCAAATATTTCCGGGAAAGCACGCCCTCGGACCCCTCTAGAGCTTTTCTTGTTTCTCAATCAGCTTCAAATTAGTTTTGCCGAAAAAATATCCTAGAACAAAATGTGGAAATTATGCCCCCCCCCTTTTAAAATTTTTCGCTACACCACTGCCGGCCCTGGTTGTAGTTGAAGAAAATCTGGTCATTGGTTTTGGGCCCCCCCACTTTAAAATGCCTCCGCCATTGCTGAATGTGGCCTGCTGAAAATATTATGCAGTCGATGTGGCCCGCTGTGCTTTGCAGGTTCCCCACTCCTGCTCTACAACAAAGGCAGCTCTGGTGGGACGCCGAGGTGAGACTAACTAAGATTTTCAACTTAATCTCGCCATCGAATTTAGGGACGGTACTTGGTCTTCGACAAAACGGAGCTAAACACAGGTGGTTTGTTGTTACGTCATAATGCTGCTGGCGTGATGATAAATACAACCAACCAAAAAGTTCTCAGAGAACCTGAGAAGTCTCATTTGGAGTGATGGCGCGTTGACAGAAACAGACCGGCAAATGTCCACGCTGTTCCACCTCGAGTAGGTAAAAAAGACAAGATGTACGAACTAGTGATACAACTGCGACTCATGAATTTGTTTGATTTCGATCTGGTGTAAAGAGTGAACTTACCACAAGACCGCCGGTGACACTCAGCGCTAGTGACGTGATATTTAAGTATAAGGTTAAAGGCTTCTTAGTTCAGGATAAGCTGTAGATACCGGTACCATATAACCCAGACTTAAAAGTTAGGTAAAGTATTTAACTAAGCTAATAGAATTAAAAGTGCCACTCATAAACCCCGTTGGTGGTGCAGTCCGTAATTGTATTGCCGTGATTACCACAAAGGCCTGTCTGTATCGGAAAAGCAAGTGCAGTAATGTGCCAGCTCCACCAATCTATGGTACTAGCACCAAGGCAAAGCTATCCATTTTCAGATCAGTCTATGTGCCTATTTTGACTTAAGATCATGAGTGTTGGATCATGAATGAGAAAGTGAAATCTCAAGTTCGAGCAGCCGAAATGGGATTCTTGCGAAGAATTAGCGGTTTGATCTTGTTGGACAAGGCAGAAAGTCAAGTATTCGTGAATTTCTAAACATCAAATTGCTGCTTCTCCAATTAGAAAGATCGCAACTGTGCGGGTATAGATAACTGGACTTGTGACACGAATGCCCAAAGAAAGAACAGCCAAAAAACTGCTCTGCTCAACACCCGTTGGTCGAAGGCCTAGAGGCCGTCTCAGAGCTCGATGGTAAAAGTACGTAAAAGATCTTAGTTGGTCTCATCTTGTTGTTGCAGAGGATCGAGCGGGATGCTAAGGCTCCAAATCGAGCAGCTGCCACCTCGACCTCTCAAGGATAAGAGGTCGAAAAAAGCAAATATTATGGTTGTGCAATGTGCATCTACCTGCGTCTTTGAAGAAGTAACCATTACCAATTAGTCATTCAACATATTGTCAAGGTCAAGTCGAATACAAGATCTTTGCAACTCTTAAATCCAATTGCTGTAGTTTACCAATGTTTTATCACGGTAAATGAAGCAATTAAAAACAAAATATTAATCAGCGTGTAAAATGCTAAATATCAAATCTAGCAACAACGTTGCAAATGCCAAATTTTTGTGGATCCCCCGGTTGCCACCAACTGGAGGTGTAGCGAAGCCTTACCAAGGAAGATTGGTCCGTCCAATGAAATTGCGATTCCGTAGCTCTGTCGTTTAATCCTGTCCACTGGTATTTGCTTCCCAATCCTGCCAATTATTCAAGATCTTGCTCACTGCATGGCTCAGTAATTTAAATGCTAAATTGTCAAAACATTCAACAGTAGATGCGCGCAATTAAAACATAGCACCGCTGTAGCTCGTATTTACGACTTTATTTACTTTTTTATTACTGTTTTCAACTGGCCTAAAATCAGAACTTTGGTACATAACCACCAGATTATTTGGTTGCTGAAGATATTACCACCGGTTGTCCCTGACAATAATAATGAGTAGCAACTGTATTTTATCAAATTTGGACGAAGTGATTTTCACAGCCCACTGTGGAATGGTGAACTGCGCAAATCTCACTTTACCTCCATTGCTTTGGATGAAAGCATAAGCATGCATACGCTCTAGCTCAGTGGCTCCTAACCTTGGGTTCCACCGAACCCCAGGAGCTCGGTGAGACTGTAGCAGGGGTTTGACAGAGATTAAAATAAAGTGTACACAAATAGTCTACACAAAAAAGCATAAAATTGCAGTGAGTTAGTATTTTTGCGTGGAATTCATGTTTTGTTTATTCTGTTTCATTGAATAAAAAGATTTCATATGTTACAAATCATAGTTCAACGTTGACTAAAGTTAGCTCCGAGTTTTGGAATTATACCGGTAAGTTGACACCAGGGGGAGGTGGGATGTGGGATATGTATCCTCCCCACCAGCCATTTTCAACATTTTTTTAGATAACTCTTAATTTTCCATAATTCCAAAATCTTTGATAGCAATGATTCTTACGCCTTAAGCTTGAATAAATCGAAAATGTGCGAACAAAATGTATCATATTTGATGAAGGGCTCACAATTAAAAGCAAAAAAATTAACAAAATTTGCCTCCACAATTGTTCAAAAAGCACTAAAATGGCCATTACAGTATCTAAATTTCCAAAACGTTTTCGGGGTAGCATGTCCCCGGACCCCTTAGAACTCTATATCTTTCTTTCTCAATTTGCTTCGAACTAACTCTGTCGGAAAAAAACTACGCTTAAAAAATTAAAAAGTTTAGTAAGGGTTCCGTGCATGATACTTGTTGGGGTTGATGCCTCCTACAAGTTTAAGAACAGCTGCTTTAGCTATTACTGCAACTAATTTGTTCTTTTGAAGTAACACTTTAAAAAAACATTTTGAAATACGATAATATGAAGCGAAAATAGCTTTAGGAGAAAAAATAAAGCCATAGTAATTCTTAAAACTGGACGTTTCGGCAGCAGATTCAGCTGTCATCATCAGCAGTGTAACCAAGGCGGTACCGAACTGAAAGTTTTGTTTAACGCTCAGCATAAAAGGGACAGTGTGGGAAACAAGCCGGCAAGTTTACTTGTGTCGTTTGGTAAAGGCACTTAGCGGAATTTCGCCTTGTTAGTGTGATAGACAGATGGCCGGCAACTCCTAAGCGAGCTCGTATAGCGCATTGATTGCTTTCTCGCGATAGGAGAATAAATATGAAACTCAATACAACAAAAAAAAACAATCTTCGATATCAGTTATTTATACAATATGATAAGCATGAAACAAAACGTTACCTAAAACGTAAACGGGTGTGTTACTGGTTAGAAAAAATGGCGGATCAAGCCCAATAAAGATTGTAATTTTAGTGTGAGGGTTTTGTCAGGAGTTTGAGCTCTGCCTAATCAAGCAGTCAAATTAATGCAGCTATAAAAACTTAAATATTACGTTCTTCCCAAATAACTCCAATACAAGAATACGAAAAGCATGGGATGAAAATAGTTAAAGGAGGAAAAGTAAAGCCACTGTAATTCTCAAAACTGAACGTTTCGACAACATGAATTCAGCTGTCATCATCAGCAGTGTATGCAAGGCAGAACAAAACTGTAAGAACTCGAATTTTAATCCTAACTACGTTACAGCATAACCCAAGCAACATGTCAAAACAAGTAGTGTAATTATAACAAAAAAAAGTAAAAATTGAAGAACAGTTGTTGCTCGGTTGCCCTGTTAAGATGACATGTTAATGCAACTTAGAAAATTCCGCCTTGGTGGAAAAGCAGACATGGAACCGAGTTATTCTACGGATTATCGACATCATCTGGAACATCGGACACAACTTTCGTCTGAAGGATAAGCAAAAGAACTTGATAAAATCTAAGGTTGTATATTTCGTGGGGGTTGTATTTTAAAAACTAATTGCTATGCAGTACGAGATTTTTGAATGACGTTTGCTTAGCAAACATTGGGGGGGGGCATAAAATGTCACCAAAATATAGGGATTAAAACTTCAACTGACTTTGAGATGTTTATTTGAACGCTGAAATGAATTGGTTAGCATAAGTGATACGTTTTTAAAAGCAATAGAAGCTTACATATAAATATCCAACGATACTTTATGTAAAAGTGTTCGGTTAATAAAGTTAGAGAATGGTAATATCTGCTGTTATCAACCGATCACAAGATCAGAGTAGCTCATACAGCATCATTTCCTCCAATAAAACAATGCAATGTTGTTTTTATATACCTTGCAAATTTATGATAGAGCAGTTTAAAATTTTTATCATGCTTTAGCAGTTCAAAATAGTTTAGTGAAAAAATATTCGTCAGCTTTACTTTACTTACAGTGGGCTATTGCATGTGGACTAATAGTATTTTTTTACTCACTACGTTTTAAACTGGACTTCCACGGCGCTTAACACATGGTTTTAAGATCTCTCAAACAAAAAAAATTTTTGTAGATTTTAAAGGCTATTGCAGTTGTTGTTTCTAGTAAGCTCGCTAGTTTTTGAACCATTTTCTAGTTTTTAAACCATTAACAGCTCAGATGGCCGAGTGATAAGAGCGTCCGCTTCCGCAGCTGTAGACTCGAGTTTGATTCCGAGTCGAGTGAAACCAATGGTTTTAAAATTGGTATTCACAGCTTCCCTGCTTCACGCTTAGCATAAAAGGGACAGTGTGGAGAACAAGCCGGCAAGTTTACTTGTGCCGTTTTGAAATGCACATAGCGGGATTCCTCCATCTTGGTCTTGTAGACAAGTGGTCGGCATTTGGCTACTCTTGAGCGAGCTCCTTATAACGCTTTGATCGCTTTCTCGTGATAGAAGGATAAACATGCAATAAAATAAATATATTTCACAAAAAAAAATTTCCGAAATACAGGTTTTTCTGTTGTGGCCAAAAAGAACAAAAACAAAACTTGGTGCAACTATGTAAGTTGTTTTCAAAATTTTAGCAGCCAAAATCTCATTTAGTCATCACTGAACCACAAATAAGCTCTATATTCTCATAAAATAAAAGTGAAAATTTTTGAAGGTAAATAGACTAAGTTAGCTAACCTACTTGCACTGCATTTTTGTTAGGCTCCATAGTAAGCTAATGAGTTTTGGAAATTTTCAATTAGAAAGCAAGTTTTTAAATGAGTTTCACATGTACCGGTATGTTTATTAGCCTAAAAAAAACGCGCAGTGTAATAAGTGTATTACCACAACCAGTCCGTGACATAACCTTTACCGAATGGAAAACATTGGTCTAGAGAAGACTTAAAAATGAAAGCCACTTCTTATGGGTGCTTTACCACGGAGAAAAATATCTATTACCACAATCTTGTTCGGAGCACTGAGAAAAGCCACTCTAATTTACCTCATTGTGTATTGCACCGCTCGTTCTTGGGCGAAGCCTAATGTTTTTTGATCTACAAAAACGGACCTACACAAAGCACAATTTTATAAAGCAAATCAGTTTAAAAAGTTGATTTTTTTAAAAACAAGAACAGATCTTTCAAGCAGAGGCAGCATGAAGATATACTTTTCTGGCAGTAACGCACAAAAAGACACGTTAGCTGTTGCTAAAGCATTACTAGAAGGGTTCGTGTTATAGCTGTTTAAAGCTCTGAAGAGCTAATATCAGTACTGTTAAAGCTCTGAACCAATATCAGCATGAGCAAAACTTGTTCAGGCCTTTAATGTGGGTCAACTTTAATTCACTGCTCTTGTCGGAAAAAGGATATATTTAAGTTTGTTGGAAATGGAAATAAACCATGCTCTTGTGAACGTAGATAGAAATTCAAATTGGTATTGGTATTTAAGTAGTTTAACACTTGTATTTTATGCATTATCAGTACTGGGGTAAAATTAAGAAAATTTGCTATTTCGTTTATTGTAAAATTATTTTTAAGCATCTCAAGATTGCGACCTTAGTTTAATGTTGCAGAATCAAATGACTTAGTTAAACGAAAATCTATTTTTGCTTTTTTAAAATCTAAACCATACAATGTGATATTTTTGTGAGAAACGCACTCAAACAATGTAAAAGGTTTGTGAGAAAAAGAATGAGGTGGTAAAGGTTTTTGGATACATGGTTCCAAGCAAATCCAGAGGTGCTGCTGTTGCCTTTAAAACTAACATTTCTATAGAAGTGATTGATTGTGAATCGAATGAAAACGGGCTCTGTTTGATGTTACATGTTTAGATTAATAAGGAAATTATACATTTTGTAACATTTAAGGCTCAAGCACAAATAAGCCATCTCTTTTCAACACAATTTTTGCAGTTTTGGCAAATTTTTCTTCTGAGAATATTGTTATAAGGGGTGATTTCAATGTAATTTTAAATGATAATGTGGATAAATACTGTCGAATTCCGCATAGTAATAAAAAAGCACGGACAATATTGTTGAATGACATAAAAAACCTTGATTTAAATAATTCTTTTAGAGTTAAGCATCCTGGTGAAAGACAGTTTTCACGTGTACAAAGCAATCCTTATGCAGCTTCACGGCTTGATTTTTTTTGATTTCAAAGAACAAATTAGGGAGCGCCCAGGTTCCCAAGTTTGGTAGGCTTTTGGTCAAGATAGATTCTTCTGCATCGATTCCGTGATAATGGTACGTCACTTAAATCCTCGAAGCGAGAATATCTTGCCTTCCAACGAAGCACAATTAGAGTTACAATCAGTGCATGAAGCAACGCAGTTTCGAAAGTAACGGGGTGTAAAACTTAAAGTTTAGGAGAGGGTAGATGACACAAAAGCATCGCAAAAAATAGCAATGCAGGGAATGGAGTAGCAATCCACGACCGGTTTTGCTCTTATTTTGAGCTCATCAGGTGAATATAGCTGGAAAATGAAATTCTGACAAATCAGGAAAATATTTTAAATGAAATATTTTAAATGAACTAAAAAATTTTTACTCCCAACTGCATATCTCAAATGAAAACAGTAGGCTAATAGAGAGACGAACATTAATACGTTTTTTGACTAATTAAATCCGCCAAACCGAGACGCAGTTCCTAGCACGGACTAATTTGGTAACCATTCAATCACAGAGCGCAGTGCATAGCGGCAATAAAATACATGCCTAATCATAAACCTCCTGGTTTGGATGGCTTGCCAGTCGATTTTTTTAAGTTTTTTGGAAGCAACTTTCTAAGCTATTTTGGATGCTGCACATTATTCTCGATTACAAAGGACTCAAAATAATTACAAAGGACTCAAAATGCTCAAAACGATTACAAAGGACTCAAAATCAGCGACACTCAAAATGAGGGCCTTATTACGCTAATACCTAAACCAAATAAAGATGCCTTGGATGTTGCTAATTATCGACCCACCACATTGTTAAATTCTGATTACAAATTTGTTTCAAAAATACTCGCTCATAGAATAAAAAATTAGTTGCAAGATCTCATTCACGTAGATCACAATGGATTTATTAAACGCAGATCCATTGGTGATAATGCACATTTGCTGTTCAATGTCATTGACTATGTTGATGCTCATGATCTTTCTGGTAAAATAATGTCGTTAGATATTTACAAAGCTTTTGATAGCCTAGAGTGGGATTTTTTATTCAAATCATTGCATTGTTATGGTTTTGATAAATTTTTAATTGACAAGATGAAAATCTGTTACAGCAGCCCTTCCTGTCGCGTGACTGATAACAATTGGTTATTTGAATTATTTAAAGTTAAAAGGGGGGTTAGACAAGGAGATCCGTTATCCCCGTGCCTGTTTTTTAGCTATTAAATGTTTAGCTACCGCTTTACGTCAAAACCAGTCTTATAACGGATTATTACTGAGAAAAAAACGGTTAAAAACATCTTTATTTGCTGATGTTGCTTTTGCTCTTTTTATTATTAATTAATTAATCAAAGTTTTATTTCCGCAACACGCACAATCATTAACAATTTAGACGGAAAAGAAAAACCATTCGACGTTGTTTTAAAGGATTTAATCGCTTTTGGTGCTGTATCAGGACTAGTGATGCAAAAAAACAGTTTTTTTTGCACTTGTTTTTTTACCTCGTTTTTTTCATGTTTTTTTTTGTTTTTTTTTATTAGAGTCTTGAAAATATAATAATTAAAACAATTTTTTTTTGAAAAATTAAAACAATAAAGCTGCAAGATACAGCAACCATACTATCGATATCAGATGCATTCTTTATTTACATATTTACAAAATTACATTACCACGAACGTTTTCGGCACAACTTTTGGCCCTCTTCAGGTATATCTAAATTAGTTAATCTATTCAAGTATTAACAAAACTGACTGAAAAGAAATTATTAGTAAACTCAAACTGAGAACATTACTAGGCTAGGCTAACTCGTCTAAGAGGTGCTGACTGCTGATAAATTGATGCGGTACATGGATCGAATAGAAAAATAGGGAGCAATTGTTACGCAACATAAAATATTTTCGGTATGAACAAATACGAAGAAATTACAGTGAATTAATTCAATTTGCAAAATTTAAAACACTTGTAACAAAAAAGATGCACCGCTGGCGTAAAGTTGACGATTGAGACAGGGTGAATGTTTCTTTATTAACAGAGCTTCATGAATCTTAGTGTCATAATCTGAACGGCATTTTTGGATAATATTGAAAGTCAATTCCAATTTTCGTTTTTGAGCAGAAGTTGCATGCTGCGATTGGTCTTTTATTGCACTTTTTTGCTTGATTTTTATTGAATTAAACTTTATTTTATTTGAAATATTTATTTTATTTGAATTGAACTTTTTATTGAATTAAACATTTTTATTGAATTAAAAAAGTTCAATAAAAGACTACATCGCAGCATGCAACTTCTGCTCAAAAACGAAAATTGGAATTGACTCTTTCAAAATTATGCGAAAATGCAGTTCAGATTATGACACTAAGATTCATGAAGCTCTGTTAATAAAGAAACATTCACCCAGTCTCAATCGTCAACTTTACGCCAACGGTGCATCTTTTTTGTTACAAGTGTTTTAAATTTTGCAAATTGAATTAATTCACTATAATTTCTTCGTATTTGTTCATACCGAAAATATTTTATGTTGCGTAACAATTGCTCCCTATTTTTCTATTCGATCCATGTACCGCATCAATTTATCAGCACCTCTTAGACGAGTTAGCCTAGCCTGGTAATGTTCTCAGTTTGAGTTTACTAATAATTTCTTTTCAGTCAGTTTTGTTAATACTTGAATAGATTAACTAATTTAGATATATCTGAAGAGGGCCAAAAGTTGTGCCGAAAACGTTCGTGGTAATGTAATTTTGTAAATATGTAAATAAAGAATGCATCTGATACCGATAGTATGGTTGCTGTATCTTGCGGCTTTACGGTGTAAAAAATCAACCTCTCTTTCGAAACTATAAATTAAAACAAGTTTGATGAGAAATTTGCAAGGGACAAATAATGTTTCGACTATAACCAAAGTCTCGTCAGCCTTGCTACGCACAGCCAATCCAGGCTAAACTCATTTCAGACTGTAAAGACTCTGTTTTTGCAATGCTTTACCTGGACATCTCGACTTCACCTCTTTTCTAGGTTGTGCCATATTTTTAGCAGGCGACTGGCCCCAAACAACAATACCCGATGAAAAAGCCTGTAACTACTAATCCACAACTATAAGTTACCGGTAGCCTAACAAATCATATTACTAGAAGCCCGCATGGCAACCCACTTATTTGCAGCTGCAGACGCGTGTCGACCTTTGTATGGTCTCATCAGTGCAGCATAGCAACCTTCCACTTTTCAAGAGTTCCACCTTGAGCAGAATGAGTAGAGGCTTAGATTTGGGGTGTGTAGTTCTTTTGAAGGTTAGAATTTTTTTTTTTTTTTAGGAAGGTGGAAGGTTGCTATGCTGCACTGATGAGACCATACCAAGGTCGAAACGCGTCTGCAGCTGCAAATGAGTGGGTTGCCATGGGGGCTTCTAGTGATGTGGGCTAGTTAGGTTACCGGTAACTTAAAGTTGTGGGTTAGTGGTTATAGGCTTTTTCATTGGGTATCGTTGTTTTGGGCCAGTCACCTGCTAAAAATAGGGCACAATCTAGAAAAGAGATGAAGTTGAGATGTCCAGGTAAAGCAATGCAAAAAGAGTCTTTACAGTCTGGAATGAGTTTAGCCTGAATTGGCTGTGCGTAGCAAGGCTGACGAGACTTTTGTTATAGTTAAAACAAGTTTGTTTTTAATATCAAGTTTAGCAAACAGCATTAAATCGTGTGAACACATTGAACATGACTGTAGATTGTATAGTGATATTGCTTCATTATAGTTTGTGGAGTAGTGCGTATTTCTTAGCCACCGGAATCTATTGCGATTGTTCTTTTTTATTTTTTATTCTTTGCATTGTGAAATTAAAACTGGCAACACCTTTCTGGTAACAACAAGCATGCTTTCCATGATGGATTTAGGGGGCAAAAAAGTCGCTCCTTGTACTCTCCATTCGATCCATCACTACAAGAAGATCTAATAATACACATTATGGTGGCCAATACTTATATTTAGTTTAGAATCGGACTCGAATTTGTTTTCAAAAACAAGTTCGTTTTCAAAAAACAAGTTTTTTAGCTATGTTTTTTTTGTAAAGAAAAAACGTTGTTTTAAAAAAAAACAAAGACAAAAAAAAACGATTTACATCACTAATCAGGACTAGTAGTGCATTATGAGAAGTCAAAAGCTTTTGATTTGGGTTCTCTTCGATGCAGCATTTAAAAATCTTTAACTGATAGAGGATTAGTTTGACTCCGAGATAACGAATATCTTGCATTTTTGGGGATCAAAACACCAATTAGTAAGAATGCTGACACCAGTAACGTGCTGAACCTTAACTTTGAAAATACTTTAAATTAAATTAACACCATTTTAAACATTTGGAAAACAAGGGGTTAAACCTTAATCGGCAAAGTCATAATTAAAGCTTATATTTTAACAAAATTGATATGCAAACTTATGGTGCTTCCAATTTCAATACCATTTTCACTACTGAAAAAAATAAACACCATTTACTTTAAATTTACATGGGATCTAGATAGGAAAGAATAGGCAGACTTAAACTGTGTGCTTCCTTTAAAAAAAAGGGGGGGGGAGGGGCGAATATGATCAAATTAGACTCATTTGTTCTCGGGTTGAAACTACAGCCGGCCAAATGTTTACTAAATGTCAATTACGTAGCACCTTGGAAAGAGATCGAAACATTATCCTTGAGCATTAATACCATTTAGTGTTTTTTTGTTTAATCTAAAAGCTATTCATATAGCAATTGATCAACTAATTTGTTGCTGCTCCTTACGAGCGACATTGAGCGACTTCAAGCATTATGCTACCGTTGCAGATTTAGCTAATTGTAATCACAAAATGTTACGGCTGAATAAATCAGTTTTGTATAACAAGAAACCACTATTTGAACAAGAATTTGTAGAGGCAGGAATTGTTGATCATTTTCAACTGGTGGGTCCATCCAATGAGTAATGAGTATATGTCATGCAATGAACTAGCAAATAAATATCAGTTGGTCTCGAACAATGTATCTCTCATGAAATACATTAAACTAAAAGTTGCTATTCTTATTTCTCGGGAAGCGAACTGAGGCTCTTTTTGTCAGACCGATATGCCTTTGTCGCAGGAGGCCTTTCATGATCTGTATTTTGTTGAAATAAAAAGAAATGTTGTGTGGTTTTATGGCGCTTTATAACTACTAAGGTCCTTTAGCACCAGGACTAAATTTTGTCAAAAATTCACTGACATATTTTTATTCTTTGTTTATTTCATTCTCCGCGCTACACTTAATTGCTGTGCGTTTAGCAAGTGTAACAGCAGATACCAATTTTAAAGTTTTTTGTTTGACCCGACTGAAAATTAAAACCCAGTCTACCAACTTCCAAAGCAAACGCTCTTAACCACTAGGCCATGGCGCTGGTAAGTAAATACAGTAACTGGTTTGTCAAAACATTGTGTTTATCAATTTTAAATGCAAAAATGCAACCCCTTTGAAGCAACAGAGGCATTTGCAGAGTGATTTGAGCATCGCTGTGTTAACTGGAAAGCAGTGTATGAAAACAACTTTTCGGCCACGATAAAAACAAAGTTGCGTCCTTCGCAGATAAAATTAAACTTCAGAGCGATTGTGACGAACAAACAAATTCACGGTTTTAAATTGATTGACAAAGTAGCTGCACTTTTTGCAAAACTGAGGTTGAAACTTTAATTCACTTTTTTGTACCTGTCCAGTTGTGGACTGTTTCTGGGAAAACGTTAGTTCCTTGCTCAGTGTGTTTCTTGGAAAAAACATTTTACAAACAAATTTTTAATAAATTGTTTGGTTTTCCCAATTTTGAAGATTTCACGATTCTACTGAATTGTTTGTTGTTAAATGCTAGATTCATCATTTATAGAAGTGAATACGAAAAGCTGAGGCCAAATTTAGGAAAATTTATCGCACAATTAAAAAGGCCAAAAGTGTTGAATATGTTATTGTCAAGCGATGTGTAGACATAAAAAAGTTTAATAACAAATAAAAACATCTTTCGACTGCATAACAGCGTGTGATAAAAAAATTTTTTGTTTGTTCCCGGGTTCTAACCAAAATTTCCTGCTCACTTACAACCAAAAGGGTTAAAAAAGTGTATTTTTTCTTTTTGAACTTTGCTTTTGTGGTTTTGGGAGTGATTTGTTAAAATTAAAATCCCACTAAGTGCAAGTAAAGTGCAAGTGAATCCCACTAAGTGCCTATCCCAACGGCACCACAAGTAAATTTGCCGGCTTGTTTTGCACATTATCCCTTTGATGCTGAGCGTCAAGCAGCGAAGCTGTGAATACCGATTTGAAATCATTGGTTTGACCCAACTAGAAATTAAACTTGAGTCTACAACTGCAGAAGCTGACGCTCTTGGCACTCGTCCACCTGAGTTGTTACCGTGATGGTTTTCTGGTAACGATGGTTTTCTACAACAGGAATTTCTGGTAACCAGCTTTAAGAGAGTTTACACATTACAGACAATACCAAAGTTTTTCTAATTTGATTTGTTTGCACTAAACTAAATCAGGATGGTTGACATTCAGACTCAAACAACAAAACTTGCTCGATTCATGTGTTTGAGTGAACTTCACCAGGATTTCTCGAGATTTTTTGCCTCAGCAGATGGACTTTGCGTTTGGCATAATGTAAATGGTCTTTTTGACTCGATTGGAATTCCTTGTATTTCAAAGGAATGGCGCCTTTTTATCGTTAGTGCAAGCTGGATTCTAAAAGGCATAGTGCATCAGAATGGAAACAGATATCCATCTATTCCTCTTGCCCACTTAATGCGTCTTGAAGAAAACTATACAAAAGTCCAAAGTATTCTGATTGCTCTAAAGTGTGACCAGTTCAACTGGCAAATAATTAGAGATTTTGGAATGGTGGCATTCTTGGTAGATCTCTAAGTAAATTTACAAAAGTTCACAATGTTACCTTTGCCATTGGGATAGTCGAGACACAACTGCACACTACCATTGACGAATATGTCTAAAACAAACTGAATATTCCGTTGGGTACAGCAACATCTAATGGAACCCTTTAATTGACCTCATTAAAATATTGTTGCCTCCGCTGCACATAAATTTGGGCTTTATCAAACAATTTGTTTAAGCATTAGACAAGAATTCAGACGCATTCAAGCCACTATAAAACTTCTTTACCAAGATTTCTGCAGTGAAGGTGGAACTTGGTATTTTTGTTGGCCCACAGATAAGAAAGATCCTAGACTGCAACAAATTTCTTGAAGAATTGACAACAGAGAGGGCAGCTTTGGAATAGCTTCGCTACAGAGGTTCGTGAATTTTTGGGCAACCACAAAGCTCAATTTGTAAAAACCTGCAGCAAAAGGGACTGCAGAGTGTCCTTCAAAGTTTATATGCTTGACGCTAATCTGAATCAATTTATGAAAAACATGGGTGCATACTCAGAGGAACTTGGCAAACGTTTCCTTCAGGATAGGCTATATTAGATTTTGAACGTCGCTACCCAAGACAGTATAACAAGCGTATAATGGGTAATTACATATGGAGGCTGATCCATGAAAGTGACCTGAGAGTATTGTCGTAGATCTAAATAAACCATGCATTTCTAAGTGATATATTTACAGTTTGCTATTATATCCAAGTGTATTATAGCATTGCTATAAGCAGTTTAGGTTGTCAACTTTGTAAATAGGATAAAATTTTGTTTTGATTTGGTGCTTAAACAAACATAAATTATGAAAACAAGATGTAAACCTCCCCGATAGCGCAAACTATCAAAAAATAACACAAGATTATACACGCTAGATTACACAATTTTAACCAAAAAGCTAAATTTCGAAAAATCACTCATATTCACAAAAGCAAAGTTTAGGTGAAATTATGTGTGTTTTCCCTGGTTTTTAGTCGTAACCAATTAGGAAATAGCACTTAGAAGCTGGGAACAAAAATTGCGTTACACAGTGTAGTTTAACTGTAACTTGCATTCTGGCTTTATCATTTCTAAAAAGTACTATTGCCTACCGAATGTAGACACGATATGACGTTTGATACCGAATGAAAACATCTTTGGACTACGTAAAAATTTTATTCTGTGGAACAGGAAATACGTATTTTATGAAATAGCACCGCAAGATATTACACCGATCTGTAACAAGTAATTGCTGTACTATGTTTTTTGTGGGTAAACTAAAAATTATCCACACAATGCAGTTACTATTTGCTTTGTAAACTGTGTTTTTATTTTTTGTTATGTTAATCGCTAATAATAATAATAATAAAAAAAGCAAAGCAAGCTGTTTTTCTCCAATCTCACCATGACATGCGTTTATAATGTGAAAAAACTAAATTAATGAACGTGGATACAGCTGCTTTTGTATTGAAGTCACTGCAGCGTTGTTGAATCTGGTTTATGTATCACGCATTTTCCTGAAACCGAGGTTATATGTCACAGCCATCTTTATCAACGTTGTCGGAAAGAATCTATTTGACGCGACTAAGAATGTTTCTAACATTGGCGGATCCAAGGAAGGCTGAGGGAGGTCACCGCCCTAAATTTTTGGTTGTACAAAATAATGTAATACACGAAGAACAAAATGGTTGAAAACAAGAAAGTTTTTGGTGTTCTTCGACGGCTAAAGTTGACTGTCTGAGGTGCTGTAGCATCAGTGCATAGTAAAATACCCCCCACTGTACGTAAGAATGGCTTTACCGTATCATGTGATGAGATGAAAAAAAGATGTCTAGTTTATTGGTGCCTTCAAACAGCTTAAAATCTATGCAATAGCAGCATTGGGTATTTTTTTTTGCGGTTGACCCTATCTCAATATGGCACCTCCAGTTGATCATCAACTACCGATAACTTTGGTTGTAAAAAAGCCGCGAGTTAAGTCAACAAAAAAAGTATTTCGGATCAACATCATGTCCAGACAATGCCTAAAGAAAAATTTTTTAAAGTTATTTGCGTGGCGCAGTCACCAGGCCTTCGCGGTAATATGGCAGGCCTGTAGACTGTAGTGTCTATGTCGCGAGCTGACAACTGAGGAAAGCTGAGATTTTGTAATAACATGTGGTGTCTCATCTTAAATCTTCTTGGCAACTGCAATCAAACCTCATTTTAAATGATAGGTACAAGTTCAGATTCTTAATTTTTTTTTGCAACTGCATTAAGAATAAAATCTGAAAAGCTTTCATGAAATCATTTTGCGCTGATAAAAGTTTCTATGAATGTTGTAGCTTTTTGAAAATAAGCATTTAAAACTGTATCATATTTTTTTGTGTATTCAAAATGCTTAATACCGTTAATTCGATTGAAGGATGATGGTGATTTATCATGTTCTCTAAAAAGCAACTCTTGTCCGGCTGAAACAAGTTGCATTGATTAAAGTTGTAAAAACTTTCCTATTTGCTGTTACATTCTCATTGCAACTAAAATTCTTTTTCCAATCTTTGACTACCTAGAGCTGTAATGATTCTCCCACAATACTTCCAAGATATAAAATGCATCAATAATTCTTCTTATACTTCTTCTGCCTTTGCAAACCATCAGTCAAATAAGCTGGATCCTAGACACCTTTATTCCAAACAGAAGAATATAGTTTTCTGCATAGAACAAAGTATTTCTTCAAACTGAAGTCGAAGTAACTTATCAAACTTGCTAGCCAAAGTATCTCATTAAACTTAAGTGCAAGAAAATTTGTGTGCAATTGTTCTTGTTCCAGTCTTGTATGTGCAAACATTAGCAAGATTTTTCTTGCAAGCTTTGGCTTTCCTTTTTTGACAATTTTCTATTTTTCATCAAATGAACGATTTAAAAAAATAGTTTTAACAATGAAAAAATTAAAGTTTCCAACTTTTGAATTAAGAACACACACGTAAAATATTTTACTAAAATATAATCCAGCAATAAATAAAACATTGTTTGCCACAAGCAAAGAATTTAAAGCTCCAACTTTATTCTTGAAATCATTTCCATTTGCCACACAAAGAGGAAAGATTTCCCATTTGCTTATTTGCTTGATCGAATAGCCTCAGAATTGTACAGGTACTCCAGTAACAGGGCCGAATTTAGACAATGAAAGGCCATAGGCTATTTCTATTTTTTCCACAATATATCAGGGAAGACCACAACAAAAGTCTTCATGTCAGCAGATATCGTGTTTTTACTGAAAATATCGGTGAAGACTAAAAAAAAGGCATTTTAAGCCGACCCGGCGATAGCGTATTACAAAGCGTGTGTGGTTTTGCTACACGCGCCTGGTCGGTGCATTGCAAAGAAAATACTAAGCGCGTGCTTTTTTTCTGCTCACTTGCTAGCATCGATAGAACAGAAGAAACAAAGCGAGTATTGCATGTAAGAGATACAGACCCACGACACCCGTTTTTGTGCATGGTACTAGAAGTTTGCTTTTGTAGCCATGGACTGACCGGAGAAAAAGCATGGAGTTGTTTTGCGCGCAAAGCAACAAAGGAAGATTTTATAATTATTTGTATAAGCTTACTTTTTATTTGCAGCTAAGCATGCGGCCCACAGAGACTTTGTAAAACCGAATAACCCGCGACCCACAAAAAATTGCTATAAGGCCCACAGGTTGCCGACCACTGGTTTACATGATCGTATGACGAGATTTGCTATTAATGAGCAGTTACATATCCCGTTGTATAAAACCAAAAAAACTCAATTTTCGATAAAATTTATTGGTACTAAGGTTTGGAGCTCAATTCCTATAACGGTTAGAAATCTTTTAATGAGTAAATTTTAAAAACAGTATAAAAACTTACTACTAAATGAAATTGCCAAAGTTGGAATCAGTTGATAATGATTGTTTCTCTCGGTTGGGTAAACCTTAAGAGAGCCTTCGATCATTGTGTTTTTTTTTTGTTTGTTTTTTCTTTTTCTTTTTACGTATTTAAACAAAAATAGGAAAGAAAAGGAAAAAAGACAAATAAAGCTATACCTTGCTAAAAATAATTATGGTTTCGTTTGCCGTATGCTTAACTCAGCTATGTCGCATGCTCTTTTGTGACTCACGGTCACTTCGCAGTCACCTTGTTGCTATTATTTTACTGTATGTATAATATGTTATTTATCTGCTAATATTGTGTTAATATTTGCGACAAATAAACAAACTGAAGCTGTACGCTATAGGCCTACCGGTATGAATTGCTGACTAAGTCTTACATTTTTTATTTGGCAGTATCCAGAGCTGTAGAACACCGGCCTAGTTTTCATAAACAAAACGCTGCTGCACCGGACTGCTTTGGTTGTTTGTGTATATGACGTCGCTGTCACGTGGGGCCGGTTTTCATTATCAAAACGTTGCTGCACCAGACCGCTTGTTTCTTTCTATAAACGGTTTGCCGGTGCTCTAGAGTAGACAATTCCTTTTTATTTAGGTCCAGCTCAGTCAAAATTTTTGTGAATAATGGTTACAGATGCAGGATATACCAGTGTCAAAAAAATAACAAATAACCAAAAGAACTCAGATGAGGAAAATCAACCCACTCAAAAATAAAAATGAGAACACAAACACAGTCCAAATTTCAAATTAAATATCATCACGGTACAAAATATTGTAGATTATAAATTACAAAAATTAATATTCATTGTTGAATAATTATAATCATCCGTGGCCCCATTCCATCCGCAAAAATCCATCCAAATTCAATTAATATAAATATAGTAACAAAACATTTATATACACATCAAGTATTTATTTTATAAATGCTTATGAGAAAAAATCTAAAACCAAAAAAATTTAATTTTAGGTTTTAATCCTATCATAGAAATGAAATATTACAAAGAAAAATATGAAATAAACATCACTTATTAACATTAGTTGACTGTTATCACCTACAGCAGGCATGTTAAACATACAACCCGCTGGCCAAATACGGTCTGTTGCATGATTTAATTCGGCCCGGCATCAATTTCTTAGTATATCAAAAAAAAAGAGAGTCTCAAGCTCAGTTCTATCAAAAGTTATGATTAAATACAAACCAAATGCTCCCTCCGGCAGCGGAAGGGCAGTAAATGCAAAAACAAGTTTCCATGCTACGTGACCTGAGCTTTGCCCATTTTTTCCACAATGACACAAAACATTAATTTCAAAAAATTTGATTTTTTATGCTTATACAGAGAAACTTATTATTAGGTCTCTTTCACAAGGATGACACAAATCGTAGGTGTTCAATTTTCGTCATGTTGTTTTTAAGTGCAACAACCTTTCACAAAAGTGGCAGCAGTCGTACGATTTTATTTAAAAATAGAGGTGGAAGACGGATTATTAGTTTCTGATCCATTGGGCCTTCCATTCTTTTCTATCGACAGTGTCAACGAGCGGTAACGACCGTATTACAAAATAATAGGCAATGTGGCATAACATTCAGAAAAAATATTCAAAGTTATCCCGAGAAATCTAATTTTAAGAAGGTGCAGGAATGACCTACCGGAGTGCAATGAGATAGAAAAAATGTGACGACACGAAATTTGTTTGCACTTATGAATGCGGATCATTAAAAAAGATCAATCTGCTTCATACTAAAAACAATTAAACACTGTGCAGTGGGCTTCAGTGAGCCCAAACTAGTACTTTGAAGTTTGATCTGATGCAGTCTAATCTTATTGCCCATGCACTGCTGCAACTTGCAGGTTATTTCTTTTTTTATTTTAAAGCAGTATGATAAATAAGGCAAAATTCTTGGCTCTTTGTTATTTATTATTTACGTCGATGACTTTTTTTATTGCTTGAAATACGGAACTACTTTGTCGTTCGCGGATGATACGAGTATTTCTATCAGTGGCAAAACGGCCCAAACACTTTCCGATAAAGGGAACGATGAACTCTGTAATATTGATAATTGGCTGGTAGCCAACAAGCTCTCCCTAAAAGCAAACAAAACAAAGTGTGTATATTTCAAGACTGCTAACTCCAAGATTCCTCCCAGTGATCTAAATTTAGTAATAAGAAACGTTCCAATTGAAAGAGTAGCGTCAGTGCAAGTGTTGAAAACAATTATTCATAAAAATCTATCTTGAAAGGAGCAAAATATGCTAGTTCTTCATGCGAATAAATGCGAGTATATTGCGTGCTACCTTGGGTGCCGTGATTCGAGTCAAACCTTATCTCAGTAAACATTCTTTATTATCGATTTATTATTCACTGGTAATAAGTTGTATTCGTTATTGTATAATTAACTGGAACCATGGTAATTCGACAATCCTAAATCAACTTCAGGGTATTTGAAATAAATTTAATCCATTGATTTTAGGACTAAGCCGGAATGAAGACGTCTTGCCACTGATGAAACAGCACAACTTACTAACAATTAACAATGTATTTAAATATAAAATGGCTGTACTTATGTTTAGATTCCACAACCATACTCTATCATCGGCTTTCGATCCTATTTTTCAATCCAAGTCTACTTCAATGACAACTGGAAGCAATATTCGCGTAATTCCAATAAGCTGTCTTATTACTGTCAGTTAGCAATCAATTAGATATATCGGTCCCAAAACATGGAATAATATCCCGCTACCTATTAGAGAATCTAAGACAATCGCCGCGTTCGAGAAAAAATTAAAACAGCATCTTTTAAACAGTTACTAGCTCTTCCTTCACCCTGCCTGCATAGGTTAAATTGTTTCGAACAGAAAACTGCTTTCTGATATTTTTTTCAGGTAACGTACGTCGAGCCCTGTGACTTCACCTAACTTCAAACCCACCGTCGCTTTTGGACATTTGTATTTAGCTATTAGGCCTAGATTTGGTGAGATGGCAAGAACTATTGCATGCCAAATTGTACTCGGTTCTTCTTGCTATGCCTTCGGCTCCCTCTCAAACAGAATACTAATTTGTTTTTTTTTTTGTTGTTAATCAGCTCTTGCTATCTTGAAAGACCACCAGTTTCCTGAAACAATTTTGCCCCCAGATTCGCAAACAACTTGATCTTGTCAATTCTTATAACACAATCTCTGTATATACTCTTGCATAATGCATAGTCATAATGCATTGTAATAAACATCTTAACAAAAACCATTTCAATTACGAGATTGAATTTTTTTTGTTTTCCCATTTGTGATAGTTGTCGTAAATCTGCGGTCATGCTGGACAGGATTTCTTTAGGTAGGTTTCTTTGCCTGTCAGGCCTTTTGTGGTTAATCTATGGTCACAACGGCGCTTGGTCTGGGGTGAGGTTGGGCCTCTCTGTTTATTCTAGTTGCACTGTGACGACATTGAGTAACCTCGAGATGCCGTACACTGTTATGGTTCGTACCATTGCACTATGTCATAGCGGTGCTGGAGCTGTGGTCTCTCCAGTGTCTTTATATATCTCGCCGTCATATGTTTGCTTTTTGTTCTTTTTTACACTATTTTAGTTTAATCGGGTGTTGCGACCATGCCTACTAGTTTCCTTATCTTAAAGTTTCATTTTCGCCAGCATGTCACAACGTTGATCGTTTTGTTGCTTCTTCCCTTTTCTGTGTCCGTTTGTATTTGAAATCCTATATTGTTGTGTTTTATTTATTGTGACGGTGCTGAAATAAAAGACACCACTACTACTACTACTACTACTACCAATTACTTTTTTATAGCTTCCAGTTAAGTTTAATTAGTGTAATGAGTTGATTCAGGTGTAAAACTGCATTCACTCAACCGTTAAAATAAACCAGTTCTAACACATTCATGGCCTCACATGAAAATTATTTTTTTCTATTGTTTATGAATAAATGTTTCGTGCTGTAAAAAGACCCCTTGTCATCTGTTTTTAACTTATTAGAATACGTAGGATAGGCTACAAATGCAGGCTGAAAAATGAAATATAGTACTGAAAAACAAAGCAAACTATTTGGGATTGACATTCTTTTACCGAGTTGGACCACTTGAGAACAAAACGTCTGGATCCGGCCACAGAGCCAAACTGAGTTTGACATGCCTGACCTACAGGCTACCAAATTAAAAGAAATGTTTGCAAATGGCACAGTTTGAAAACAGACCTTTTTTGATGTAAGGGGAAAGGACCTTTTTTTGATGTAAGGGTAACTCATCCAAACACCCAATCTAATTGTTCAAAATCCCTCAAAAAGATTATTTGGTCACAGCAATACTGGAAACTGATGTCATCACTGCAGATAGTAACTTATGGGTTAGAAAGTTTGTTCGAAATTTAATTAATTTGATAAAGACAGATATAAAGCAATTAGAGCTTAATTCCAAGGTTATGAAATGTCAAATTTCCAATGATGCTGCTAATGTATACAACAAGTTGTTAACTGAAATCATAGATAAACATGCAACCTCAACCTAAAAAACATTTCAGTTTCCAGAACACCTTGGTGGAATTTTGAGTGCCAAAATGCTCGCAGGAAAAGAAGAGCTGCAGAGAGAGCTTTTAGAAAAATCAAATCTTCACACAACAAACAAATATTTTGAAGCATGTGGCTTAGCCCAAAAAATTTACTTAACCCAGCAAGAAGAATATTATAACGGTAAACTTATTGATCACAAGGGAGATGCTAGAGCTACTTACAATGTAGTCAACCAATTGTTGGATAAATGTTCTGAAAGGTGCAATATGTCTCTTTTTAATCACAATCACGTTAAATAATTTTGCTAATTTCTTTGACAACAAAATTAAACAAATTTATGACAAAATACACACTGCAAGGGTACTAACAAAGACGAAAGTGGTGAGGCAGAAAGATGTCATGTCACACAATTTTAAGGAACTTTCACCCACTAACATTATCTGACATGAAAGCCATAATCGATTTCTTGCCTTCCAAAACATGTGAATTTGACCATTTTCTTACTTCCATGGTGAAACAATGCAGTAATTTATTGCTACCGGCCATACTGCACATAGTAAATCTTCCTTTGATTAATGGTATTTTTCCTGAAGTCCTTAAACAAGCCTGTGTGACCCCGTCGTTAAAGAACAAAATGTTAGATGTTGATGATGTTTGTAGTTATAGACCAGTCAGTAATCTGCCTTTTTTGTCTAAAGTTAAAAAATGTGTGCATATTCAAATTGATATGTATTTGTGTGAAAATTTTCTTTATGGTGAGTTTCAATCGGTTTACAGATCTGGTTTCAGCTGTGAAACAGCTCCTGTTAAAATTAGTAATGATATTTTGTCTCTTCTTGATACCAAGTCAAATGCTGTGCTACTTTTGTTTGATCTTATTGCTGTCTTTGACACTGTAAACCACAACCTGCTACTAACTAAATTGTTTGAGAATTTTGGTTTTGCTGATAATGCGTTCAAATGGTTTTCAACGTATCTTGAAAAAGAAGCTATTATGTTAAAGGTGTTAATGATTGAGTGTCGCATGTTGTTAAAGTAACATCCGGGGTTTCTCAAGATTCAGTTTGGGGACCTGTTCTGTTCAATCTTTTCTTTAAAAATGCAGAAATGATTGCAAAATCTTACCGATAACTTAGTTTGGGGTTAGTAGTTATAGGCTCTTTCATTGGGTATCGTTGTTTGGGGCCAGTCGCCTACTAAAAATAGGGCACAACCTAGAAAAGAAATGAAGTCGAGATGTCCAGGTAAAGCAATGCAAAAAAGAGTCTTTACAGTCTGGAATGAGTTTAGCCTGGATTGGCCGTGCGTAACAAGGCTGACGAGATTTTTGTTATAGAAGACCAAAGTAATAGAATTGTTGCCTGCTAGTCATAATGTTAATGCCAGAGTAGTTGCTGACTTGTATATTGATTCAAGTTGTGCTTTAATTTTGCTAAACTTAATGATGGAAAAACATGTGCATAAGGTAGTTAGTACATGTTACGCCAATTTACGGAATCTTGGTAAAATTGCATCCAAGCTCTCCATTGACTTAAAAATTCAACTGGAACATTCCGTGATCTTGTCGCACATTAACTACTGCAATGCTCTTTTTACGACTTGTTTGAAATGTTGCTGAAAAAGCTGACTAAAGTTTTATATGCTGGTGTTAGATTTATTTTTGAACTCCTCGGCACTGCTTCACGTTTGTATATGCTTTCATTTTTGAAACGCCTTCATATCTTGCCTATAAGGTTTCGTAGTGAATTTAAAATAGCTTTATTGACTCACAAATGTGTGCATGGAAATCCTCTATCATATTTAAGAAAATTGATATATCCTCGATTTGCGAGCACTCGTTATTGCTTGCGTGCAAACAATGATAAATGGTTACTTCAAATTATACCACATCCTAGCTTGATCAAATCTAAATCTATGTTTTCCTTTGTTGTTCCAAAAATTTGGAATTCTTCGCCTTTGCCGCTGCGTCAAATTAGCAGTGTTTCGCTTTTCAAAACGCATTTAAAATCTTATTTTTTCAATATTGCTTTTGAGGATGTTGCCAATATTGAATAACTGAGCTGTGTTTTATTATAGTAATGCATTGCCAATGTTGAACAACTGTGCAAAGTTTTTTGTAGTAGCACTTTTTATTTATTTATCTTTGATGCTGTTGGATAGTAAATTTTAGCGATAATTTAATTCTGGTCAACCCCTTCGTCAGATTCATTGAATTGTTGATGAAATCTTAAGGAAGAAAGAAATTGTTATTATTATATTATTTTTTGATTTGTCTCCATAATTCTCTTGCCGATATGTCTAGTCGAGCTTCTTTTTCATTGCAGCCACCTTTATTTTCCCCCTCCAGTGGAATAAATGTCGGTTTTATTTGCATATCCTAAAAACTTTCTGAAAAAGTTTAAGGCGGTCATTCTTTGCTGTTCGTGCCAAAATTTCTTGTTCTAAACGCTCCCGTTCGTTTGCAAAAACGTTCGCAAAAACGCTCCCGAAGTATTCAGTGATCGATATTCTTTGCTGCAATTGGGACCTCATTTTTTGCGAACGCCGAATGTTCTTGTTCGAGAGCGTTTGTCCGTTCGCAAGAAAACTCCCGAACAAGAACATTCGGCTGTCGATATTCTACGCTTCTTTTGGAAGTGATCGGAGATCGCGCAATAAAAACTTTATCACTTTTTGCAGCGTTAGATTGTTGTTTCTCACCGACTTTTTTGCACTTCTAGAATTATAATGTTCCGGGAGCGTGAGTGCGTGAAGTTGTTAGCGGCTGCCACAAGAAAACAATCAAAACTACCGGTATTAATGAATTTGAGCATTTAGCAAAGTTACATCCAGGAAAGCATAGTTACATTATTTGCTTCAAACCTTTCGAATTTAAGAACTTTAAAGCGATGGAAACAACGGCAATTCGGCAAAGAGCGGAATCAATCAATCAATCAATCAAATTTATTTTTGCGATGTTAGTAATTAAACAACAAGAAAAATACAATACAAAATTAGAAACAAAAAATAAAACAATGCGCAGGGAGACTGCGAGTTGACCTTGCGGTTTTCAAGTCAGCAGCCACCGTAAATTAAAAAAAAAGAAAGAAGAAGATTATGTCATAAATTACCATTAATCAGTGTTAGCCAGTCAATGAATCTACTTGTAATATTGCAATAGATGTTCTTTGTATTTTTTTTAAACGTTATTGTTGATGTATTTTGAATTTCGCGGGAAATTTGTTCCATATTTTAACTCCTTGGTATTTAATGCATCTCTGCAATCGAGCAGTGCTGTATTATGAAATGTAAAGATTTTTACTACCTTTCCAGACATTTCTAGTGGTCTTTAGAGATATGTTGCTAGATTTAATAAAGCAATTTGATAAAGTGTAGGGAAGTTTATTAAAAAACTGGGCGTGGACTAGTTTACCAATTTCAAGCCTGTACAGGTCAGTGATTTTAAGGATTTTTAATTTACAATAAAACGATGTTGGGCTATCTTGCATATTACTACCGCCGATCATTTTTACTATTTTGTTTTGGAGACTGACAAGTTTTTTTAAAATAAGACGGATAAGTTGATCCCCAGATTGGGAGTCCATATAAAAGATGGGGGTGAACTAAAGCATAGTAGACATGTAGTAGAGCTTTTTTTGGCATGAAGTGTCGCAATTTGGAAATAATATCCACGCTTTTTGATATTTTATGTTCTGTGTTTAAAATATGGTGGTCGAACTTTAGTTCGTCATCAATAGTTACTCCGAGATACCTAGCGGTTGTAGTTTGTGGAATTAGTGAGTTATTTACGAAGAGTTTAACATTAGGAGTTGGTTTGTTAGGTTTAGGAGGAATGATTAGGATATTAGATTTCGTAGGATTAATTGTTAACTTATTTGCACTCAACCATCTCATTAAGTTAAATAGGTCAACATTCATTTTCGATTTTAACGAAAGTTCATTGTCACTGTCAATTACTAAGCATGTGTCGTCGGCAAACAGTCGTGGGGTAGAATTGACCGCAGATGGTAAGTCATTGATGTAGAGTAAAAATAGCAAAGGACCGAGAGTTGATCCTTGAGGTACGCCTTATTGGTTTTCCAACACGCAAGAGTTTGTGCCTCGGACAGAAACGTATTGTTTCCGCATCAGAAACGAGGAGATCAGATCATTTGCAGTGCCTCTTATTCCGTAATGGTCTAGTTTGGTCAAAATATTTTGTGACAAACAGTGTCGAAGGCATTAGTTAGGTCAACAAATATTAGTCCCGTGAATAACCGATTGGAAATGTTGTCCATTGAAGTAGTGACGACATCTATGAGAGCGTGGTTAGTGGAAGAATTACGTTGAAAGCCGTATTGTGTTTTTTCGATGATTTCATGTTTGTATCAGAAATTTATTAGACGTGTATAGGTGAGTTTTTCCAAGATTTTTGAAAAGCATGAGAGGATAGAAATTGGTCGATAGTTGGTCGGATTTTTCCGGTCACCTTTCTTAAATATGGGCACCACTTTTGCTACAACACAATTTGTGGGAAACAGCCCGTTGGTAAAAAAGAATTTAATGAATATATGTAGATAAGGGACAAGTATTGTTGAGGCTATCCGAAGAAAGTAGGAAGGAATGTTATCATGGCCAACTGCCTTATTCATGCCAAGAGAGTTAATGACATTCGATATTTCTGCATAACTAGGAATGTCTAAAAAAATGGAAGACGAGATACGATGAGATAAGAATTTTAGGTGTGAGTTCAATTTCGAGTTGAAGCAATTTTGGGCAAGGTTTGAGCCAATAGAGCAAAGAAAATTTATTAAAATGATCTGCGATAATTTGAGGATTCGTAGTTTTGTGTCCGTCAAGTTTTATTGCATTTGAATTTTCGTGACCGTGATTTGATTTTTGGGGGAGTACTGACCGAATTGTATTCCAAACTTTTCGGGGATTATCTTGGTCTTCCTATATTTTAGAAGTATAATAATTTCTTTTAGATAATGTTTTGATTTTTGTCAACTTATTGGCGTATTTTTTGAATAACAATTTTTTATTTTCGTCATTGGCAAGAAAATGAGATTTAAACATTTTACGCTTTTTTTTTATTGATATAAGAATTCCCTTGGTTATCCACGGTTTACTTCAAAGCTTTATTTTAGTGCGAGAAAGCTTTGTTAATAGTGCATGTATGTCTATCGTTTCTGTTACAATACTTGCAAACTTATTGAATAAAGAATAGTAATTGCTGTTACAGAGAGATGGTTGCTGGACAAAATAATCATGCAATTTGTTTTGCAGGTCTTCACAGAAGGAATCTACTACAAATTTAGATTGGTCGCGATAAAAGCTTTCAGAAACTTTGACTTTCCGCAAAGGTTTTGATTGTTTTACTGCGCAGAGAATTGGATAGTGGTCCGTCAGGTTGACTTCGAGAACAGCAGAAGAGATATGGTGTTTGACGTCATTAGTAATTATGTGGTCGATAATAGTAAATGTTTTGTCAGTTACTCTGGTTGGTGAAGTTATTAATGATACAGCTCCATTAGCAATCAATGTAATTTTTTGCAGAATTTGAACGGCTTTTCTTCTTTAAATCAATGTTAAAGTCGCCAATTAAGTAATAAATTTGTTTAGACGATGATAATTTAGTGAGGCAATTAGAGAAGCAGTCAAGAAATTTTGTGATGGTAGATTGATCTATATGACGTTATATCACCTCTACAATTAATTTAGTTTTAGAATTCTCTTGCTTAATTTCAAGCCAAAGGCTCTCTGTTTTCAGTAAGGCATGTTGTGTTTGGCACAGCTTAAAATCTAGTTCGTTTAAAATATAAACTGCCACTCCACCTGCAGCAGTAGATGAATCAGCGTGTACAAAAATATAGTTAGGAATACGCTGTTAAACCAAACTTATCTCTGATTGGTCAATCGATTTTTTCCCTAGTGATCAGGTAGTAACGAAAATATGCAGTTTTCGGTCATATGAGTGATGTACGAAAACTGGCTTGTATGGCTTGTCCAAGTAATGCTGCGTCGCGAATCTTAGCAAAATAGAGCCCTCCAATGAAGTTTTGAAGGGATGCAATTACTTTTGTGGTTTATTGGTAGTATTTTCCTTAAATTTGTCTGATTTAGTGCATTTGAAAGCTGATTAAGGCTAGGTTTCAGACTACAACTTTACAAGTCATCAAACCCAACAAGTCCAAGTCGAGATACGGAGAAGGTTGATTTTATTTCCATAAACTGTTAACAATTTGCTGTAGTTTTGCTGGTTTATGCAACAACTCGGTTTAATTCATGACAAAAAAGCTGGTAATCTACCAGTTTCTGAACCCCTATAGGCTAAATTCCCCAGTACGGTAGCTGTTAGACTACCGGTACATACCGTCTCATGTCACTCATGTGTGGGCTACTTTGAGGTGTACCAGTAATCATTGCGATGGAGAATGGGTCAGCAGTTCAAATTTGCAGATACTGTATCTAAGACAAACTCATCAGTAAGGTTGCAGGGTACAATACTGTTGATTACTGGTATTAGCAGATTAGGGTACCGGTAGTCTACTGGGCACAGAGTGGGAGTGCAGCAGTACAGTACGGTATTTGTATTATCTGCTGTGCATCTCCTAGTCTGTTTGCAGTTAACAACTGAAGGAAAAAACAAATAAATCTAAGATTTGCGGCGCGACGGATTTACGATGAGGTTGATAGACTAGCAGTGTGTACAGTAAGCAGAAGCAAATTCAGATTCATAGTTTGTCAAGCTTTAAACTGAAATTATTTTGAGAGATTTCAGTTTGAGTGCGCGAACAATGATCTGCATAATCTTCAAATCTGCTGGTATACACGTAATAGGCTTAACTTTGTTTTGTTTAACAATTGTATGTAAAGATGGAGCCACAGAGCCACTGCATCTTTTCAAACAACAAGTATAATGCAGATTCCAGTGAAGCAGGTACGGTACCGGTAAGTAATCAAAAGGTGTTGTGAATGTGCTAACTAGGTATGGTACTGTACGGTAGTGTTCCCTCTAGAGTAAGAAATTTGAGAAAAATGCAAAACTTTTGGGCAAATTTTGCTGATTTTGAACCAGAAATTAATATTATAAAATGCAAAACTGAAAAACTTAAACAAAAAACTTGAATATTTTGATGCAAGACTCTAGTTTGCATCTTGAAACCAGAAATTAATATTATAAAATGCAAAACTGAAAAACTTAAACAAACAACTTAAATATTTTGATGCAAGACTCTAGTTTGTATCTTGGAAAAGCAAATTTAATGCAAAAAATTTGTAAAAGGGGTCCTCAAAGTAGTGAAATCTTTGGGCAAAAATTCCAATGAATTTATATTTGGGCAAATTCGCACCAGTCAAAATTCTAGAGGGAACACTGCTGTACTGCACCGGTATTTTTAACACCTAATGCAATGTACTGGTACGCTTGCATGGTTTTTAGATTAATTTTATGTGTCAAAGATGCCACGTATTATTGGTGATTGTGATTGCAACTTAATTAATACAGCACAAACTTGGACAAATTTGTCACATGATGGTCGGAGATTGGAATCGATTGAATCCGGCGATGGCCGATTTAGGTCTCAATCAAAACTTTCAATCACAAGGTTCTGGGTTCAAAACCTGAGTCTGCCTGATGAGCGGTCAAACCGCGAATCTAGTCGTAGAATTGGTTTTTACAGCGTTTATTTAATAAGTCTTCAAGACCTACCATTTATCCAGTTGTAAAATTTGAGAAGTAACATACACATTAAATTTTATGGTTTAAGATCATTCCAAATGCAATGACACTTTGTTCCAATGGTGGAATATGCACGCAACACCTATGATTAACGTTCCTAAGGCGTAACCTAATGGCGAAGAGTAGTCAAAACTTTACTAATAAGACCAGAGACTAAAGGTCCAGGAATGCACAAGGCAACCAGCCGCTAGTGTCTCTGTAGGGCTGACCCAAAAACATCAGCCACAGAGTAACCACAATAAAGTAGAGAGCGATGGGAAACTTATGGTTGGGCTATACAACGCACTACAGCAGCCACCGAAACCAAACCGCTGACTACAGCTAGTCCAGATCACATACTGGCAAGGTTCTAGACTGGCAAGCAAATATATTAACATAAACAAACACTTGGCCTAGGCAAACGGGACAAACACACATAGACTATAAACAATAAAACTAAAAAGGTTCAGTAGTACTATCACCACGGCAGTAAGCTCAAACCAAGGATATAAAAAACACAACTACTCCGTAGAGGCAAGAACTCTAAAAATGGAAAAAATCAATAAACTTATAAACTACAAACCCTATTTTTCCGTCTTAACAACTTACCGTAAATCTTATGACCTAATCAGAAATTGTCATTAGACTACAGTATTCAATTTTAAAATCTTCAATAGTTTTAAAGGTCTTAATTACCGTCAAAGTCTTATCAATAGTCTTGAAAGTCTTATTTATAAAAAAGAAATTAAACCTCTCACCTTTACGCAAATAACTCAAAAGAACAAATCAGAAAACTACAGTACATTTCAAACTAAAAGCTCAACAACTAGTTTAATTTCAAATTCGAGAACGTTGGTAAATGGTCACGCAACAATAATTTCGTGGTGGCGCAAGACACATTTTACAAATTAATTATTGTTTTGTACAAAATATTCTCCTATACATTTTGGTGTTGTTTTTTGTGTTGAGTTCATTGTATTTTTTGTTCACGCTTTTTTTACTTACATTCGGTTTGATGAAGTTATTTTTTCTGTCAGTAGCCCAAATTTCACAAGTCAGAATGAAAAGAATAAAAATCATATTGCAGAAAGTAAATTGTTCGTGGTAATCAATGTAACAAAATTTTAAAAAAATGTAGTCCAACTTTGCAATTAACAGCGTTCCATTCCGTGCAAATTCTTTTCATGATTGATTTACCACACTATTTTGCCATAGTAGCTATCCTCAAGAAAAACTTCATGATCGGCATATACCGTTTATCTTCATGAGCGGCATGTACAGGAGGAACCGCAACATCAGCAACAGCAATTTTTGTTGCTCCAGCAAATGAGCCGCAATTACAATGTCTGTATGAATCAGTTTAACACATACACTAATAATTTTAACATTTACGTTAATGGCCTACGATTAACTACAAAAACAATGTCCTTCCTGGCCTACTGGCGGGAAGTCATGACGACTTTCTCTTGTTGGGTCGGAGGCTAATAACAGCTCTCCATTGCCAGCAGTGCAATTGTTGGCAAGTGATGGCCAACAATTGCACTGTTGGCAATGGAGAGCTGTTATTAGCCTCCGACCCAACAAGAGGAAGTCATCATGACTTCCCGCCAGTAGGCCAGGAAGGACATTGCTTTTGTAGTTACTGCTCTTCACCCTGTCTACGTAAAAGATTTGAGCAGTGCGGTGACGTAACCACACGAGTGGATACGTACCAGAAAGGCTAAATTCTTTAGGATATATTTATCCGAAAGGATGAGTGATCCTGGCAAGATCATTCGTTCTGGAAAATGAATGTATCTTACCGGAGGGTGGCTGATGAGGGCTAATAGCCCGAAACAGCGCTGTTCTGCTTTATGGCCTACGATTAGAAGAAATATGTTTTAATAAATGGACGAGCGGCACAGAACGTCTGCTTGTGGTTTGGTAGACTCAGGGTTTGATTACTAGTCGGGTCAAACTGCAGCGACCACTGCAACTCTATTACGCTCTCAAAACATTATGACGTCACAATTTTTCTGCTTGACGTTCAACATTAAAGGCACAATAAGGAGAAAGCCGGCAAATTCGCTAGCTGTGCCGTAGAAAAAGGCACTTTACAGGATTACCCTGTGTTAGTGTGGTAGACAGATGGCCGGCAACTCCTAACCGAGCTGGTACAGCGCGTTGCTTTTTTGTAATAGGATAAAAATGCCATTAAATAATTTCATGCTAACATCGCGACCAAGAAACAAGCTTTCATTCGAGCAAACCCATTAGCCTGCTTCTAGCAACCACGTCATCTTGTGCTAATTAAGTCTAGCATGACTCGATAATGTTCTAGTCATGAAGCAGTATTAAAAGATAACCTTCTTCTCTGAATGGCACTAAACTTATGTTTTTCTCTACTTCTCAGCTTAATTAAAATTTTAACTAGCTTTGACTGGCAAGAACCTGCCTCAGTCACTCGTAACTACTTCCGTAAGCGAAGGTGTGTGAATGCACTAACGTAAGCGCAAGCGTTTTTCACGTTTTCCCGTAACCGTAACGCTTAGCGGTAACGTTGACGTAAACGTGGATGGGCTCTGTGTGAATCCAACTATAGCCTAAATAAGCCCAAAAAACATGGTTCACAAAACGAATAGTTTTTTTCCAAACGGCGCTCCATACATAGCATATTATGATGGACAGTTTAAAACAGAAATACCAGAAGGCTTACTCACTTTTCCCTTTTCACTATAAAAAGGTCAAATATCACTTTTTTGCTTAAATGCTTTTTACCTTTGATTTTGGTCTACTTCAGATACTGTTGACTTTAAACTTTTTTTACAATGTTCGAAACACGAAAGTATCCCTACCAGTATCAGAAGTAATCTTTTAAATAAAAAAAGCTGGTAAACAAAAATTCAAAAACTACTTTATTAGCCTCGCAAACTGCATTGGATTGTTTAGCCCTGGACTGCCGGGCCTTGGACTGCCGGGCCCTGGCCTGCCTTCCACAAAGCAATATCAAGTGACCAAGTGTTAAGCAAATGTTTTATCGTGTTATTATTTTGGAATGAAATAAAAATGACAGTGCATACGGAAGTTTCCGCACGCTGTTTTTACGCGGATGTAAAAAAAATATTCACCCCCAAACACCACAAAAAACATAAGGTACTAAAATTAACAAAAAAGTAAAAAATTTTGAAAGAACTTATTCAAAAAAGTATCGATTAATTAATATCGATTTACCACGCAAAAAAGCAGAGTAAAGCTTCAATCGATGATGAAAAAAAAGTACGGAATACTTGCATTCGATGACGAAAAAGTAGAGAATATCGTTTGCTATTGAATATTTAACCAAACCTGTGTAGATAGGCTATAATTTCTTGATACAATCAGTTATTTTTTGTCAAGCGACAACTCATAAGCTGTTACCTTTTCTCAGACGCTTCAATATCCGTTTTATCATCAACTTTTAGCCTTAGCCCCCTCAGAATTTGTTTTAAAACAGCAAATATACGTTCTCAATTCCCGAACTAAGCACTCCTGAGAAAAAAAAGAATCGTAATATGTTGCAGCAGCATAATCAGGTTTATCAGTTTGAAAACCAGGGCATGCTTTCGAATGAAATGGAATGAAAAATGGTATAGCTTCGGTAAAGAGGTACTTTTTCTGTACCATAGAGTCGCAATAGCTAGCAAGTTTAAAATTGAAAACATATTTATTGAAAAGTTGAACGTTTTCGACCTATTCTTGAGGTCCTCATCAGAGAAAATAACATCATATTAACGGTTACAGTAAAACTTTCGAAATGAGTAGTATTTTGAATGGTGTATACATGCAATTGTTAAATCATATTACATAATATCACAGATCATAGCAAAGCATATTGACTGCTAACATACAACTATTAAATAACGAGTACACAGCGTTAATTTCCAAATATACAACGACACAACACAATAATAATACTAACATTAAAACACACTTAGCAGGAACGAAGACCCATTAGCATATAACTGAGAATTTAATCTGGGATTCTGTTTTTTTATAAGTAAGGCTTCTTGAATTTTGGTCTCATATTCATTACTACACTTTTGCACAATTTTAAAATCATTTACTGTTAAACTTCCTGATTTGCACCTTTCACAAGCTAAAATATGATTTTTAACCGCAGTCTTTTTTGAATTTAATTGGAGGCTCAAATGCTCGTGTGCTCTAATGCCTAAATGTCGCGTTGTCATACCGATGTATGACATTGCTGCGTCGCGCGAACAAGTAAATTTATACACAACATTTGTCAACAGAGCATGAGGAGTCAAGCACTTCAAATTAAAATAGGAGCTGGTTTTAAAGGAATTATAATACACTGCTAAATCTACTTGAAATTTTACTTTCACCAAAGTTGAGAGACGTTTTGCGAATTTGTGTGACGGTTTTCCAAAATATGGTACGCCAATTCTGAATAAATACTCTTTTTCTTCTTTGTCCTTTGTTTTTTTCTCACGATCATCAAATTTTAGGAGGGCATTTTCAAAAAACCAGTTCGGGTAGGAATTTTTCAAAAATATGGAACGTAACTTACGCACTTCTTTGTTGTACAGCATATTATTGGAACAGATTGTTTTAGCTCTTTTTAGTAAACACATAATCAAACCAGTTTTCCAAGATTTAGGGCATATTGCATTGTAATTAAGAATAACTCCTGTATTTGTCTTCTTGCGCCAAACCCAGCTGCTTTCGAACCCATTGTCTGTAATATTAATTTCTACATCCAAGAATGAGAGTGTTTTTGTAGCCTTTTCAACAGTAAATTTAATATCTTTATGTTGGGAATTGAGGGTAGATAAGAATGAAAAGCAGGAATCATAGTCATCGAAAATTGCGTAAACATCATCAACATACCGCAGGTATAGTTTGGGTTCTGCCGATGAATTTTGAGCAAATATTTTTAAATATAGCAAATAGCAAAAAAGACTGCGGTTAAAAATCATATTTTAGCTTGTGAAAGGTGCAAATCAGGAAGTTTAACAGTAAATGATTTTAAAATTGTGCAAAAGTGTAGTAATGAATATGAGACCAAAATTCAAGAAGCCTTAATTATAAAAAAACAGAATCCCAGATTAAATTCTCAGTTATATGCTAATGGGTCTTCGTTCCTGCTAAGTGTGTTTTAATGTTAGTATTATTATTGTGTTGTGTCGTTGTATATTTGGAAATTAACGCTGTGTACTCGTTATTTAATAGTTGTATGTTAGCAGTCAATATGCTTTGCTATGATCTGTGATATTATGTAATATGATTTAACAATTGCATGTATACACCATTCAAAATACTACTCATTTCGAAAGTTTTACTGTAACCGTTAATATGATGTTATTTTCTCTGATGAGGACCTCAAGAATAGGTCGAAAACGTTCAACTTTTCAATAAATATGTTTTCAATTTTAAACTTGCTAGCTATTGCGACTCTATGGTGAAAAATGGTATGGAATGGAAGGAGAATTTTGGTATGGAATATGGAAGATGCTCAGAATGGAATGGAATAGAAGATTCAAAAAATGGAATGAAATATCGTCTTCCATACTTCTACACTACATAGGCCTCTACATATAAAATTTACAACAAATTACGAAATACTATATGGGGCGCCGTGTGTAAAGCTACGCAATATAAAATTTTGCATTATTTTTTTGGTTAAATTACGTGCAATATCATATATTGTTGCAATTTATGTATATTGCTGCAATATGTGTTAACTTGTTGCAATTTATGTATATTGCTGCAATTTGTGTAAATTGTTGTAGCTTAAATGATTCATTTAACCAGTAGCTTAAATGTTTTAGCCAAACCAATAAGCGCACACTGCACAGTCAGTACAACAGCGCCTCAGCCCAGTACACTACATGAGTTCAAGGAAAAAGGGAAAGGGCAACACTGACTGTTTTAGTTAGCATATCACCATGGCAATTAAAAGCCGATTTAAAGGTTTTTTTGCAATATACGTAAATTGCAACAATTTGCACAAATTGCAGCAATATACATAAATTGCAACAATTTAACACATATTGCAGCAATATACATAAATTGCAACAATATATGATATTGCACGTAATTTAACCAAAAAATGATGCTTATTGCGTAGCTTTACACACGGCGCCCCATAGTACTACCAAACTAGAATGAGGATAAAATCATTAGTCATTTTTGGGTTCTGCAGTTTAAGTTTTTAGCATGTTGCGACCGCATTGTTTTTCTACGTTAAGTATCAATACATTGTTTACGTCTATGTTTACATGCATATGTTAAAATTGTGTTTATTTATTATTTTTTTGCAATGTAGGATAGTTTAACGAATAAGTACATGACTAGTTTTTGATTGGAAAGCTTATCCTGCAAATAACGTGCGTGCCGCATCATTTAAACACAATTTAATGATAGCGCACTTACCCACAAGCTTATCCGCCTCAGGCCTTTTTAAGTGACTGAAATATACCAGACTCTTTTAATGGTTTCGGTAGCTTATGGCCCGGGGCGGATCCAGGGGGTAGGATGAGGGCAGAAACGTATTTAGGGGGGGGCATTAGTCCATGGCTTCCCTTTTGACTCTGCTTTTTAGCAAAAAAAAGCAAAACTAATGGTGCCAAGTGACTGAAATATGCCATACTCTTTTGATGGTTTTGTAGCTTATGATCAGAGGCGGATCCAGAGAGGTAAGATGAGGGGTATAGATCCTCCCACCAGCCATTTTGAAAATTGTTTTTGGTGCAGGCTTATACAATTTTTTTCGTAATTTCAAACCTCTTCCGAGTCTTCGATAGCAATAAGTTGTACGCCTAGCACGTATAAACAAAAATGTGCAAACCAAATACATCATATTTGGCGAAGCACTCATAAATAGGGTCAAAAAATTTATACAGAATTTGCCTGAAAATTATTCAAAAGGCGCTAAAATAGCCATTACTGCAAGTAAATTTTTAAAATTTCCCGGGGAGCATGCCCCTTCTCCTCTAGATATTTTCTTGTTTCTCAATGAGCTTCAAATTATAATTCTGCCGAAAAAAAATACGCTTGAAAAATGTGGAAATTGAACCTCCCCCCTTTTTTAAATTTCTCGCTATGCCACTGCATTTACCATTACGTTAAATTACATTAGCATGGAAGAATGGAATGGAATGGAATATGGAAAAAATTTTTAGTATGGAATGGATATGGAATGGGAGAAATTTTGCAGTATGGAATGTGAAAAAATCATCTTCCATTCTATTCCATAGCATGCCCTGTTGAAAGCTATTCACTTATCAAGTATGCAGGGATGACACAATATTAACACAATTAAGTAAAAACCACAAAAATCAACTTTTCAAAAAATCCAAATTTAATGCGCAAAAAATATCCCATTCCTGAAGTTTTTGAGGTGTTGGACAGTGTTCTAAGTTGTGTTTTCCAGTTGTTTATTTTTTATTTTCTGGTCCTGTATTTGACTTTGCTTTGATATGGGATCATTTTTTAGATCCCATTCCAGACTAATGCTCACAATCTGTATTAACTACTACAATTATTTATCAATATGATCTTTCAATAGCTGAGTCAAAGTTCTTGGATTTGCTAGTAGTATCAGCATTTAGCAAAATTTTTTCCTTCACATTTGCTTGTTGCAGCTCATCAGAGTTCACTAAGATAGATTTTAAGAGATCCTTGATTGCTTGCTGATCAGCAGATGAAAAATTTTTCGGAGGCATGTCAGTGGAATGAGATTAACACATTTACAAATTTAATAATTCAGGATGACCGGCCGGTTAGCTCAGTTGCTAAGCGCACGCTATCGGTGCTGGGGTTCGATTCCCAGGCCGGTCAAATTGGCACAGTGTCGCTAACGGCGACGTTTGTTCGGAGCTGTGTAGCCCAGGCGTTAAGCTACGGAGATGGGTCCCGCCACTCGTTACACGCTACGGCATAATACGCTAGTATAATGACGATTTGATTTTTTTAAAATAATTTAGGATGTTTAATCCAATTAAACGTTTATAACTTATAAAATAACGTAAGATGCTTTCGAAGGGTTGCCTTCGAAAAGTGCCGATTTGCAAAAACCTTGTTTAAAACTGTACGCATCATTCGACGGAAATTGATTGTGGTGAATTGGCAATTTATCAGTGAATGCAACGTTTCATTTGGCATTGTTACGTCATAGTAAGCGAAACTGACATCAAAAAGTATTTTTAGAATAAAAATTGGCTGTTTCTTCAAAGCTCAATATCTCAAAAAGTAGTTGGAACTTTTTTCTCAAAATGGTTGCATTTTGTAGAGACAAAAAACTCCTTTACCTTACACCAAAAACATAAAAATTTTCAATTTCTGTACACCCCCCTTTAAGCTTTGTACGTACTTCGTGGCAAATTATAACAAAGTCGCTTGGACACCAGTCATTCGATCAATTTTCAGCAACTAAGATATGGAGTTCGCTCTCACGATGTCGATCTTAATTGGACTCGAGTCCTTTTTTATGAAGGCTTGCAGTATTGAAAAAATAATGCAAGGGATTGCGAGAATGGCCAACTTTTATAGTTTGTACAATAAATGTACGTGCATAAATAACAGCTCAGATGGCCGAGTGGTAAGAGCGTCTGCTTTTAAAGCTGTAGACTCGGGTTTGATTACGAGCTGTGAAATAGGACATCTGCACACGTAAAAACCTTTTTTTCCTGCGAATTAATACGCGCTCTAATTTTGGCAGTTACAAAATTCTAGGCTTAAAACATCTGTGTTGTGGGTAATTGAGGGCCAGTCACATCAAAAGTGGTTAATAAAAAAAAAAAAGTTAGGAATCGCTGTGTTAGACGGTTCCTGCGGTGTTAATCAGTGCTCACCGCTTCACATGTGAATGGCCTCACGTGTGAATGGCCCCACAAAAAGAGTTTACGTGTTCTTGTGGTTCTAGCTATACAGGACAGACTATAGATGCAATTTTATTAACAGGCATATGGAGTATTTCCATTTGGATAAGTTAGAAGTGTGCCAACATTTCGCGAACAATTCTGACCATAAAGTGGACTTTGCTAAACCAAACATTCTTAGCAGTGCTGGTGATTCTGCACGCTTATTAATTCTGGAATCACTTTTTATTCAAAAGTATAAGCCATTGCTTAATGTTAAATCTAAATCCGCTCCCCTTTAAAGCTATTAATAAATTGTTAATTTAACTCTGCTAGTGTTTTATTAGCTTTTTGTTTATTACGTTATAATTACAGTAGTTATTTTGACCTTTAGCTTAGCCTGGGTTATGCTAGCCTATAACTTGTAGCAAAAATTGTTAATTCTAGTTCTTACAGTTTATTACTGTCTTGCATACACTGCTGATGATGACAGCTGAGTCTATGTTGTTAAAAGGTCCAGTTTTGAGATTTACTGTGGCTTTACTTTTCCTCCTAAAGCTATCAATAGTGTTTCACTATTTATTCATGACCCATAAAGCAAAAACATTTAATGCAGCTACCTGCTTTATTTTTGAGTTATATTCATTCAAAACCTTAGGTGTTGCCTACTTGTAATGAATCGGTTTTCTCGTTTCGAGTGAACGCTGACAAGATGTGCTCGATTCTGTCTGTTGCAATGTCGTTCGGCATTCCTCCAAGACAGTATGGTTTCTTCACCTTGGAACTGGTAACAGTAACCACGAAATTTTTGCCAACCGACCTGGCACGGAATAGATAAATCTAATAAAAAAACACTGAAATTGCAACAACAGCCGCTGCATTTACAGATTCAATTTCTGTTCTGATGTTGGTGTTGTTATTTTGAGGTTAACAACAGTAAGAACACACCCTACCCAGACTCATCCCTCTAATCTAAAATCTCAGCTACATGAAACATCCTCAGTATGGAAAAGCACACCAGTATCGTCTTTGGGGTTTGATACTCAAAAATACCTCTGCATGTCTACGCAAAAGTTTGCCTCTCCAATTTCAGAAAATCTTACGCTGGCCGTTTAGCACAGCGAGAACACATTGAGATTTGCAATTAAGCTATGACGTTTCACTCTGTTAGCGCATTATGCTCGGAAGCAAAAAGATAAATTGAATGTTTTGACTATAACAAAACTCATTCCAGACTGTAAAGACTCTGTTTTTGCATTGCTTTACCTGAACATCTCGACTTCGTCTCTTTTTTAGGTTGTGCTCTATTTTTTGCAGGCGACTGGCCCCAAACAACCATACCCAGTGAAAGAGCCTATAACTAATACGGTAGCTCATAACTAAGTTATCGGTAGCCTAACTAGCCCACATCACTAGAAGCCCGCATGGCAACCCTCTAGAAAAGAGATGAAGTCGAGATGTCCAGATAAAGCAATGCAAAAACAGAGTCTTTACAGTCTGGAATGAGTTTAGCCTGGATTGGCTGTGCGTAGCAAGGCTGACGAGACTTTGGTTATAATCGAAACATTAATTTGTCCCTTGCAAATTTCTCATCAAATTGAATGTGTATCCAGTTAGGAAAATACGGGGGGGAAGTGGCACCGTTTTTCATCCAAAAGTTTCACTTACAAATGACAATGTCCGACTTCACACGAGCGTTAGATGAAGGGAAGCAATCAGTTGTTTGGCATGAACGACGGTGCTCCATCCTTCGCGCTCCCCCAACTGGACACCTTAAAATTGCCATTTTTTCGGCTCAATGAATGATGGTTTTTAGAGATAAGCGTCGTGGCAACATGAAAAAGTTAAAATCGCTTTTAATTTTGGCTTTGTAATCTGACATTTACAAAACTAGTGTCCTTACGTAGGTTAAAATACAGTTATTCAAGTTCAAGCTACAAAAATATTCAAGCATCTTCCTTTTACACATCAAAAAGACTGTGTAAATTACGATCTCCTAAAAAAACTAGTGCACTATGGTTTTGGGAAACTTGCCAAAAACTATACGAAGTTACTTAACAAATCGCACGCATTACGTGCAAATAAAAAATTTTTGCTCATTATTAAAAAAAGTTAGCACTGGAGTCCCACAGGGTTCAGCATTAGTTTTAGAATCTTTGTTTTTTATTATATACATCAATGATCTACCAAATTGTCTAAATAGTCCACCAAAATTGTTTGCTGATGATATTTGTCTCCTTTATTCTAATAATAATTTACATTTACTCGAACAACAGTCTAATGATGAATTAACCTAGGTCAGGGGTTGGTAACCTTTAAGACCGAAAGAGACATTTGAATCCAATTTCCCAAAAAAAAATCTTATTGCGAGCCGTAAATACTTTTCGACATCTCACATGAGGGAACTCATTCCGAACGAACACCTTTGCTGATTCATTTAAGAATGACCTACGGTTGATTCACTTAAAAATTTGCTTAACTCCATGCGCTTTTTGAGACAACACAGAAAAAAGCTTAGGGCTGCTAAGTATAAAAATGGGCGTTTAAACGCAACAAATCTGTTAATATGGGCAATTGCTCCAAAACTGTTGGTGTCAGCGCATATATCAGCATTAGTTGAAACGTTACATGTATGTTGAGTTTGGCAATACAAGATTAAGAACCAAAACACTTAAAAAGTAACTAACACAAATATAATAGGCCTGCACGTAAATACTTTTTTAATAGTAATTTTTTCCCAGCCCACTCTGAGCCGCAGTGTAAGGAGGAAACAACCGCATGCGGCTCCGGAGCCGCAGGTTGCCGACTACTGACCTACGTAAATAATAGGATGGACGCAAACAAATTAACCATCACTCTGCAAAAATCTACGTGCTTCACCTTGATCACAAACTGCGCTCGTCAGTTCCGTTACTTAACCTTCACTACAACAATTCCGTAATTCGTAATAACCATTATTGGGAAGGGAAGTTTAAAATACAATAATCAAAAGAATGAAAAGAACGTAACCTTCTCAAATTTGTGGGACCCGTGTTAGACTAAAGTAATGTGCTTGGGTTTATGGGATTACTTTTGTGATCAAATAGTAGACTGAGTATATTTATGATGATGGAGAAGTCAATTTAAAGGTAAACAGATTGTCTATTTGAAGATAAAAGAGCATACCCAATGATCTCTTTTAAAATTTGAGAAGTTGAGAAGATTGCGTTCTTTTGATTCTTTTAACTTCTTTTCCCAATGAACTTTTATACCGTTAGACAAAATTTGATGATTCCCAATCCGCTTTTTTCGCTGAGTGACGCTTCACTAGTGTGCAATGGAGTAACCACTGCTGATGTGGACGCTAGTTTCTCAACACTTTGCACTGGTTGAAGAAAAACATTGACTTTTTTACAATAACATAAATCATCCGTTATGGAGAAAAAAAGTCTACGGTCAAAAACATTGAGTATGATTTGGGGTAAGATTGTACAGGGAATCAATTTTTTTACGATGCCACTAGCCTATGATTAGTTTTGAAGTTTATCCTTTTATCACGTCATATTTATATCTGACCATTATTTTTAAATTTAGCATTGTACTCTGTTAGTCAATTTTACTAAAGAACAAGATTGTGCTCTGTTTGACAGCTCAGATGGCCAAGTGGTATAAAGCGTCTGTCACTTGAGCTGCAGACTTGGTTTGAATCGAATTGGGTCAAACCAATGACTTTAAAATTGGTATTCACAGTTTCCCTGCTTGACGAGCAGCATTAAAGAGACAGTATGGAGAACAAGCCAGCAAGTTTACTTGTGCCGTTGGAAAAAGTACATAGCGGGATTACCCCATTTTGGTGTGGTAGACAGATGACTGGCAACTCCTAAGCGAGCTCGTATAGCGCATTGATTGATTTCTCGTGATAAGAGGATAAATATGCAACTAAATAAAAGATTGGCGCAATAAAAAATTAGGCTGTAAGTTCAGCTGAAGGTTAAAATAGTTTGGGGTTAGTTGGTGTAGGGGGAGGGTGCTATGCTGCACTGATGAGACCTAATAAGGTCAAAACGCGTCTGCAGCTTCAAGTGCGTGGGTTACCTTGTAGAACCTGAGTTAAACTAAAGTAATGTGGTTGGGTCTATGGGTTTATGGGATTACTTTTGCGATCTAGATAGTAGACTGAGTATATTTATGATAATGAAGAAATCAATTTAAAGGCGAGAAGATTGTATATTTGAAAATAAAGAAAGCATGCGCGATGATCTCTCTTAAAATTTAAGATTACGTTCTTTTGATTCTTTTGAATATTGTTGTAATAATGATTGCATTACTTACCTAAGAATCAAACTTGATCCCTACTTTACTTTCCGGCATCACATTAAGCCCTTAAAGGAAAAATTTCTCGCAACGTTGGTCTCTTATTTAAACTAAACAAATTGCTTCCAACATCAGCCTTAATTACCTTATGTAATAGCTTAATATACCCTATTTTATGCGATTACATTGTCCTGTAGGGTACAACAGGCAAAACCCAAATAGCTAAACTAAAGCCGCGTTTACACAAAAGTTCAGCTAGGCGCAGTGAAGTGAAGTTAAGTAGCGCGCAGCGCAAGTGACTGTTTACACATTAGTGAAGTGCTTCGCTGATTGGTGAAGCGCTGAATTTGGTTGTGTTTTGTTGCTGGTAGCAACCACCAACAACTAATCAATTCTGCCGGCAGCGTGGCGCAGTGGTTTGATGCGTCGTTTTCACGACGACCATGATCGCAAGGTTAATGGTTCAACTCCCAACCTAGTCTCGTGGTTGCGTCCTTGGATAAGATGCTTCGCGATGATTATCTCTGCAGCAAAATAAAGAAGTCAGAAGCATTCGTTCATTATTGGCATAATATCCTCCTATCACGAGAAAGCGACGAGGCGCTGTACGAGCTCGCTTAGGAGTTGCCGGCCATTTGTCTACCACACTAAGATGAGGAATCCCGCTAAGTGCCTTCCCTAAGAGCACAACAAGTAAACTTGCCGACTTGTTTTTCACATTGTCCCTTTGATGCTGAGCGTCAAGCAGGGAAGCTGTGAATACCAATTTTAAAGTCATTGGTTTGACACGACTAGTAATTGAACCCCAAGTCTACCAATCCAGAAGCAGACGCTCTATACCATTCGGCCATCTGATCGGTTGTATCAAAATTTAACGGGAAAAATCTGAAACAAAGGCAACTCCTAAGCGAATGTGGATTCGTCCTAAGCATAGCGCCTTCGCCGCTTTCTCGTGATAGGATAAAAATGAAAAAATCAAATCAAGTTTACAAAATATTGGCATGTGTTTTCCGCAAATAAATACTCAGTTTGATCTTAGACTTGAGAGGTCTGTTCTGCTCTACCAGCACCATAAAAAAATCAGATAAAACAAAATCTAAGCGGAGCATCGGAGGAAGAGCACGAAAACAGCGAAGCTGTTGGGTTATTTAACCCCATTTACGTAAAAAGAATTACAAATAAAGATTACTAAATTAGCCATCTGTTTCCAACAAGAGACCGTAAAGATTTTTTTTTATAAATCCGTGAAACGCAGTGCAAAGAGTGACACAGGATGAAAAAAAGTGAAATAGTTGTCTTACTTCAAAAAATTAAAAAAGTGTAGCCCGCGCCATTCGTTTTAATTTTTCACACGGACCGTCTACCTCCTTCTTCTAAAGCAAATTTCATTTTTGCTTTGCTTCAATCAATCGCTTCAACTCGGGAGTAAAGTTAGTTTCTTGACAGTGCCAAAATTAGTAGTGGTTGCAGCCTCCTTTCAATTTCCACTTCAAATAAAGCCCTTTATTTCATTTTCACGAAAACCTTTCATATTAAAGCACAACTCAACTTTAACATTATGCATCCTCCAAAACAGGTTCTATATTACCAAAAACCATATGTCTCCACCTTCCTCAACCATAGCATTGCTCTACATATGTTCTGCCATTCTGTTTGTTTATTTTAGCGTTATAAGTTACCTTTAAAAACACAAAAGCTTTTTAAATACGCCCTCAGCAGCGACAAACATTAGTATACATATTTATCTTCCTATTACGAGAAAGCGATCAATGCGCTAAGAGCTCGCTTAGGAGTTGCCGGCCATCTGTCTACCACACTAAGATGGGGTAATCCCGCTAAGTGCCTTTCCCAACGGCACAGGCAAACTTGCCGACTTGTTCTTCACAATGTCCCTTTAATGCTGCACGTCAAGCAGGGAAGCTGTGATCGAATACCAATTTTTAAGTCATTGGTTTGACCAGACTTGGAATTAAACTCAAGTCTTCAGCTCCCGAAGTGGACGCTAATACCACTTCGCCATCTGAGCTGTATATTGTACAAGAGCGGCTTTTTGCGTAACACCACATAAACTTATGATCAAAAATAGATTGTTACTGCATAACTTAGCCACGGCAGATGGCCGCTTCACCGGCTTTCGTCCCGATAAAAATGTTGTGGGAAAAGTGAGCACGCAAATAATGTGAAAATAAACGGCAATAAATGAGCTTATCCGAAATCTCTCTTAACGATTATGCAAAACTGCAGTTCTCCCGATGACCGCAATCAGCATGTTTTGAGACAAGGACATTAGAACAGCAGTATGTTTGCTCGGTAACTTGTTCGGCAGATATCAAAAAAACATAAACACAATAAGCGAAACTAAAGATAGCAGTTCCATGCTATACAATTTGACGGTTTGCTTTCCAGATACGAAAAACGTCATTTATAGCAAAATTAGTAAATTTTGCTAATTAGGCCTAATATTGCAGGATTCGTTTGATTTTTGAGGAACACAACGCAAATTGTTGCTTTGGTAGCCTATACTTGAATGAATCATCATCGGAGGACCAGTAACTCTGAACGGCTGAAGTTTAATGTCGGAGAAATACTCGCAATCACGCGACTGAAACACCAAACTAAAAAAGTTTGCTATAACAACTTGCATCTTCATTTTTGCAATGTCATCCGCGCTTCCTCAGCCGAAGCGATACTTGCTTGCATAACTTTCGGTTGTAATTGCAATCTAATTGAATCCAGCACTTTTTGTGCCTCTAAAAAAAAAATGAAAAGTTGGATCACTGACATTTTCTGCATAAGCAATTAAAAATCAGTGTTAAGTGCGGCTTCTTTTGCAGTTTTGACATGAGAAATAAATCCTGTGTAATTTTAAACCTTTTATCTCACTTTAGCATACTGTATTGAAAATAAAATATGGAGACATCGGGTGTTTTAAATACACATTGCGTAGCGTTTAGCGGGAAGCTGCGAATACAATTTTTGAAGTATTTAGTATGATCCCACCAAAAAAACAAAACCCAGTCTTTCTGCTACCAAATGGACGCTTTTCACCGATATACAAAGCGCCGGTAGCCTACTGTATTAAGTTACGGTAATGACAAACTTTTCCATTTTTAAGTATCGATGAGCACAAACACCACTTTTAAATACCATTTTCAAACCTTTTGCATTTTTAAATAAATACAAATTTGGTATTTTAAAACACAAACCAAATAAATGAAGTTGCTTGTACGTTTTAGTATCAACAATATTCGAACATTTGTACCTTTAAGTTTTGCTGCTTTCCAAAAAAAATTTTAGCTTGGAAAAAACAATGTCTTCTTCGCATTCGCTTTCATCAACTTTCTCTTGCTTTCTTGAAAATTTTGGACCTGTATAAAACACGAATGAATCATTTGGACAACCAATGACCAATCAAATAGGAGAGCAAAAATAAAAAAGTCAAAAGTTTTAAGAATGAGAGCTTTAATTTAAAATCGCAGTTATTTTGTCTCCTAGAAAATAGGAGAGCAAAAATAATAAAAAAGTCAAAAGTTTTAAGAATGAATACATCAATATCGCAGGTATATCACTATTGCATAATATCGCAGGTATTCTATATCACTATTCAACTTGTATACAAACGACACACACCGGTACCCAAAGATTTGACTCGACTCCACTTTTTGCTTTGTAACTCTGATCTGCTGGGTTCCTGAATCTGGACTGCATCTGGGCTACTGTGTTCGGAAACATCTGGTGCTGTACAGTGTACATACTGATTCTGAATGGCTCAGGGACTGGGGTGACATCCATTGAAAAGAATTTGGCATAGAATCTTCTTCTTCCAAAAATTGTCTCCAATCTACTTTTTGGTTGTCTACATCAATCATGTTGGAAGATGTGCTGCGCAAAAAAAAAAAAATTCACTCACTAACTGCCTCAAACATTTTCTGATAATGAAAAATTTGCATTCAGTATTAAAATTCTATGCTCATCTACAATATTGTTTTCAGTCAATGCAGCATGTCATTGGTATAGAACCCCACTTCAAAACAAAATAACAAAACGGTAAAGCAATGGGTAAAAGTAAAACTAATATTGCACAAATCTAACTTTACTAAACTGACATATAGCTTGCTTCAATCTCCATTAGCAAAGTGGCGAAGTAATTCGCAGACAGCATCGCTTCAAACAACAAACATTATAGCAAGTTTATTTTAGTTAAACTGCGCTACATCTGTGCTGTGGCAATTTTGAATAAAATACTTCCCAATGATCATTACTGCTGGAGGAAATCCTAACATGTAGCAAATTAGAAAAGCAAAACATCACTTGCAAAACTCGGATGAATATTCAATTTTTCGTGAAAGGAGGTTAAAATATAGAAACTAGTTCATTGTTAGCCGTTACGTCACTACATATCCATCTATGCGCATAACAACTGCAAGATACTAAGACAGCAATATCCAAACATTAAATAAATACGGTGAAAACAAGAAAACTTGCTTTTCTTGTCGATTGCTATCAAAACACTATTGGTCATAACTAAACACAAATCTTTAGCAGTTAGCATAGCCCATGAGGCGCCCTCAAGACCAAACACAAGCAAGTTGCAATTAGGCAAGTAAAAATGTCAAACTATGATCAAAACTCTCCAGGACCACTGACAAAAATTATTATTCAATTCGATATATACATGTACCACTACTGTAAACATGTCTTCAGACAAGCAATAAATTATTACAACTTATCGATACAGTTTTTATAACATGTATTGATGAAAATGTTGTTGTGTAACTGTTTTGAACTAACCTTCTGTAGTGTATATAGGCTGGATGAAAGACATAACTTCATACAGATTCTATTTCCGTTGTGGTGTGAAACTATCGCCAGATCAGCTTTTTTCTAACCTCTCCTTCTCCTTGTTGAATTTGGTGCGCAAATTCTTCCACACACTTCTGCACTATGCAGGAGTAGTCATGGTTACAACGTTAATGAGGAGTTATGCAAGCACACTCATTAAGCATGCTTCTGGCATGATTTAGGCATTACAAAGCAGATGTATGGTATTAGAATAAGCATCTTTTAAACAATAATGTTTTTACAAGCTGTCAAATTTTATTGTTATTTTATCCATTGATTGATTGAGCGTTTTTTAATGTCTAAAATCTTAATTTGACAAGTTTTTACCAGGATGAACGAAACAATCACACAATCTTGGTAACACACATATATATAGCAGAAATTAAAACATCTAACAAGCACAGCATATTTTATTGAAGCACCTTAATTCGTGCAATTGCATAACGTAATTCAATACGGCATATATTATTTTACAAGAAAAATTGGAAGAAGTACTGATACTTTAACGAAAGCAGATGGCACAACTTAAAAAGCAAAAGGAAACAAAGTATATACGGTATAGGATTATGCGCCATATATACAGGTACTGTGCAGATCAAAATCAAAAATGTAGGCCTGTATAGTTCATTGCAATACCTTTAATCGGACAACCACACACTGGGGAAATGCTTTTCCAAGCATTTTGGCGAATATATTTGTTTCCGTATGCTTCTTTTGTCACATCATATATGAATGGATATTTCAACACTTCAAGAATTGAAAATTTTTTCCAATTATCAGCGAGATTCATTTTGGATGACACAGTGATATAAAATGTAAACAACTAGGCCTACAGCAGTATAGATAAAAATGCAATATACCGGTAGTGAACCTTAAAATGAAAACCATTGATCACTGTCAGGTACTATATTGAGTAAAAAAATTGAAAGAAAAACTGCACAAAAATATGTTAGCATTAAACCAAGCAAACTAGTACGGTACCGTACCGGTTAGCATATATTTGTTAATCATTCAACTGCTACTTCTCAGTGCAGTCTATTAGTCCTAATATTGGTGTTTTGAAAAGCCTATCATTACCCAATTGATAGTTGTTTAGACATAGTGACTAGCACTTATACGAATACAGATAGGCATAGGTGTACAACCGTACCGGTATATACCGGAACTGGTACTAGTCATCCTGTCACCTGACTTTAAAAAATTGAAATACACCGGTGCATATGACATACCAGTTGTTTAAACTATGAATCCTTGAATAAAATACACTTGGCCAAACTTGCTTGTTTACTACTTAGATAGGCCAACATAGCAGTCTATATCGGTACCTCAACATATATATGAACAATTTTGTCTCTCTGACCCTGTGGCCCTAAACCGTAAAACAAGATTGGGCAGTTGGTAACCGGTACCGTACCCATGATGTGGACTACCGCTACGATAATTAGCCCTTGGGAAAAAATTACCTTTCATCCATCAATATTGTTAACCTACTGGTACCGATACATTGTCACAATAGCAACTGTCCATACTCAGTACTGATGGCTGATCCTACCCCCACCCAGCACCCAACCCTTCGCTACAGACAGGCGGCCTATTGGCCTAGGTTGGGTGGCAAGTCACTTACTGGTACCCTGTGTTTGGTGGCAACAATCCAAAAAAGAACATAGTTCAGTAAACTAGTACAGGCCCATTTAAGCGTAAAAATACCGGTAGCCAACCGCTTTTGTAAAAGCCTATCCTTGCTCCAATTAGTCTACTGCTTTACTAGGCTTTGTACACTAGCAGTTACTCTACCATTAGTCAACCAACTACAAAAAACAAAAATATTTGACTTAGATCAAACTGCAAATCTTGGATAAACTACTCGTAGCAAAACTTGCCTGTCAACTACCTATAAACTCCCGGCACATAAACACTTTGATCTCTCAGACCCTCTGGACCTATTTTCGTTAGTAGCAGTTGACCTATAATCCGCGCGCACCTAGGTTCAAAAGTGGCTTTGTAGTTACTTGATGCACTGCACTTCACTTCACTTAACTTCACTGAAACTTTTGCGAATCGCTGAACCCGGCACAAAGAAACAAACAAAAACTTGCGCGTAGCTTCACCAAAGTGTAAACGCGCCTTAACTGTTTTCCATAATAAAGCAATGCATGCCATTGGCTGCAGTGACTGAAGCAAGTCGGCAAACTCTTTCTACACCCGTTTTAAAATTTTAAAACTGCATAATTTCTACGCGCTAGAAGTTGCTACATTCGGGAAGGCTAAAATTTGTGTTATACGTCACGCGTACAATGCACTTTACTTCGGTGCAAATTTCTTCGAGACAGCTTGACGAACTCAAGCTTTTCTCTAGCTAGCATAACATGCAGTTGCCAAATCGACGTTTGTAAACGTGTAAACCTCCTTTAAATGAACTTATTATCCGTTCAAAAGCTCTTAGTCTCAGCCTCCTAGGCAGAAGGGGATGTTCGGGAAGGGAGCATTGTGCCATTGAACCCCTTTTGATTTTGCCTTTTAGTAAAAAAGAACAAAACTAATGGTGCCAAGTGAATGAAATATGCCAGACTCTTTTGATGGTTTCTGTAGCTTATGGCCAGGGGCGGATCCAGGAGGGTAGGATAAAGGGTATGCAATATGCATTCTCTCACCAGCCATTTTCAAAAACGTTTTTAATGTATACAATTTTCTGTAGTTTCTAACCTCTTCGATAGCGATAAGCCTTACGCACGCATGATCAAAATTGTGCAAACGAAATGCATCCTATTTTTTTGTATTTAAATGCATATTTATGGTCTTATCACAATGAGACGATCAATGCGCTTTACGAGTTCGCTTAGGATAATACTTTAGCAAAACACTCAGAATTAGGGTCAAATATTTTGACAAACTTTCCTGAAAGTTATTTAAAAAGCACTAAAATAGCCATTCGCAGCATGTAAATTTTCAAAAGTGTTTTGGAGGAGCATGCCCTTAGACCTCTTTAAAGCTTTTCTTGTTTTTCAATCAACGCTTGAAAATAAATGTGGAAATTATGCCCTTCCATTTTAAAACTTAGTTATGGCACTGCTTCTCGGATAAGCTAGCTATTGTAATTTTAATCTGATATTTTGTTGTTTCACTGTTGTTTGGTCTAGAAGTTTTTATCGAAATTGGAGAAAATTTAACTGTGATATCATAATAAAACTTTAAGAGCTTTGCACACGAAGGTACTAAAAAATCCAGCAGTTCTTGCAATTTTGTTCACTTTTGTCACAAAGTTGCAAAAGTTGGTACGTTGGTTTGATCGTAACAATGAAGAAAAGAAACAAACAACAAGTGAGGTCATAAGCCATCGTTGAAGTGCAATAGGGTGTACCGTCATTATAACTTTTTGAAAGAGAGGCTCAAATTTTCAATTGGGGAACTGAAAAAATGTAGGGGGCTTCAGCTCCTTTCAGTCCCACCTTCCGACGCCTTGCCTTCTACCATATTTTTTGACTACCATCTTGAATTTAAAAACATACGCAGCCATCCACAAGATCAAACACTGATAATAATCTAATCCTACCGTCATACTTTACCGTAACGACTCAAAAATCAATTAAATTTCAGGGAGCAAAAATTTGAAACAATATCCCATCTCGTATAAAAGTTATGTCCTACAAGAATATCGTCAAAACTTATCGCAAAACACTTTTGGAGTTGCATTAGTATTAAAGACAGGTGGCAGTGGTTTTTTGCTGGAAATTATTTTTTCTAAACCTTGTCTAAAAAACTATTTCCTAAATCTCAAAAACTAAGTCGATAAATTTGAGCTTTCTCTCAGCGCTCTACTTCAAACACTCTTCCAAAGGTGGCCATTTGACTCGAAGACTTTTGTCGTTTCACGGTCTCCTGTCGTAAAAAAATTGTCTTTTGTTTCAATGTGAACTGCGACAAAATAAAAACTGTCTTGTCTTGTCTTCTTTACCGAAGGCAATAGCGACTACATTGAGAAATAGCAATGTGAGCCTTTGACATGTAGCGTCAGTTTGATGTAATTTGAAGCGTTTTTGCTTGCTATTATTTACGTAGCAAAAAAATTCCATTACTTTTCACTGTCCGTTGTAACTTCATTGCCGTTATTCCTTTCTTTTTTCCTGCGTGTTGGTGACAGCAAGTCATTATTGTGATCTTATTGATTTTGTAGTCCACGACTCCACGTTGAAATTGTGGATGTATAACAAGGGTGGGAAACATTTAAGGCGGGTGCCTATCTCTGGGGCGAAAACAGTTTGAGCGACATATATTTGAGCAAAAAGCAATAAGGCAAATGATCAAGAAAGCGATGTAAAATAAAAGCAAAATAGAAAAGAGCAAAATGTACAATAGAACGAATATTATTGAAACATGTTTTTATTTCAATCAATGTTTTGTTTTTATTTCAATCAATGTATTATTTCAATCAATCATACTTTTATTTCAATCAATGTTTTGTTTTTATTTCAATCAATGTATTATTTCAATCAATCATACTTTTATTTCAATCAATGTACTCAGACTTATCCATTTCAGCAATCTGTTCAAAAGTAAGGTTCATTGATTTCAGATCGTTTGTTAGTGTATTCAACAACGTGGTTGGCAGTCTGCCCTTTTTCCGAACGTTTTGTTTCATTGCTCGTTTTAAGATTCGCAGATGTGAAGGAGGCAAAATTTGATCGCATTCATCATTCTTCATAATAATAGGTCTATGTACTTTGTTAACTCTCCTAATCATTATTCTTTGAAAAGCATTGATTTTGTTTCTAATAGTTTTTGAGTCCGCTCAAGCACTGCAGCCATAAAAAAAGATTGACACAACGAAACTTTTATAGATTCTAATTTTGGTGGATAGATTAACATTGATAAAAGACAATAGCGAATGATTCTTTAGAATCCATTTTTTAACAGTTTAAATTTTACTTTCTCGATTGTCTTTGTGATTATGTTCGATGATGTGTATCAATGTATTGACATGCGATAATGTCATAAAATGCGTCATATGTTTGATAAGTGCACCAGAAAGAAATGGGTTGGAAGCGAAATCAACATAAATGCTGGCGGATAAAATTAAAACAAACATGAAAAAAATGAAAAATGCATCACGAAGTTAGAAAAATCAAAAAAAACAATAGTTAACAATTGGCAAAAATAACAAACAGCAAAAAACGTTAATAGATTCTTTTTAATTTGAACTTGTTTCGATGGCGGCATTTATTAAGAATTTCTCCTCTGGTGTTGAGTATGTTGGTGGGATCCTCTTTGATTATAACAGCTTTTTCTGTGAGACATAAACTGCAAGTTCTTCCTCTACAAAAATTTTCTGAAACTGATGCGACTATTTTCCAGGTTAAATTGAAGTCTGTATTTGATTCTTTGAGTTTCCAGATAAATTGTGAAAGAGCTGTGTCGTGGCGATGTGTGACGTTTTTGAAGGATTGCTTGTGGTTGTTATATCTAGTTTTAAAAGTAGTTTCGCAGCTTCCGATGTAAGATTTTGACAAGAGGTCAGTGCGTACCGTTGCTTCATACACCACGAACGTTTTTGCAAACATTTACCATTCAAAAGGCAAGTTTCTTTTTTACGACAGTTGCAACTTTTTTCAGCGGGACTGTTATTTCGAGTTAGGCTTTTTGGTTGTGATGACGTGCTATTGCTGATGGGAGAGGAATTGATGGAAAAAAGCTTTATAATTTGTTGATTGATTACAGCTTTCATATTGGGCATGCAAAAGTAACTGATTTTGAAATTGTTTTTATTGAAAATTTTGTGGTACCGATGTGCAGGAGGAAAATGCTTGTTAAACCAATTTCAAAAAGTTTTTTCCAATGTTTGTGGACACGTGCTACTGAAAGAGGGGTTAAACTAAATAATATTTCTGGATCTTTTTCGCTTCTGTGTGGGAGAATTGGATGGAGGAAAGAAAGAGAATGAATTGCTGAAACCGTTTTTCTTTAGCGCTTTTTTATAGAAAAATTTTGCGCTAGTAAACTTTGTCCTCATCATTTGATAGGTTAGAAAGTCTTGCCTGTATCATTTGTGGTAATTGTTTAAGAATAGCAAGTGGATGATTGGATTGTCGGTTTATATATACAAGATCACTATTTGGTTTGCGGTAGGGAAAATGTTTATTCTGTGTAAGGTCCAAGGTCACATCTAAAAAATCGGTTTGTGTCAAGTTGGCTTCAATTGTGATGTTTAACCCATTATCCTTAAAAAGTTTTGTAATTCTTTTTCTCATTCGTTCTAATAACGGGCCTGAGGTTTTCTTGTAGCAAGCTAGCTCGTCATCTCTATATAAGCCGATGGAGCTTGATCCATATTCTTTTTTAAGTAAATGTAGCAGATACAGTCCGACTAACTCGCAAATCTCCGCTCCGTCAAAACTACCCATTGTTACGTCAAAATCAAAATCGTGCTGTTTTGCCCACACATCTTTCTTATCGAACAAAAACGATTTACGACAATGCATTGTAATATCTTCATATTCAGGTGAAATACCAATAAAGCACTTCGAAAACCTGAGAGCATTAAGCAGTAGTTTCTTAGTAATAGATGGACAGAAATCAACTACATCAAATTTTAAAAAACAATGCTTGCTTTTGTTGTCAATTTCCTTGAACCAATCAATTACCTATGAAGTGTTTCTCCAGTGGATTAACTTAGTTTTTTTGCGAAGTTCAGAATTTATGTTATCGAGGATTTTTTTACTAACTTTTCCGATTTATCTGTTATCGATAACTATTATGTTATCCGATTATGTTATTCGATTATTATGTTATAGGACAACGCCATCGAAACAAGTACAAATTAAGAAGAATCTACTAACATTTTTTGCTGTTTGTTGTTTTTGCCAATTGTTAACTATTGTTTTTTTCGATTTTTTTAACTTCACGATGCATTTTTCCCTTTTTTCATGTTTGTTTTAATTTTATCCGCCAGCATTTATGTTAATTTCGCTTCCAACCCAATTCTTTCTGGTGCACTTATCAAACATATGACGCATTTTATGACATTATCGCATGTCAATAATTCTCTTCTTTTCATAACAATCACCTTTTCTTTCTTCAAAAACTTTTCATAACAAACCCCCGATGAGCGCTATCCGGATAAAAAAGTAACTGCTTTTATTTTCTCCTTCTTCTCAGTTCAAGAAAAAGATAAGTTGTAAGTTTTATTAATTTTGCTAAAATTTTTTTATGTTTTAACTTTTTTCCAGCCACCTGATGATCGTTCCTTTACGTGAAACACAGTGTAGTGGCTAGTGAATGCTGTGAGTTTGCAGTTAATTGAATTAATATGATTTATTTAACTGCAAACGCACAGCATACACTAGCCACTACACTGTGTTTTGTGTTCCCTACAAGATCCTCGAGAGGCTCATTTACACCCGTATCGAGCCCATTGTCGACCCACTTCTTCCTCGGGAGCAAGCTGGGTTCCGACAGGGGAGGTCCACAGTAGACCAAACTGTTCTACTTACCCAACACATCCAGGACTCATTTGAGACCAAGAAGAAGGCCGGTGCTGTGTTTGTCGATCTGACAGCTGCTTATGACACTGTGTGGCATCGTGGCCTCACCTGTAAGCTGCTGAGACTCCTTCCTGATAAACACATGGTCCAAATGATTATGGAACTTATCCGGAATAGAAGTTTCACCCTTTCCATCGGTGACAGCAGGCGAAGCAGATTACGACGTTTGCAAAATGGCCTCCCACAGGAATCAGTCTTGGCTCCCCCACACATACGATCTGCCTTCCACAATTTCCCAGAAGTATGCGTATGCCAACGACCTGGCATTGATGCATACCTCGAAAGACTGGAAGACTTTGGAGGGCACTCTAAGCCAAGACATGACGACACTTTCAGCGTATCTCCAGACTTGGAGGCTGAAGCTCAGCCACACTAAGACGGTAACAACGGCCTTTCATTGAAACAACCGAGAGGCGAAACGTGAGCTCAAAATCTCCAACAACGGCAAACTATTGCCAAACTGTCCAACTCCAACCTACCTTGGTGTAAAGCTGGACAGGTCGCTTACTTTTCGTCATCACCTAGAGGCATTGCGCAAGAAACTTTCCACTCGCGTCACACTGTTGAGGCGACTTGCAGGCTCGGGATGGGGTGCAGGAGCCAAAACATTGCGAACAGCCGCCTTGTCCCTAGTTTGCTTCACAGCTGAGTACTGCGCACCTGTTTGGTGTCGTAGTGCTCACACTCGGCTAATCGACGGTGTTTTAAATGACGCCTTGTGCATTGTCACTGGATGTCTGCGACCCACTCCAACGGACTACTTGCCAATCCTCGCAGGCATCCAGCCAGCTGAGCTTCGCCGTCGAGGAGCGACACTCTCCCTGGCTAACCGCGCCACCCTTAACCCTGATCATATTCTACATGAGCAGCTGGTCGGGAAACAAAATGCGCACCAGGGAAGTCTCAAATCAAGACGCCCGTTTGTACCCGCTGCACAGAAACTACTGGATAGTCTGAACGAATCAGACATTCGTGCAGCGCAATGGATGGATTATGTATGAAACATGGAATACTTGAAAAGTGCATCAAGGCTTCATGCTTTTATTCCCAGTGCCAGTTCTAAGCCTCTTGGAATGGGTTTGCCCAGAACATCTTGGGTGAAACTGAATCGTCTGCGGACTGGCGTAGGGCGATTCCATTCATCCATGTACAAATGGGGTGTTGCTCCTTCACCGAATTGTGAGCGTGGTGCCTCTGAGCAAACTGCAGACCACATCCTTTCTACATGCCCCCTCCATCGTGCACCAAAAGGAATACAAGGTCTGTTGGTCCAGGATGATGACACCCGACGCTGGCTTAAAATCAACGCCGTCAACATCTAAATCGTCGGAAAAGGATGCTTAGTATGCTTGGTATGCTTAATATTGTTTGCAATAACATTATTACTCCATTTTTGACTAAACTATTTACTTAACTACATTGGGTTAAAACTTGATTAAAAGTAACTGGTTAAAAACTTCAATCTCAATAGTAAAATCTCATCAGTATAAGTTGAAACATGCAATAGAACAGCAGTGCGTGTAAATTGCAACGAAACTAGTTCAAGCTTGCAATTGCTTACGAATTACATCATCATAAATTACGGCGAGTTACAAACAACTTTGTATGTTACGGTGTAATCTCGTAGTCAAGCAAATACAATTTAATGTGCGGGTTTGAAACCGGGATAGAGATATGCAAGTTTAGTAACATCATTGAGTTCGATCTATAGTTTGTCGCTCAATTACTGTTCGCCCTGTTGTGTGCTTGAGCTCGCGTTTGTGCACTTCGCTCTGCTGTGTCAAGGCTCTGTTGAGTTTTCACTTTACCGTGTTCGCTTTATTATACGTCGCTCAAACGTTGTTCGCTCTAGCGAATGGGCGCCCTTCAAGGCATAGCGGGCAACACTGCATGCATGATATTTTCAGCGGGCCACATTTACGTTTCATGCGTACAGAGCAAAAAAAGGTAATCACGTCAGCAGATGTCCTGTTTTCCTCCAAAAATTTAGTGAAAAGCAAAAAAATCTGCAAACATTTTTTCTTCTGCAAACATCAATGTAGTTCAAACAAAAATGCTTTCGGCTTGGTTCGCGGTAAGTTTGAGTATTTTTGTAGGTGCCGGCGAGTCGCATTGCATGAGCCGCATGAACACGCGTGCTACATTTAAAACTTAAGCGGGCCGCAGGTTTCTCACCCCTGATGTATAACGACGTACAACTGTAAGCGAACTGCATTAGCAATTTGATCTTCAGCATTTTGCATGCAAGAGATGATTTTCAGCTTTGCTTAAGTTCTGTGGGTCCCAACTATATTTACATATGAAAAAAGAAAGAATGAGAAAAAGAATGTATATACATCAGGACTACATTAAAAAAAAAAACAAACTAGTTCTTAACTGTAAGAAGTCTTGCTATATTTTAGTCAAGAAACATCTTCAAATAACAATCAACAAAAATTTTAAAAATATTAATGACAATGTTATACTTCCAACAAACTCAACCAAATACCTAGAATTGTTTATTAATAAAAATCTTAGCTGGTCATCTTATGTTAAAGAGTTATTGCAGCTTGCAAAATGTTCTGGAACAATTTGCAAAATGTTCTGGAACATTTTATTCTTCTAATTGGGCGATTTAATTTCTATCGGTTTTATATGTAAAAATTGTTGATCTGACGGTGCTGCGCAAATTATTCCAAATTTATGCTATCGCTCACTAAAACACCTTTATCGTTATTATTGATCCATTGGTTTAGATTATTCGTTAATCTCCTTCACTCACAAAACTAATACAATGCAACCCAACTATTTTGACTTGATAACCGAAAAGTTTTTCGATACTTCCTGGCCATTATAATGGAATGTAAGTGCTTTTGTTGTTTGTAAATGGCGTCTGTGTGTTTATTATAATGGCAAATAAATTACTATTACTACTAATATTGGCAAACTTTTTTTGGGGGCCGAAATCGGGTATTTGATTTTTTTGTCGGGTTCTGACAGTGAGTGTTGTGTTCGGACAGGGTTCGGGCCAGGAAAACCCGCCCGCGTCGAACTCTGGCATAGCAGACACTTTGCAGCATTCGGAGTACAGTTAAGATTTTTTAGTGTTACGTGAATTGAATTTGCATCATTATAGATCAGGGCTGTGCGGTGAATATTTAATGTTATTTCAGATGCACACGCAGAGTTGGTGAAAACCAAACTTGTAGACGTGAGATGAAGGCTTAAATGCTTAAAATTTTATTTTCAAATATTTAGAATATCTTACCGACATCACAACGAAATCCAGCCCATCCGGGAGAACAAACGCAAATATATCGACCTTTTTCGGACACGCACCGGGCGTTGTTGAGACATGGCGATGATTGACAATAATCAAAATCTTGAACGGAAATAATTATTATTTTGTGTGGATAGTTGATTTTAAATGAACAAAATATTTACCACGACAAGTTTTTCCGTCACTCATCAGGATAAATCCTTCCTGGCACGAACACGTGTAACCACCTTCAGTATTTGTACACAATTGCTCGCATTTGTTTTTGTCTTTGGAAGCGCATTCGTCAACGTCTGTTGAAAGATACATACCTCACAACGGGGCTTAGTGTTGCAGTTTTGTTTTCTAGTTGCAAAAATCCATGGGTTTAATTTTTAGATATTTATGACTTAATCTTTATTTAATCTTTATGAGTTAATCTTTATCTTCTTTCATGAAGCATATGACAAATATTTCGTAAAGCTAAAACTACTTCAGGAAAAACATAATAATAATATCAATATTATCAGCAATGGGCGCGAGAAATGTGTACTAAAGCATTAACGAAGTATTGGTAATTTATCGTTGATAAATCAGCAATACTGTTTAACTTTTAAATATATTAAAACGTTAAACGCTAGAGTATACCGTAATCATCTGCCTGCAAGCCGAACACACAATATTGTAAAGCTTAAATCCTTTGACAAACAAGAACAACTAAATTTATTTAGTCAACATCACAACTAAGGCGATACCAAACAATGTTCAAATTTAAGACCACTTTTTACTTGAGCACAAAAATAAAGAGGTGATTTGACAAGGAATCGCGAAGGAACGCGAAGTCTTTAAGTCAAGCGATTCCCGAAGCAATAATCAAATACTTGAAAAAAGGCTCGAATGGAGTGAAAGCTTTAAGAACTTACTTTATGAAATAAATTTTTAGCTAATTATTTGAGATATCGATCCTCTAGGATTAATACAAAACTTAGCTTTAAGATAAATAATTAAATTGAAGATTTATAGATTGTCATGGATAGATGATTTTATTACTGAAAATCATATACAGTTTTGAAATATAAGCTCCTTATGTGTTTTGAGGAATTTTTGACGAGATGATTGTTTTAATGGGAACGGTAAAGAGTTCCATAACTTAGCTCCTTGAAATTTGATTAATTTTTGTACCCGATTAGTTGCACACAAAGGTAATATTAAATTTTGAAAAGAAGATAATCTTGTATTATAAACATTGGCGTTCTTAAATTCTATGAATTAGTCATTAAAATATTTTGAAGTATATTTGCTAATGCAACTATATACAAACTTGCTTAGCTCAATTTTGTATAAATCGTTTAACTTCAGAATTTTGAATTTACGATAAAGATGTTTAGAAGTACGCCAACCAAGATAACCAATTGTTTTTAAAACCTTGTTTTGAAGAGACCTTAGTTTAGTGAGGTAGGAATTATTGGTAGATCCCCAGATAATTATCCCATAAAATAGAAGTGGATGGATCAAAGCGTAATACAAAGTTTTTAATGCAGAACTGGGAAGAGCTGTATTAAGTTTAAATAATATTCCAATATTTTTAAATACTTTGGCTTCTAAATATTGAACATGTGGCAAAAAAACTTAGTTTGTGGTCAACTACGACTCCAAGATATCTTATTTTTGCGGAAGGTTGAATACAATGTGAGTTATATCGCAACTGAATATCGCATCTTGGAGATCTTAGTTTGTAATTGATAATGATTGCTTGCGATTTACTTGTATTTATTTTTAGTTTATTAGCATCCATCCAAAGCTTAACAAGTAAAAGTTCGTTATTACATAAAGCTTCTAATTTATTTAGATTATCAGAGGAATACAACAATAGTGTATCATCTACAAACAAACGTGGCTTGCATAATAATGCATTACTGAAATCATTTATGTATAACAAAAAAAGTATTGGTCCCAAGACTGATCCCTGAGGTACTCCTGATTTTATTTCCTGCATTGGATAGTTTGCATCATTGATGCACTGCACACATGTTGCTTTTGGCTAAATAAATAACTTTCAAATAATTGATGACAGACTCCACGTATGCCATAGTGAGACAACTTATTTAGCAATATTGAATGGTTAACCGAATCGAAAGCTTTTTTAAAATCTAATGCATTAGCACATGTGTATAGTTTGTCGTTTATGTTATCAAAACTTTGCGTCACTACATCAATCAGAGGAAACATAGTTGTGTGTTTTTTACGAAAGCCACTTTGTCTCTCATACAGAATTTGATTTTTGTTTAGAAAACTAATTAATCTTGATTTTATCAATTTTTCAATGACTTTTGAAAATGGCGAAAGTAATGAAATCGGTCTGTAATTTTCAACTGATTGGTTAGAGCCGGTTTTATATACAGGAATAACTTTAGCTATTTTAAGTTTGTCGCGGAAGATACCTTGTGTAAACATTTACTCCACAAGGTATGCTAAACAAAATGATAAGACGTCCGCAGCAATAATCAATAACTTTGTTGGTATTTTATTATCGCTAGTGGATTTATTTGCATTTAGCCTTTTAAGTTCAGTAGCCAGTTTGTTAGGAGTGGGAGGAGATAAAACCATTGAAGATGTGACACTATTCTTTAGGTAGTCAATGTATGACTTAGTTGAATTAATGTTCTCAGAAATTTTGTGACCGGCATTAGCAAAAAAAGTGTTAAAAATTCAAGCAATTTCATTTTTGTCAGAAATATCCGCATCATCAAATTTTAATGTGGATGGTGTTGTGTCACATTCTTTCTTAGGCAAAAGTTCTCGTAAAATATTCCAAGTTTTTTTAGGATTATTTGTGACAGATTTTAACTGATTTTCAAAATATAGCTGTTTTGCTGCTGTTTTTAGTTTATTCAGTAGATTTGCAAATCTTTTGTAGAACGCCTTTTGATTATTTAATCCGCGTAAATAATGAGTCTTATACAATTTTTGCTTCTTTCGTATGGATACATACAAACCTTTAGATATCCACGATTTACGTTGTAACCTTTTTTGTTTTCGTGTGCATTGCTTAAATGGTGCATGTGTATTTATTACTGTTTTTATTGTATTTAAAAAGTTGTGAAAAACATCGTTAAAGTTTAGCGAATCTAGTTCGGGCATGCTACAAAAATACTCTTCAATAATATTTGTAAATCTTGACAAAATTCATTTAAATCAAATTGTTTCATGTTTCGGTAAATCTTCAAGGCCATTTTTTGAAATCCATAAATTTTCAAGGCCATTTTTTGAAAAGCTGTATCAATTTTCACAAGCAAATTCAATTTCTTCATCAATATATATTACCACTCCTCCAGCGTTAGTACCCAAATCTACGTGGCAAAATTTGTAACCAGGGATTTGAGTATTGCCAAGACTATTTTGTTTCAATCGGGTTTCCGTAAGGCATATTATATTCGGGTGGGTACCTAATTCAGTTAAGAATTTAAGCAAGTTGTCAAAATTTTTGTTTAACGAGCGGATGTTAATATGAATAATAAATAATTCTGTAGAGGTTATTTTAGGGGAAGATATACGATCAGCGTCAAAATTCTTGGTAGAAGATAAGTTTTGAGTGATGTAAGAATGTATGTCATCTGACATTTGATAAATTCTATCAATTCGTGAAATCGCTTGACTTGAACCAGTGTCTATCGTATTCAGATTACTCATACTAAGCTAATCATACTAAGCTAAGCAAAACGCAGTAGGGAAAGATTTAAAAAGAAGGATTTACAGCATGAGATTAAATAAATGGAATTCAGCAATTTAGTGCATTTAAATCAACGTTGGATAAAGTTTAAAGACAGGCCAATTGGTAGCACTTTAAGGCAATCAAAATAAAAGCAAATGAGGGAGCGACACAATAATTGCAAAACTGATTCACCTTAAAGTGACTTTTTCTAGGCAATGATTTTTTTCCCATCAACATATAGACAATATTCGCCGTCCCTAATGCACCAACTAGCTCTCTTATTTTCTGATGTTGCTTTCTTATAATGCGGAAACAATTGCTTTTTTTGCAGATAAAGTGACTTAGGTAAATGTTCAGTCACGTATACTCTGCCTGCTTTAGAATTTTTTTCCAATCTAGTTTCATTATACCGACGAAGATTTTTTAAATTGTGCATGATCATTTGCTTGTCGTTTTGTTACCAGCTAATTTGAAGATAATAATCGGTCTATTGATTTTTACCTTGTTTTTAAACAATGGATATTGTGGAAGCCTATAAACATCAATGATAGTGATTTGGTCAGGACTTTCAATTTGTAAGCCATCTTTAAAAAATTTCTTCAGCATGGATTCAGTTATAGCCCTGTTTTCCCATGGGTTGTTTTGATCTTCCTCGAGTCCTTAAACCAGTAAATTGATTTTTCTGCTATAAGCTTCGCGACTTAATATTTCCCGTTCAGCTATTTGTTTATATTGCTGAAACTGTTCTTTTAATTGCGTGATCTGCGTTTGCTGAGTCACTAAAACCTCATGCTCTTTATCTCTTTGCTTCTGTAGTACTTTCACTTGCTTCTTGAGGTTAATAAGTTCTGAATTTTTTGCTTTTTCTGCGAAACAATGCTCAATATTCTCGCATCTTTTGGACAGTTTTGCTTCTACTCCGCTAACTTGGTGCTGAATGCTGGTGACAGTTATTTCTAGCCTATCAACTCAATTAATTAAGCCATCCAACTTAAGCAATATCAAATCAAGTTTAGTTTCAATTTGATCTTTTGGCATATTTACTCTTCCGTAAAACTCTTTTTCATTAATTTTTTTCCAATTTTTAATTTCCCTACAGCTAAGAACCTAGCAAACACGTCCGTTCACCATGAGCAACTTAAACCAAAATTAACTTAAGATTAAAAACCTGCACCATTTACAAAGACAGGTAATTTAATCATTTATTATTTATTCATAGCGCAGTTAAGGCAAGGAGCACCACAAGATTTTTCATAAGGCTATTTTATTAGTCACACGTTTTCGGCGTTTACTTTACGCTCTCATTCAGGATTTAGACTACATACTGCAATAAGAAAAGAAAATTAAGTCCTACGTTAAATTAGACTATAGCAATCAAGTAGCACATAGTACAATGTCAAAATTGTTCTTCTCGTCAAAATTCAAAACTGGTTTCGGCTTTCTTAATGATTTGAAAATGTAGAACAGCATGTGAAGCCAAGACAGGAAAAGTGCCCTAGGTTGGACCGCTTTTGTTTGGAATGCTCTGGCATCGTTATTTTTAGTGCTGAATAGTTTATTTTTCGGCCAGACATACGTAGTAGCTCTGGCTGCAAATTGAACGTCCACTTAGACTTACGTCAATCTTACTTTTGATTATATTTAAATTAATTGGCAAACGGCTCAACTTAAAAAAATAGGCACCTGAAATGGGCTATCCATGCCCTCACGTTGAGCTACCTAACCGGGGTTGAGCCACCACTAAAAAATGCTATTGATGAGTTGCGGTAACGCGATAGATATTTCCTGAGTTATACCCTGGGCGGGAAGAAACAAAACACTTGCACTCGCGAGTGCATTGCAGTGCAAGACTTTAGAATTACTGCGAAATTTTAGTCCCACAGTGCCTCATGGGGGTAGGAATTCTGCTCCACCTGATTTTAATTCGCATTAAAGCAAATAGTTTGCAGTGCGTGTTTGCGAGTTAATGCAGTTCAGCTGTAGGCCTATCTATTAAGTTGCTATTGTTATAAAGTTTGGAAAGAGCATCAGCTCGCGTTTCACTCTCATTTCCCTTTTCAAAAATATCTGATAGGAACAACATTTTGTTGGATTCAATGGAAAAATTATTTTGATGCTTCACATTTTCATGAACAAAAAACAAAAAATTACTTTAACTTAAAAAAGTAAAACAAAACAATATTGACTTCTTTAGAACTGAATTTGAATAATTAAGCACTATGCAGCTTATGATAGGCGGTTTAACACAACGGTCAATTTTTAACAACGCACAACTGCCTCTTTCAATCCAAAACAAACAAAGCTTTGCCTTTCATTTCGGCAGCTGCTCAAAACAGACTACCAAAATGGATCTCGCACCCTGTCATCAAAATAAACAACGCATAAAAAAAAGGAAAATGTTACTTCAAACAAAAAAGCAGCGTATATGAACAAGAACAACAACCAAATGTCAAACAAAGAGCAGATTTAAAAAAGTTGTTTCACATGATAAAAAACAATCAAATTGTTTCAAAAGTATCATTTACTCTCCAAATATCGTAAACTCAAGTTAACTTTTATCGTTTATAGCGTTTTCACAATTAAAAGATAAGAGAGCAACGGCACCAGTACCGAAACACTCTTCATGAAAACAATTAGAACAACTAAGTTTTATGCTGAATAAACTCGAATTGTGTTTTTTGAAATGCCATTGCTCTGTTACGCGAACTCGCCTTTGATGTTCTCAAGGATACTTTGTTTCTTTTCATGAATAACAATGCATATTTTTTGCCTGCTTGTTTTGAAGCTGACCAACTGTTTTGAATGATGATTTTATTGCGGACGGCAAATTCATAAACTATTTGCCTGACTTTTGTAATCGACAATCAATAGAATTTGTTAGCAAGCTCAAGAACTTACTCCGCCTTGTCCATAAGCCTAGTTTTGTCTTGTTCATATCAGAAGTAAGAATACGGAGGACACCTTCATGATATCCCATTGTAATTTGGTCACCGAATCTTTCTGCTTTCTTCATAAAGCGTTGCAATGACGCACGCTTCAGACCTTCATGAGCAAACTGTTTGCACACTTCACGTCTGGACTTTCCATTTTTCACAACCAGGGCTGCTTGCTCGTGCACATCAATCGACACCTTCCCTGGTTTTTAGGTGGCATTCTTCATCAAATATCAGGGGTATTTAGAGTTTAGAAAGTACAGTATTAACACAATCTACGGATCTAACGAAAACCATAAATTAATGAGGATATTGTTGATAATGCACGCTAAACATTAATCCTCAGCAGTCAAAAAAATCAAATAAGATAAGTATCCCAAGTTAAGCCATGGCCCAAAGTGGGCAACGGACGTGGTCCAACTTGAAAAAAAAAAAAAAAATGTGGGGGGAGGTGTGAAGAAGTGCGTTGAAGTGTGGGAGGAAGTGAGAAAAGATGTTGGTAGAGGTGTGAAGGGAGGTATGGGGATGTGGGGGGAGGTGCAGAGAGTGTAGAAAAATGTGGAGAAAGGTGTGGGGAAGTGTGTTGGGGTATGAGGGAGATGGGGATAGGTGTGTGGATGTGGGGGAGATGCGGAGAGTGCTGGAAAATCTGGAGAAAGGTAAGTAGAAATATGAGGGAAGAGGTTTGGGGGGGTGTAGAAAAATGTTGGTAGAAGAGTGGGTAAGTGTGTTGGGATGTGGAGAAGTTTGGGGGGAAGTGTCAGGTGAGTGTGGGGTGTAAAGAAGTTGGTGAGAGGTATGGAAAAGTGTAAAGGAGTTGTGGGGAATTGTGCAAAATAGAACAAAATGCAAAAGATGCACGAAACAATTTATTCTTGAAGACATTTTGGAAGATTGAAAAGCAAAATTGTCAAACTACATTTTAGATTCTCAAGATACAGACGTCAACACAAATGCTTGCAAAATTACCCATACTTTTAAATCAGCGCTTGAAGAACATGCTCCTTTTCGCCCCATGACGCGTAGGGAAAATAAGTCAAGAGATAAACCGTAGATTATTCTGGGTATACTTAAATTCATTGAAATCAAAAATAAACTTATCATTAAATTTTTCATAAGTGATGATTTAGATAAAAAAGCATTTTACAAAAAATATCTCAATAAATTAACACACGTAAAAGATGTAGCTAAACGCAATTATTATGAACAACTAATTAAACACGATCAAACCATATCTTTTCAAATCTGGTCCGTTGTTAATGAAATTATTGACTGTAAAAAATCCTCTTCTAAACTTAAAAAGCTTTCTTTGTTGCAGGTGGATGATCAAACTCTAAACACGAACTCACAGACATTTGTCAATAAATTATGTAACTTCTTTGCAAACGTTGGCAATTTTATGTCAAATAACTCTTCCTTAGGTACCAATCCTTTGTTTAAGATACAAGATAAAAGTTGCATGAAGTTCTTTGTGTTTCAAGAAATCATCGAGGAAGAAGTAAACTCTTGCATGAAATGCATAAAACCTTACACTGCTCCTGATACTGATAAAATTCTCAAATTTGTAATATATGCAAACAATTTAATTCCTTTTTTAACAAAACTGTTTAACAAATGCCTTCATTTTGAAACTTTTCGTGATACTTTTAAAAAAGCATATGTTTTCCCAATACTTAAAGTTTCGACTACTAAAACATTTAGCGATTTTTGACCTATTTCTTTCCGCTCAATATTCTCGCAATTATTTGAAAAAGTAATAGAAACAATAGTGATTAAATTCATCAACAAACACAACACACTAACATCTTCTCGATTTGGCTTCAAAAAAAAAAACAGTTCTACGTAATTAGCTGTCACCACATTTTATGAAAAATTTCTGAACAACTTGAACGATAACAAGTTAACATGCTTTATTTTCCTTGATTTAAAAAAACATTTGACTCCACCAATTACGAAATATTATACCACTACAGATTTCGCAATCCGATTTTTAACTTTTTGCAATTATATTTTGCGCGATATATGATTTGCGTAAAAATAAAACAAAAATTGTCTAAGCCATCTGTAGGAGAATATGCCGTACCACAAAGTTTTGTCTTAGGCCCCTCACTGTTTTCGATATATGTGAATGATTTTCCTAACGCATCATAATTTGCAACAACACTATTTGCAGACGACACAAACTTTAAAGAATTTTTCTCAAAAATTAATACCACCATTCTTGCTGAATGAGCTTTCGTTTAATACAACTTCATTAGACTCATCTTTTTGAATAAAATGAATCTGATGAAGTTGTATTAAACGAAAGCTCATTCAGCAAGAGTGGTGATATTAATTTTATAAGAAATAAGTCTTTAATTTTTGATTCCAGCTCAAAGATAGTATCCAGTTTTTAGATCTATCCCTACTCCTGCAATCAAATTTGAATCCACTTCCAGTTTCTTCAGAACCCTCCTCACGACACAAACTTCCATCCATTTCATCAAAATATTAAATTCCTTCATTCTAAGGTTACGCAAGAAATCAAAATCAAATCTTCATTATACCCGCCGCATTACGCCGAAGCGTGAAACGAGTTGCGGGGCCCATCTCCGCGGCTTAACGCCTGAGCTACACAGCTCCAAAGAAACGTCGCAACGGTGGCGAGTCGTTGGCGACACTGTGCCGATTTGACCGGCCCGGGAATCGAACCCCAGACCTCCCGCACCGAAAGCGTGCGCTTTGCAACTGAGCTAACGGCCGGTTCAGGTAACGGCCGGTTCAGGTTACGCAAGAAATAAATAAAATTAATAACTACATAAAAATTAACAAACTGACAATTAATTACAAAAAAGCTGCTTTGTGGATATTGCTAAAACGCAAATAAATACGACCGATTTCAAACTATTTATAAATCATAATCACACTGAGCTAAAAAATAATGTTAAGTATACAATAAATATGGGAAAAAACAGCTTAAGGAGGAAAAAAGCCGCTGCAAATTCCAAGACTGGTCGTTTCGACTACACAGATTCAGCTGTCATCATCAATAGTGTACGAGTATGCAAGGCAGTACAAAACTGTAAGAACTAGAATTTACAATTCTAACTACAAGTAATAGCATAACCCAGGCAACAAGTCAAAATAAGTAGTTTAATTATAACGTCACAAACCAAAAGCTAATAAATCTTTTATATCCTTCAGACGTTGACTCCAAATCCGCTCAACGTTAAGAAGTGGCTCATGTTTTTGAATAAAAAGTGACTCAAGAATTAATAAGCGTGCAGAATCACCAACGCTACTAAGAATGTACGGTTTGGCAAAGTCCACTTTATGATAAGCATTGTCCGTTAAGTGTCGGCACACCTAGGATTTATCCGAACTGGAATGCTCCTTAAATCTGCTAATAAAATTTCGTCTAGTCTGTCCTATATACCTAGAACCACAAAAACACGTTAACCAAATCACAACTCCATATTTCATCAAGTTCTTTTGCTTATCCTTCAGACAAAAGTTGTGTCCGATGTTTCAGGTGATGCCGATAATCCGTAGAATAACTCGGTTCCATGTCTGCTTTTCCACCAAGGCGGACAGCTCTTTCTTGAGTTGCATTAACATGTCACCTAAAAAGAGCAACCGAGCAACAAGTGTTCTACAATTTTACGTTCTTCATGGTGACTTAACATCTGGTCATATTTACGATTAAAAAATCTCCTGACACAACTATCTAAAAAGTAAGCAGGTTAGCCATTGCGACCAAGCATAACCTTGATACCATCAACCTCTGAACAAACGCTTTCATCAGAACTACAGATTTTATAAGCACGATCGAGCAAACAATTGACCAAGTTATATTCATAGCGGCGTGGTACAAATCTGCTCCATTTTGAATATGATCCAGTGTTGGTCGGTTAGCAAAACCTACTGCTTGCAAACTGTTATCTACTACAACATCCAAAGAGCTAATACATTTGTTATTTTGAATTTCAGTAGTATACTTTATGTTCATTCAAACTGTCACAAAATATTTTAATGGAATCAAGGCCATCAAAAACAGCAAAGCAATCATCCACATACTGGTAAAAAATTGATGGCTTATGGTTTGAAAGCGTTCTCGACAGACCTTTGTTCACTGGATGGTGCATAAAGACATCAGCCACAAGGCAAGATAAACTGCCACTCATAGCCACACCGTCAGTTTGTTCAAAGAGTATTCGATTGATTGAGAAAGCACCTCCTTGAACTCTCCGTTTTAACAATTTCCTGATGTTATTTTTATCTTTTCCTTTAGGAATAAAATCTGTATCATTGTCGAATAATTTATCCAGTATTAAATTAATAGATTATGTCAGTAAAAAATCTGATTACGTCAAAGGAGACCATTACCTTGTTGTGTAAAAACTTATCTTTGTGATTATTGACGCTGGTAAATGAATCTTTGAAATTTGTCCTATTCTTTCGAAAGAAATTAAAGTTTTGTAAGAGCCACTTCGCGCATTCCTAATTGTAACTTACAGTAGCCGATAGAAAGGGTCTAAGTGAAACTGTCGGCTAATGTATTTTAGGTAGGCCATACATCTCGGATTTAGGTTGCTGATGGATTGATGGATCGAGTAACGAGGTAACGAGGTTGCTGATGGATTGATACGCCTGTTTCTGATGAATGGATCGAGTAACTGATGGATGGATCGAGTAACGAGGTTGCTGATGGATGGATCGAGTAACGAGGTTGCTGATGGATTGATACGCCTGTAGTCATCTTCTTCAAGAAGCTTTTTAAATTTGAGGGGTCGCAGGAACTTTTGAAATCTGCTGAGATTAGACAAAAAATTATCTGATTTAACGCGAGAGAACTCGCAGCTTTGTACCACGCCGTTATGAATATAACTTGGTCAATTGTTTGCTCGATCGTGCTTATAAAATCTGTAGTTCTGATGAAAGCGTTTGTTCAGAGGTTGATGGTATCAAGGTTATGCTTGGTCGCAATGGCTAACCTGCTTACTTTTTAGATAGTTGTGTCAGGAGATTTTTTAATCGTAAATATGACCAGATGTTAAGTCACCATGAAGAACGTAAAATTGTAGAACACTTGTTGCTCGGTTGCTCTTTTTAGGTGACATGTTAATGCAACTCAAGAAAGAGCTGTCCGCCTTGGTGGAAAAGCAGACATGGAACCGAGTTATTCTACGGATTATCGGCATCACCTGAAACATCGGACACAACTTTTGTCTGAAGGATAAGCAAAAGAACTTGATGAAATATGGGGTTGTGCATAGGTTAACGTGTTTTTGTGGTTCTAGGTATATAGGACAGACTAGACGAAATTTTATTAGCAGATTTAAGGAGCATTCCAGTTCGGATGATTTTAAACTTTTCTATTTAAGGAGCATTAAGGAGCATTCCAGTTCGGTTTTTTTATTTAATTTTATTTAATTTTTTCCTTAATTTTCTATTAATGCTCCTTAGTTTTTCATTTAAGCTCCTTAAATCTTATAATACTTCTTAATTTTCTATTTGAGGAGCTTTCCAGTTCGGATAAACAGATTCTGTTTGAATAAGTTTCAGATAAATAAGAATTTGATAGTGGATAGCAAAAATCTGTAGGTCTACTAATACAATATTGCATCTAATTACAATCTGCAATCATGCCTCAAAGAAGTTAAATAACTGGAGATATGGTCAAACCTATTGTCAAAAATTTACTATTGGACCCAACACTATTGAAAGACGCCATCAGTGAATCCGGCATTAAGATTGTGCCCAAACAAAGTACCCCAACGCACAATAAAAAGATTACTGAAGAAATTGTGACTTGTTCCTTAATCAAAATTAAATATTCATGAAGAACTTAATTGCTAAACTAACTACTGCCTTATTAGCAAGTGAAGATTTTTACACTGCCATTGAAGTGCAGATAGAAGAAAAAGTAAATGAAACACTAAAGAAAGCATGTGAAAAGACGAAGGAAAACACCAAAAACCTGAAAGAAAAGTTGGAAGAATTATCACAATATAGCAGGAGGAACTGCTTACTGATACATGGTATTAAAAAAGAAAAGATCGAAAACATTAATGAAGTTATAAAAGATTTTTTTGGAAAATATCTGAAAATTAATATCAGTAACTATTATGTGGACAGAACACATGGACTGGTCTCCAAGCCTACAGGTGATACCCTATCAAAGAAGAAAGAAAAAATTTTACCTATAATTGTTAAGTTTACTCGTCATGACCTGAAACCGTTAATACATAGTTTAAAGAAGTTATTGGCCAAAGAGCCGTTTCTTATTACTGAATGTTTAATTACCACAAGAATATCATGCATCAACCTGCTGAAAGATCTTTCGTTTAAAAGTAAAATATTCTCGTACTGGACTTTGGATGGAGCTATTTTCTGTACAAAGGAGCCAAGCGGAGTAAAGCTTAGAATATAATCAGTCTTTGATCCCAACATTGCATAGCTAGTTCCTTAAAGTGATGATGGATAATATGTACCATGGTTCATAAGTTAATTACTTGTTTAGACTACCAGACTAATTTTGCCGTATTAACTTGCTTGTGCTAGTAGGTCTATGGTATACAAAGTAGGCTATTTTGCATTCTCATTTTTCTTAGCAAGTGCTAAACTATTTGAACAATTTTGTATTAATATTAGTTTTTAAACCAGTGAATTGACCAATTCAATTTTTAAACAACTTATGAACACTGTTGACTTTGTTTGTGCACCTATTGAGGAAGACTGCAAATACTCCGACTTTAATCACTCTGAAAATTTGACTATAGTAGTGGACACCAAGTGTACAGAATGTAATAAAATTACAAAAAGCAACCAAAATTGTATATTCTGTGACTTGATTGCATTAAAATATCAGAGACATGGCTGGAACCAAGTAAATTGGATAAAATTTGTTAACATGGTTATTCATTTATACACCTTCCTTTTAAGAACTATATTTAAAAAAAAAGCCATGCTGGTGGAGTGGGTTGTTATGTTAAAAATAATCTTTAATACACTGAATTCAATCAAGATCTAGATAACAATTTGACAAATTGTAAAAATCTCCGGCTAAAGATTGCCATGAAAAACAACAAAGAAATCATACTAGGAGTGTTATATCGACATCCGAGAGCTGACATTAATGATTTTCAAGAAAAACTTGGTGAAAACATTTGTAAACTCAATAATGTTAAACTCAAGCACTATATTTCAGGTGATATTAACATTGATCTTCTTCGGGGTAGTACCAATATAAAAATTCAAGAATATACTAATTTGCTTGTCAGCTTAGGCTGCTGCTCAATAGTGAATGTACCGCCACGCATCTCTGCTACATGTTCTAGGTTATTAGACCATTTGTATATAAATGACTTAAAAAATCGCTGAAGCTGTTCTGTTCTTGAATATGATATCTCTGATCATCTTCCAATATTTTTCTCTGTAAGTAGTTCTCCCCAAAGAAATCAATTAATCCCTGTTAAAATTAGAAACATAAAATACTGTGATAAAGGCGTTTTTCAAACTGATCTAGCTTACGCTTATACAACATTTGAATCTGTGAACACCTCTAACAATGGATCACCACAAGCAGCTTTTAAAGATTTTATTCAAATATTTCACAATGTCATAAATAAAAATGCACCGATGAAAAATTTAAGTCGTAAAGAGAAGCACTTTTGGCAAAAACCTTGGATAACCAGTGCAATAAAAAAATCTGTAAAAACAAAAAATAAGTTTTATCGGCTTAAATTCAGTTATCGAAAAATGTTTACGCTTGTTAATGGTATATCATCAAAGATGAATGACGTGACATGTGGAATCCCACAAACATCTACACTACGTCCTCTCTTTTTTACATTATATGTCAATGATCTACCGTCTGAAACAAAAGTCAACGTAAAATTATTTGCAGATGACACAAACTTAACTATGTCTCATTATAAAGATAAAAAGCTACAAAATAATGTGAATAATGAATTAGAAAATATTTCTGATTGGATGAGATGTAACAAATTATCAATAAACTTTTCTAAAACTGAATATCTACAAATCACAAGAACAAAAATTAAAAGTTCATTTGAAATAAAGATAAACAATCCCATCATTAAACAAAACAGTTGTTCAAAATATCTAGGCATCCACATAAAGTTGACGTGGAAAATGCAAGTAAGCAGTGTATGTTCTAAAATAGCACGCGGTGTTATTTTAGATCATATAACACCGGAGTTTTTTAACTTTGGCAAAGTTAAAAAATTATGTCAATCAGAAAATCCTGCTTCATGTATTTTACCCAATGATCTAAAGCCATAAAGCGGGACAGCGCTGTTTCGGGCTATTAGTTCTCATCAGCCGCCCTCAGGAAAGATACATTCATCTTTCAGAACAAATGATCTTGCCAGGATCGCTCATCCCTTTGGATAAATATATCTAAAAGAATTTAAACTTTGTGGTACGTATCCACTAGTATGGATTACGTCACCGCGCTGGTCAAATTCTTTACGTGGCCAGGGTGAAAAGCAAATAACTAAAAAAGCAGTAAGAGGAAGTCGTCATGACTTCCCGCCAGTAGGCCAGGAAGGGCACTGCTTTTTTAGTTATTGCTCTTCACCCTGGCCACGTAAAGAATTTGACTGGAACGGTGACGTAATTCACACGAGTGGATACGTACCACAAAGGTTAAATTCTTTAAGATATATTTATCCGAAGGGATGAGCGATCCTGGCAAGATCATTCGTACTGGAAGATGAATGTATCTTACCTGAGGGCGGCTGATGAGGGCTAATAGCCCGAAACAGCGCTGTCCCGCTCTAAGGTACGTCTGACTGGAGTGCTTTGCACTGTTGGCGATGGAGAGCTGTTATTAGCCTCTGACCCAACAAGAGGAAGTCGTCATGACTTCTCGCCAGTAGGCCAGGAAGGACACTGCTTTTTTAGTTATTGATCCAAAGCCATATACATAATTGCATTAATAAAATTACAAAAACGAGCTGTTTGATTAATCACTAATAGTAGGCACAATGCACATTCAACACCTTTGTTCAAATCCTTGAATTTATCAAAAATAGATGACATTCATAAACTCGAAGTTCGCAAACATATATATCAAGTAAATTCAAAACAATATGCAGAGGTGAATCCATCTGCATCCATTGCATTAAAATCAATTCATACCTACGACACAAGAAAACGAGTAAATGAAAATTACTCTTCAAAAAGAACCAAATCTAAATTTGGCAGAAGAAATATTGAAATGCTTGGACCAAAATACTGGACAAGTAACCAGAAAAATTACTCCTTGCGAATATTGCAAAACTGCACAAAGAACACATAATCACGCAGTACTAAATTAAAATTCCTGTTCGGCAAAAAGCAAAAGTTTAAAATTTCTAATTTATTGCAGCTTCTTCAACAAGTAATTCCTTTATATACTGAGTATGTGTGTGTGTTATTTATTTATTTTTTTATTGTTTTTTTTTTTCAGTTTCTTTTATGTATCTAGTCAAACAATTTGTTTTAACTTAAACAAATTTCAAAGATGTTGCGAAGGTTGTGGTTGACTTAGATGACGTTATGGTCTTTTCACTAACACTTCGTCAAGTCAATGACTTTATTAATTTGTTTTACGCAAAAATTGTGATGATACTTGACAAATAAATTTTTTATACTTGTTAAAAAAAAAATAAAAAAATCCGAGGTGTGCCGACACTTAACGAACAATACTGATCATAAAGTGGACTTTGCCAAACCGTACATTCTTAGTAGCGCTGGTAATTCTGCACACTTTTTATTCAAAAACATGAGCCATTGCTTAACGTTGACTCCAAATCCGTTCCCCTTTACTTATTTGATTGTTAATTTAACTCCGTCAGTCTTTTTATTAGCTTTTGGTTTATGACGTTATGATTAAACTACTTATTTTGACTTGTTGCCTGGGTTATGTTATTGTAGCTACAATTGTAAATTCCAGTTCTTACAGTTTTGTACTGCCTTGCATACTCGTACACTGCTGATGATGACAACTGAATCTGTGTAGTCGAAACGTCCAGTTTCGAGATTTACAACGGCTTTTTTCCTCCTCATGTTAAGTATCTTGGAGTGCAGATACATTTAACTGTTGTGAAAAAATCACATTGGTTTTCTTCACAATAAACTTTCCAAAGTTTGTGGCATGATTTACAAATTAAGGCACTATGTTTCTCTATCCACTCTCAAATTAGCTTACTACAGCATGTTCAACTCACACCTTTAATATTTTTTTTTTTTTTTATTTTAGTTGCATATTTATCCTCCTATCACGAGAAAGCGATCAATGCGCTATACGAGCTCGCTTAGGAGTTGCCGGCCATCTGTCTACCACACCAAGATGGGGGAATCCCGCTAAGTACCTTTCCCAACGGCACAACAAGTAAACTCACCGACTTGTTCTCCACACTGTCCCTTCAATGCTGAGCGTCAAGCAGGGAAGCTGTAAATACCAATTTTAAAGTCATTGGTTTGACATGACTCGGAATCAAACCCGAGTCTACAGCTCAAGAGACAGACGCTCTATACCACTCGGCGATCTGAGCTGTAATCGGCCATCTGAGCTGTAGTTGTAGAGCTGTAATATTCTTTGCTTAATTGGGAAAGAGCAACCAAAAGGTAATATCACAAACTTAAAATTCTTCAAAACAAAATCATCAGAGCATGTCTTTTTTGTCCACAACATTATAAAACAAACTTAGTTTATTCTAGATTAAAGTCTTGAAGCTAGATGACATATTTACAATGGAGTACGTGAAATTTATGTTTAAATACAACAACTACATGCTACCGAAGTCATTGTTACGTAAAATCCTTCCGAACTTTTCATTTATGAGAAAGTTGTTCGTGATGTGGAAGCTTTCATCAAGAACAAGTCTTTCCTAAATATGGTTTGCATGAATTAGTTTTCGAACGATGAAAAGCACTTCTGGCCTCTCAAAATGATGTATACTGTGTTTTTTTTTTGGCAAATGTTCTGAGCCAAATTTTCAACCATTTTAATTGATGCTGTTTAAATCTAAAGTTAGCCTAGCTTGATGTGAAGTAGAAACTCATTGACTTGTTATACTGGTTACTACTGCTTATACCAGACTTAGGATTTGAATTGGAATGTTCTTCTAAGGACTTTGCTTTGATGTGATTTGTTTTGGTTGTCATGCACCTGATGAGACACATAAGGTCGAAACATTGCGCTTTGTCGTGCATTATTTTGTTTTGCTGTTTGCTGGTATTTTATACTGGTTGTGCTGAGTAAGTTTATGCATCAAATGTTTGGGTTTCTTACATTCTCGCCTGGGGAAGAGTGATTCTGCCCCCTTTTGGTTAATACGGGTTAGGTAAAGAAAATAAAGTGGGACATGCATAAATCGCATTCACAACTAAGACATTCCTATGATGCTGTGATAGTTTATTAGGGTTGTGTATGTTAAAAAGTTCTGGAAATTTTGTATTTAATAATTACTTTACCAAATTTGAAGCAATACATAAGTAATACACAAAACAAAGACATCGTCAAGAATATTTTTAACCCTTCATTGGCACTGCAGCAGGGAGAAAAGCTTTTCATCATATTTTTTTAAATTTTTGGAAAAATATTCCGCCAAATTATTGTCATAGCTTCTTGAGTAAATTTGAAAGATACTGTAACAACCATATTTTAACCAACTATTAATTGAGCTCTTGTATTATGCATTCTTCGTTTTTTGTTAGTGGAAGTGTTAAATGTCAAATTGTAATTTATGATCTTGGAAGTCTTATTTCACAGATTGCTACAATTTTGTTTTTTCCCCCTCAAGCTACTTTTGACAAATATTTAATGCTGCCTAATTACTTTCTGTCCTAAATACAGTATTATTTATTTTTTAAATCTTCTTTTGTGTGTAACAAAGCTTACCATTTGTTTGATAATAATCATTATTCATTTTGCAACTTTTGTAACTGTCGCATAATTAACTTGGTCTAATTAACTGGTCTAATGTACACTGGTGCATAAAAATAGAATGCCATAGCTCTACCACTGACGCAACATGTTTTGCTTTTATTTCTTTTTTTTTTGTTTTGTACAATGTACATACGTTACAAGTCCAAGTGTTTCACCATTACTGTTTAAGTAATTGCTAAGTATTAAGGTCCGGCTGACTTGATGACGCTGTGGTTTTTCGCTGTTTCCTTCTGGTGTGTTTTTTGTAAACTGTCTAGTAAAATAAATTTGACTTGACCTGTAGCGATGTGGACTAGCCTAGTTGAGCTAGTACCGTTAACTTAATTGTGAGCTAGTAGTTATAGGCTTTCTCACTGGGCATCTTTGTTTAGGGCCAGTCGCCTGCTAAAAGGAGGGAACTGCCTAGAAAAAAGATGAAGTCGAGATGTTTGGGAAGAGTAATGCAAAAAGAGTTATTGCAGTCTGGAATGAGTCTAGTCTGTATTGGTTGTGCGTAGCAAGGCTGATGAGACTTTTGTTATAGTCGAAACATTGATTTGCTACTGACAGTGTTCTATGGTTTATACCGGAAAAACTTTTGTTGGATAGAAAGTGTAATGCGAACGCGCCATTATGTAGCACGCTTCCGTTACTAAAACAATATTTTTCTGAAAAAAAGTTGCACGAATGTTGTCAACAAAATTACAAAAAACAAAAAAATTAATTTTAAATAAGTGGACAAAGTGGTAATAAGGACTTAAGTTTAATATTGTTTCTTCAACAATTAAAGCAAAATGTCAAGCAGAAACAAATTCAAAGAACAAGCCCAAAACACAACGAAAAATTTCACGCAAACAAAAATATTCAGAAAAACAAGCTCAATGCAACCAAATGGTCGAGCACGATAATGCCCTGCGCAGTGCGCACTAACAATATTCGCACTATAACAAAAGTCTCGTCAGCCTTGCTACGCACAGCCTATCCAGACTAAACTCATTCCAGACTGTAAAGACTCTTTTTTGCATTGCTTTACCTGGACATCTCGACTTTATCTCTTTTCTAGGTTGTGCCCTATTTTTGGCAGGCGACTGGCCCCAAACAACGATACCCAATAAAAGAGCCTATAACTACTAACCCCAAACTAAGTTACCGGTAGCCTAACCAGCCCACATCACCAGAAGCCCTCATGGCAACCCAGTCATTTGCAGCTGCAGACGCGTTTTGACCTTATTATGGTCTCATCAGTGCAGCATAGCAACCTTCCACCTTCCTGAAAAAAAAAAAAATTCTAACCTTCAAAAGAACTACACACCCCAAAATCTACTCGTTCTGCTCTACTCGTTCTGCTCAAGATAGAACAGGGTAAAAGGTGATGTGGGCTAGTTAGGTTACCGGTAACTTAGTTTGGGGTTAGTAGTTATAGGCTCTTTCATTGGGTATCGTTGTTTGGGGCCAGTCGCTTGCCAAAAATAGGGCACAACCTAGAAAAGAGATAAAGTCGAGATGTCCAGGTAAAGCAATGCAAAAAAGAGTCTTTACAGTCTGGAATGAGTTTAGTCTGGATTGGCTGTGCGTAGCAAGGCTGACGAGACTTTTGTTATAGTCGAAACATTAATTTGTCCTTTGCAAATATTTGCACTGTTATTTGTGATGTAAAAAATACCAATAGATATAAAACAATAAAACTATTAAAGTGCGTGCAATTTAAGAGGGGGCTTTAGGGGGGCTGAGATTTTTAAGAGGGGAGCTGAAAAAATGAAAAGGGGCTTGCTGAAGTCAGCATCTCACTTTTAACGCCCTTGCTCCTGAAGTAGTTACATTTTGTGCACCGGTGATTCGTAATTTAACTAAAACGCTTCTATTAAAAAGTTGCAAGTCGCCTTTGAAAAAAAGGTTTACAAAGATCAGAAAAGTGGAAAACAATAATCCGCCGCCTACACTCGGTTAAACACGGTATGTACTTAACTCATAAACGAATTTATCAAAAACGCTGTTTTTTTGTGTCAAGATATGTGCAGTTTACGCTGCAGAAAGTTAATAAAATATATTCTTTGTCTAATTTTGGCTCTATACAAGTTAGTTTGCGCTTTCATTACCTGGTCATTGACCATGCAAACTTGCCATGTGTAGTAACTGGCCTTGCTTGTCACTGAACTTTGGCCTCCGCACTGTATTATTAATACGGTTAGCTAGTATTACGTTTGTGATGTTTAAGGGATTTCTTCTACCATGATATAAAAAGTACGTTTTTAGAAACAGCTCTTTTTTTTCGTTTGTTACAAAATTTGTTCTATCTACTTTAATCTAGGGAACTTCTATTTGGTTATTAATTGCGAAGCGGACATTGGTTAATATAAGAGTTGCGGAGGAGCGAGATTTAAACAGAAGCTGGAATATTTTACTTTGCTGGAATATTATTTGAAGCAAAAATGAAAGAAATGCCTGAACTACCAGTAAACTGTGTAACCCCGTCAAGGGTGAGTAAATGAAATATTACATGATTAAAGTAGTGGCTGCACCACTACACAAGTCATTATAATATTCATACATTATATATAAAATGCTCACCAATGCACTGTGTATCCGCTGCTGTTCTCAATTGAAATCCATCCCGACAACCACATACATATGATCCGAATGTGTTGATGCACAAGTGGTCGCACCAATCAGTTAAATAGAAGCACTCGTCATCATCTGGACAAGCAAGAACTTTCTGTACTCAGCAATTAAAAAGTGTGAGCTTAATTTATTACATTAAACTCTACAACTTCTCAGTCACTACCCGAAAGTAATGCATAAGCACTGTGACATTTATACGTTTAGGTATCTAAGCAAAATAATACTTACTTAGCAAGAAATGCCATATTTACTTGCACAACCAAACAAAAGTGCTCAATAATCTGATTGACTAGAGCAAAATGTGATTTAATTAATTTAGTTGCATTTATTTACGAATTCAAACGTTCCGTTTCACGCTTACGCAATTATCAGGGAGTCTTATTCAAATAGAATCATAATCATAAATGCATAGCCTAATTGCTCAGTTATTTAGAAAACAGTAAGTGTTCTGCAGAATTTTATTGGTGAGATTGTTTATAGTTGTTTTTGGTTGTTTTTTATTGTTTGATTGATTTTGTCATTTTTATCTTCCTGTAACAAGAAAGCGATGGAGGCGCTATACGTAGAATAAATCCAGACTCGTTTAGGAGTTGTCTTTGTTTTAGACTTTTCCGGTTGAGTTTTGCTTCCGCCTTCGTTAGTTTGCTGTTTGTTAAATTGCTCTATGCAAAGATAATTATTGTCCTGCGTCAAATTCAAGGATGCAACAACGAGGAGTGGTAAAAATATAACCGTCAACCTTGCGATCATGGCCGTTGCTCCCAACTGCTACGCCAAGCTGCTGACAATTTTACCCATGGAATATCTCTGAGTCTGATATGAGATTGAACAATACGCAACGTGCTTAAGCCAGAATGAGGAGCAGGTCCGCTACAAATTGACCCAAATTATTATGCACAACTTTGATAGTTTAATAGAAAAATGGGTTGATTGATCCAAAAGAAATTAGCTTGCAGAATATTTTCGATATGGAAACGTACATGATGTACCCTATCAGAGAAAAAGTAACGTTAAAAAAGTCCCCAGGGTAAAGTATCGGTATACGTTGTAATTCCGTGTGTTCTTTCGATAAATCAGTTTCATAGCTAGTCAAAAAATTGAAAAATTGTTTGCTGATATACCTGATACTAACTCTACAAATTAAGGCTACAGGTATATACTGTAGAATAAGTATAAAATATGAACAGGCCTTCAGACAATTAGGTTACCTATATTGCAAGTATCTCCCCAAAGTCCGCGCGGGCAGATGCAGTAATAAGTGTCAGATCCATCCATGACGCATGTTCCCATGTTTGAACATGCACTGGCTGAACAACCTAATGCAAAAATATAATGAGAAATTTATGTAAAAAATTAACAGCAATTATTGTGCTAAAATTTTGCTTACCTCCAGTTGTTCTTTGTATGTCGGTAGTAAGTACTTTTGAAGATGTTGACGGTTTGGAAGTGATCAGACCCACGGTTTTAGAGGTGGTTGCGGAAAAGTTCACAAAACCGTTTTGTATTTTTCGGGTTGCCACTGTGGCGGGTGCAGTTAAAAAGAATGTTGATGCTGCTGCCGAACTCATATAGGGAATAAAATACTTTATTTTTGTCGCTTGAGCCAAAGTGATACCAGTTTCAGAAATAATTGAAATCATCTGCAGAGTTGTAGGCCTACTAGTGACATTGGGTAGCAGCAGCAGTGCTAGCTTTGAGTGATTGCTATGTTGAAATGTTGTGCTATTCATAGAAATTGCCGTCACACTTTTCAAGATAATGTTTTGCAATGTTGATGCTATTGTTGTGTTGAATAAATAATGCTTTGTTGTCAAATCCAAATGTGTCATAAGTGTTATCATTAAGGCTGCACTAGTGGAGGAAAAAACTTGTTGGTGTGAAACATGTGAGATTGTTATGACCATGGTTGGTTTTGAAGATCTTAGCAGAAACTGTGTTGTTTGTGAAGTTGGATTCACTAACCAGCGCTGAAAACTGGCTTCAGTGTGTGAGGATGTTGTTGGGACTGTTTTTATTTTAAGTAATGCATTTGTCCATGAACATGCTTCATGGTATTTGAAAGACTCATACTCTGGTATTTTTGTCCATAATAGTGTTTTAAGTGCTTGAGCTTGCGATAAAGCAGTTGAAATTCTAATAGCGGTGGAAGTCTTTGAAGGTAATTTTAAACTAGAGGTCATTGCTAGGAAGAAATTTTCTAGTAAATACGTTACTGCAACTAATGTAAATTTGGCTTGGTTGGTTGCAGTCAATGTCAGAAGCGCTTTAGGATATTGTAATGTTGCTCCCTCAAGATTTGTTTCTGTAGCTATCGTTGTCATGAAAGAGTGTGAAAAAAAATGGAAGCGCACTGTGATAAAAGCTTTTAGCTTTTCCTGAGAATAGATTGAAGTACTGTCACTCGATGAATAATTAGTTTTTGCTTTTATTGAATTCAATGCAATGTGTTTGGTATGAAAGCATGTGCTTACAAAGAACAGCTTTTCTGAAAGAGTGGTGAATAGTAAAATTGTTTTCGATTTCGTTCTTGCAAGTGATGAAATCCATGGCTGCTTTGTGTTGTAATCATCTGCGGTGACTGGATGGATCGCAATAATTGCTGATGTTGTTTGCAGAAACTTTTCAGTAAAATTTTCTGCCTCATTTAAAGTAGTGGGCATAAAAATGAGAGTATAAGGCTTTGAAGAAATAGTTTTAGTTTGAGCCGCATAAGTAAGTTTTGTTAGAAAAAAAGTAGTCGGTAGTGTTGTTTTTGTTTCATAAGTCAATGTCGTATAGGTTGATTGAATGTGAGTGACTGAAACGTAAATGTGCAAATCAATTGCTTGAGTTGGTTTTGTTTGAGATATATCGGCTGAGAGTACATTTAGGGAATGACTTAAGGGGCTTGGTGATGATCGAAATACAACAAAGAACGATTGACTTCGAGTTGCTTGAGCTCGAACAAAAATAGTTGAAAGTTGTTTTTTGAAAAAGGTTGTCAATTTTTGATAAGTTTTAGACTGAAAGGTATCAGAAATATTTTTTCGAGTAATGACTAGAGTAATAAGTTCCTTAGAAGTGTCATCCGCATCATGAAAACTTTCATGATTAATGTTGGATGTTGATGTTTGTTGATAATACGTGATTGAATTGTTTTGTGGTAGAGATAAACTAGTTACAGTTAGTCTTTTTGTGTAATACAATGTTGCACTACGTGTCTGAATGTTACTAGTTGAATCTTCCTTTACGGTTTTAGCCGGACTGAACGAAGATGCAGTGAAAAGGGACTTGTGATGAAAACCGATGGTAAACACTTTGACTCTAGCATGGTAACTTGACAATTTTACAGATTTTTGAACGGTGACTGGGAATATCTCTGAAGTACTTTCGGAAGTAAGTGTTGTTTTCTGAAAGTATGGTTTTGCATAAACTGGCGAAGCACCACGTGATTTCAGAAAAATTAAAGCCTTCACTGAACTTGCGAGACCAGGCTTCTGCGTTTTTGTAATAGTTTTGCTTTTGGACAGAAAATTTTCAAAAACTTCAACTTCTGATTCAGCTAATGATTGAATTGTTGAAATTTGACTTTTAAAGAAAGAAATTTTTCTGAATGAATTTAGTTGTTGCAGAGTTTTGGCATAAGTTTTCAAATCGACTATAGATAAAGATTCGGAAACTGTTTTCAAAGAATTTTCTTTAACAATTGTGTTTAAATCACCAATTTTTTGCTTAATAGATACAAAAATTTGTTGACATGATATAACTGTTACCAAAACACTTTCGTTGAACGTCATGAAATCTGCTACGTCATTCGATTTGAAAGTAGCGGTAGTTTTTGAAAGTTCTGCCATTGCAGTTACGTTTTTTAAATCTGATCCAGTCTCCGAGAAACTTTTAACTTTGGAAACGAAACCTGTGGTAAGCATTTTCATAATTTTTTTGCTAGGCCAGCTTGCTCTTGTAAAACTTTTCGGAAAAAATACAGTGACTAACGAAGATGTAGCCATTGCTGCGTTAAACAGAACGCTTGAAACTTTAGTATAAAATTTACGCATCGCTGTGACATTATCAGTGATTGTCGTTAAATGTTTATGTTTTGGTCTAGTTTTTAGAGCCTTGATTATTCCTGTAAAAGTTGTGGTGGTGCTGATGACATCTTTCTTTTCCTGTTTTGTTGTTATTAAAAAGTTGATTCTGGGAGAGAACGCAACGTGTTTTGGAAGGATGTCGCTGACTGAATAAGTAACTGACAAAGTTACAGAAATACGGCTAATTGTAACGTTAGTAGAAAATAGATTTACAAAAATTTCTGCTGGTGTTTTTGCAGCATTTTTATTGACGACTTCACCTGGTGAAGTTTTAAAGAAATGAACATCCGTAAAGCTTTCATTTGATGCGCTTGAGTTGAATTTATCAATCGTTCCGGTGAACAGTTGAGCAGATAACCCTGCAGTAGAAAACACGTTCACAATATTTGTATTTGATATGATTGTAAGCTCACTGTTTGTAAAAGTGATAAAACCAATTGATAAATTTTTAGTGGCATTTATATCCTCCGCAATGTGGTAAGAGATGTTGGTAAATATCTTCGAGATAGTCATGGCAGAACCAACTGTCAAAATTTCAGTAAGATAAGTACTCGCTGAAGTGTTGTTTTGCGTAGTTTTCACTTTCGCAAAATAGTTGGTGGCAAAAGATCCAATTAAACGTTGAGTGGCAAGCGCATTGCTCAAAGCTTTAGATGGTGCAACGGTGACTTTTGTTTTGGTATTAAATGTGAAGCCATCACGCAAAAGTTTAGTTTGATCCTCATGAACATATGTTTTATTTAAATTGATGGCAAGTCTCTTGTTGACATTGATAGTAAAATCATCAAAGGAAATTTCAGTAGTGAAAAAATTTCCTAAAATTTTATGTGTTTTTTTTGTATTTTGTGCATGAACCACCCTATTGACAGTAAAAACATCTTTAAAAAATTTTAGATGTGCTGTGTTTTTAGATTGTTTAAAAGTGGTCGTGAAATTATCACCGAATAAATATTTATGTGTGAACATTTTTGTTTTAATCGTAACTTTATCAACTTTGCTCATCATAAAATCTTTGGATGAATTTACGGTGGTGATGGAAGTGAAAATTTTGTTTATTTGCGGCACTTTCATGACGGTTTGTGGCACTTTCATGATGAAACTGCTTGTCAAAATCACATTGCGATCTCTGCTCGAAAACGTTTCGTGTGTTTTATTAGAGATATTCTTCAGAGTATTAGTTATGAAAATGGTTACACTAAACATATTGTCATCAGTAAATACATCTATTGAAGATTTATCACTTTTAGTTGTAACTTTTTTGTTGGCGGTAATAGTAAAAATAGCAGGCAAAAACTCCGTGAAATCTTCACCTTTTAAAATCTTTTGTGGTGGTGCACCAGGTGTTTTCTCCGAAGCAATCAAGGTAATATCACTTGATGAGATATTGGAAGTAAACCCACCGGTGGAAACCTCAGTAAAATACTTGTCAACCTCACTTACTTCTGTCATACCGGTATTTGATATTTTCTTAGTAATGATGGAGAAACAATCGCCAGAAAAAACATCGGTAGTAAAAACATTGACTAAAGTTTTATTTTGTCGTTTTGTAAATTTCTGTGTGACATTGGTAGTTAAAGGAACGATTGGAATTTTGGTGAAATTTAATTTTGATAAAATTACTGCAGGTGTAGTTAAGAATTGCATAAAAGTAATGTTTAATAAATCGACTGATGAAATTTTAATGCTCTGAGTGCGTTTGGGAGTTACTTCAAGAATTTTGGCAAGTTTTTCACTAATATTGGTAGGAAACCTACTGGTCAAAATCTCAGTAAGTTGCTCATCAACTCCAAGTAACTTTGATGTAATTGTCTTTTTTCGAGTAACGATGGTGAAAAAATCTAAATCTTCAGCAGTAAAAATATTGACGAAAGGTTTATTTGGTCGTTTTGTAAAGTCCTGTGTGATATTGGCAGTTAGAGAAATGGTTGATATTTGGTTGAAACTTGTATTTGATGAAGTTTTTGCAAGTGTAGTTGTGAATTGGATTTCGATAACTGTGATGTTTAATGAATCGCCCAATGAAATTTCAGCGCTGTAAGTATATTTAGGAGTTACTTCAAGAGTTTTTCCAAGATCTTCCATGATATTGGTAGTAAATCTACTGGTCAAAATCTTAATAACGTGCTTATCAACTCCTGTTGCGTTTGATGTATTTACCATTTTCTGAGTGATGATAACAAAATTACCAGAAAATATTTCAGTTGCAAAAAAATTCGTCGAAGTTTTGTTTTGTTGTATCGCAAGCTTATGTGTGATATTGGCAGTTAGAGTAATGGTTGTTATTTTGGTGAAATTTGTATTTGATGAAATTTCTGCAGGTGTAGTTGTAAATTTTAAATCTGATAAAACTTCAGTGCTCTGAGTGTGTTTGGAAGTTACGCCAAAAGTTGTAAGTTTTTCACTGATCAAAATCTTAGTAAAATGCTCATAAATTCCAGTTAGGTTTGAAGTATTTTTTATTTTCTGACTAAAAGTGGTGACAAAATTACCGAAAAAAAATTCAGCTAGAAAAACATTGGTAAAAGTTTCGTTGGATCGTTTTGTAAATTCCGGTGTGATATTGGTAGGAAAACTCAAGGTTGATATTTTTGCTTTAACTGTATCTAATGAATGTTCTGCAGAAGTAGATGTAATAGTTTTTGTGTGAGTAATGTTTAATAAATCGACCGATAAAATTTCAGTGCTCTGAGTATGTTTGGGAGTTACTTCAAGAACTTCAGCAAGATTTTTAATGATGCTGGTAGTAAATCTATTGATCAAAATCTTAGTAAAATTTCCCTGAACTGAACTTGCTTTTGTTGCGCCAATATTTATCATTTTCTGAGTAATGATGACATTAAAATCACCCGGAACCACTTCAGCAGTAAACGCATTGGACAAACTTTTATTTATTCGCGTTGTAAATTTTTCTAGGATGTTTGTAGACAAAGTAGTTATCGATATTTTGGTGAAACTTGCATTTGATAAAGTTTTTCTAGGTGTAATTGTAGATTTTATACGTGCAATGTTTGATAATTCGCCCGATGAAATTTCACTGTTCTGAGTGTATTTAGGGGTTACTTCAAGAGTTTTACCAAGATTTTCAATGATATAGGCTGGAAACGTGCTGGTCCAAATCTCAGTAAAATGCTCATCAACTCCAATGAGGTTTGATGTATTTGTCTTTTTCTGAGTTACGATGGTGAAACAATCACCAGAAAAAACTTCAGCATCAAAAGTATTAACGAAAGGTTTATTTGGTTGTTTTGAAAATTTCTGTGTGATATTGGCAGTTGGAGGAACAATTAGGATTTTAGTGAAACTTGTATTTGATGAAATTTTTGCAAGTGTAGTTAGGAATTGTATCAAAGTAATGTTTAATAAATCGTCTAATGAAATTTCAGTGCTCTGAGTATAGTTGGGAGTTACTTCAAGAGTTTTGGAAAAATTTTCACTAATGTAAGCAGTAAATTCACTGATCGAAATCTCGGTAACGTGCATATCAACTAAATTTACATTTGATGTATTTGTCATTTCCTGACTAAAAGTGTTAACAAAATTACCAGTAAAAAATTTAGCAGTAAAAACATTGGTGAAAGTTTTATTTAGTCGTTTTGTAAATTTTTGTGTGATATTGGTAGACAAAGCAGCAGTTGATATTTTAACTTGAGTTGTATCTAACGAAGTTACTATTGGTGTACTTGTAAGTTTGATGATAGCAGAGTGTAGTAAATTGTCTGATGAAATTTTAGTGCTCTGAGTAAAGTGAGTATATGTGGAAGTTACTTCAAGAGTTATGGCAAATTTTTCATTGATATTGTTGGTAAACCTACGGGTCAAAATCTCAGTAACATGCTCATCAACTCCAGTTACGTTTGATGCATTTGTCATTTTCTGAATAACGATGGTGAAAAAATCTCCAGAAAAATCTTCCGTAGTAAAAATATTGACGAAAGGTTTATTCGGTGGTGTTGTAAACTCCGGTGTGATATTGGTAGGCAAAGCCGAGGTTGATATTTTGGCTTGAATTGTATTTGACGAATTTACTGCAAAAGCAGTAGTAGTTTTTACATGTGCAAGGTTTAGTAAATTGCCTAATGAAGTTTTGGTGCTCTGATGTTTGGGAGTTACTTCATGGGTTTGGGCAAGATTGTCAATGATACTGGTAGTAAATCTACTGGTCAAAATTTTATTAAATTTTCCGAAAAATAAACTTGCTTTTGTTACACCAGCATTTGTCATTTTCTGAGTAATGATAGTAGAAAAACTACCAGAAAACACTTCAGTAGTAAGGAAATTGGAAGAAATTTTATTTGGTTGTTTTGTTGATTCCTTTAGCATGTTGGTAGGCAAATTAACAATTGATGTTTTTGTTAAACTTTTATTTGATGAAGTGTTTCCACGTGTAATTGTAAATTTTATATGTGTAATGTTTAATAAATTGCTCGATGAAATTTTAGTGCTCTGAGTATGTTTAAGAGTTGGTTCAATAGTTTTAATAAGTTTTTCTATGATATTGGCAGTAAATCTACTGTTCAAAATCTCACTAAATTGATCAACAACTGAATCTACATTTGATGTGTTTGTCATTTCCTGACTAAAAGTGGAAACAAAATCACCAGACAACACTTCCGTAGTAAAAGCATTGACGAAAGGTTCATTCGGTCGTTTTGCAAATTGCAGTGTGATATCGGTGGTAAAAGTAACGGTTGGTATATCGACTTGAGTTGTATATAATGAATTTGCTGCTGGTGTAGTTGTAAATTTGATAATTGCAGTGTGTAATGTATCACCTGATAAAACTTCACTGCTCTGAGTAAGTTTGGAAGTTACTTCAAGAGTTATGGCAAGTTTTTCAATGATATTGTAAGTAAATCTACTGCTCAAAATCTCGGTAACATGCTCATCAACTCCAGTTATGTTTGACGCATTTGCCACTTCCCGAGTAAAAGTGGTAACAAAATCACCAGAAAAAATTTCTGCAGTAAAAACATTGGTTAAAGTTTTATTTGGTCGTTTTGTAAACTCCCGAGTGATATTGATAGACGAAGTCACGGTTGATCTCTGGGCATGAGTTGTATTTAATGAATTTACTGCTGGTGTAGTTGTGGCTTTTATATGTGCAGTGTTTGATAAATTTCCAGATAAAACTTCAGTGCTCTGAGTATGTTTGGGAGTCAATTCAAGAGTTTTAGCAAGTTTTTCAATAATATTAATAGTGGATCCACTGGTCAAAGTTTCAGTAAAATTTCTTCGAATTGAGCTTGCTTTTGTTATATAGAAAATTGTTAGTTTTTGAGTAATGATGGTAACAAAATCACCAGAAAACACTTCACTGGTAAGGAAATTGGACAAAATTGCATTTGTTTGTCTAGTAAATTCTTTTAGGATGTTTGTAGGCGAAGTAGCCGTTGATATTTTGGTGAAATTTGCATTTTTTGCAGTTTTTCTAGATGTAGTTGTGGATTTCATAACTGTAATGTTTGATAAATAGCCAGATAAAATTTTAGTGCCCTGAGTATGTTTGGGAGTTACTTCAACAGTTTTGGCAAGATTTTCGTTGATATTGTTAGTAAATCTACTAGACAAAATCTCAGCCATTTTCTGAGTAATGATGGTGAAAAAATCACCAGAAAAAACTTCTGTAGTAAAAACATTAAATAAACTTTTATTTGGTCGCTTTGCGAATTCCGGTGTGATATTGGTGGGCAAAACAGCAGTTGATGTTTTGGCAATAGACTCCTCTTGGATGTTGATAGGCAAAGTGTCAGTTGATATTTTGGTAAAACTTCTACTTGATAAAGTTTTTGCTGATGTAGTTGTAAATTTCATATGAATGATATTTGATAAAATGCTTAATAAAATTTCAGTGCTCTGAAGAGGTCTATGTGTTGCAGCTCCTGCATAAGTTTGGGCAAGATTTTCAATGATATTGGTAGTAAACCTGCTAGTCAAAATCTCAGTAACATGGTTATCAAATGAATCTGCTTTTGATGTATTTGTTATTTCTTGACTAGCAATAATAACAAAATCACCAGCAAAAAATTTAGCAGTAAAAACATTGAACAAACTTTTATTACTTTCATTTGGTCGTTTTGTAAATTTCTGTGTGATATTGGCAGTCAAATTCACGGTTGATATGTTGGTGAAACTTGCGTTTGATGAAGTTTTTTGAGGTGCAGATGTAAATTTCATATGTTCCATGTTTAACAAATTGCCTGATGAAATTTCAGCGCTATGAGTATGTTTGGGAGTTGCTTTTTGACTAGTGGCAAGATTTTCAATGATATTGTTACCGGTAGTAAATTTACAGGTCAAAATCTGTGCAACATGCTCATCAACTTTAGTTACGTTTGATTTATTCGTCATTCCCTGAGACAAAGTGGTAGCAAAATCACCAGAAAAAAATTCAGCAGTAAAAATATTGGACAAAGTTTTGTTCTGTCGTTTTGTCAATTCCTTGGTAATATTGGAAGGCAAAGTTAGAGTTGATGTTTTCGTATGAGTTGTGTGCAGCGAATGCACAGCTGGTGCAGTTGCACTTTTTATATGTGCAATGTTTAAAATATTGCTTCGTAAAATTTCAGTGCTCTGAGTATGTTTGGGAGTTACTTCATAAGTTTTGGCAAATTTTTCAATGATCTTGATAGTAAATCTACTGGTCAAAATCTCAGTGCGATTTCTTTGAATTAAACTTGCTTTTGTTACAGCGATATGTATCATTTTTTGAGTAACGATAGTGAAAAAATTACCAGAATAAATTTCAGTAGTGAGGAAATTAGTTAGAATTTTGTCTGGTTGTTTTATGAATTCAATTAGCATGTTAGTAGGCAAAGTGACGGTCGATATTTTGGCAACATTTCTACCTGTTGTAGTTTCTGCCAGTTTGTTAGTTATTTTATTTTGAATGCTGTTTATTGAATTGCCTGATGAAGTATCCGTGCTGACAATTGCTTTGTTCGAAGTGTTGATGTTGAAACGAACAATTGAATATTCAGTAAAAAACAAATTTCCCAAAGTTTTTTGAGGTGTGGTTGTCATCTCTTCACGAACATTGCTTGAAAAATCCATGAAAAAAAACTTGTTAGTAAACATATCTGTGGTGCGTTCGACTGTAATTTTTGTTGATGCTTCATGAACGCAACTGCTGGTTAATTTTGTATTGAAGTCATCATTGCCTGTAGTTTGCTTCGCTAACTCTTTCGGTTCCACAAAAGCAATGATTGTGAAATCACCTGATAAAATTTCACTGCTTAATGTATTTGCCAATGTTTCATTTAAATTATTTGTGATAGTCTTGATGCAATTGCTTGTTAAATCACCAGGTGCAAGCTTAGTCGTTAGTACATGCGAGAAATTTTTAAATGGAGTTTTTGTAAGCATCTCATCTACATAAGTCGCAAAGCCGTTTGTGGCAATATATATACGATGTGTATTTTCTGAAATGTCTTGATTTTGAGCTACCAATTTTTTGAGCGTATTTGTTGTGAAATCACCGCAAAAAACTTCTTGGTAATGCATATTTTCAAAAGTTTGATTTGATTCAATTGCTGATTTCTCAATAACACTGGTCGTAACATCAATAAAAGGACTTTCACGGATAAGACCATGCGTCGATACTTTTTCTGCTCCGTTTGTAAATTTTTTAAATATGTCGTTTGGGAATTTATGAAACGAAAAAATCATAGTTTGCAATTTACCAATCGGTTTCTCTACAATTTTTGGAATTCTTTTGCAAACAGTAGCAGTAAAGCTATTGGTGGTTAATGTGGTGAAGTGCTTAACTACTAAAGTACCTCTTGTAGTTTTCAGTTTATTATTTGTCAAATCTGTTACGGGCATATCCACCATAGTTTCAATTTGCATTTTGTTAAGTTCTTCTTGACCATTTTTTAAAATATTTTTGGATGAAGTTTCAGTCGCCAACGCGTTCTTTACAGTTTTAATTTCATTTCTTGTAAGCCTTGCGAGGAAAATTTGGGAGAAATTATTGAATGAGATTTTATTCAACTTGCCACTAAATTCTTCAATAGAATTGCTTGCAAAATCACCAGATGCTACTTTGGTAGAGACCACATCAACCAGAGATTTGTTTGGCTTATATCCAATTTCCATGGAGGTGATGATTGGTGAGTTACTGACTGACATGTAAGTAGAAACCACGTCCTGCATGATTTTACCTGATCCATGTATGGATTCTTCAATTGCATTGCTTACTAAATTACCAGATGAACTATCATTTTGCAAAATGTCCAATAAATTTTCATCGGGCCCAGTTGTAGTTTCTTCAATGACAAAACTCGTCAAAGCACCAAATGACAATTTGGTTTCATTTTTACGGGGCTCAGTTGTAAGATTTTTAAAGACTGCGTTTATTAAATCCGTAGTCAAAATTTTAGAGTAAAACATATCCACTAAAATTGCATGCGATTTTGTTACATGCTGTGCAATAGCAATATTAGCTGATTTGTCACATGAAACCTGTAATTTTGTGGTAGGTAAAGTTACACTTCTTCCAGATAATTCAGTGGATGAGTTTGTAACTGAAAATGTGAAAACTTGGCTAAACTTTAAAGTGCTGAGTAAGAACATACAATCATCGAGTATTTTCAACGACATTCTTATTGTTATTGATCTCAAATTGTCCAATTTGTTTGTAATTACATGTTCACCGGATCTTAATGCGGTTAAAATAACTTTACTTGAAATTGTTTTTTTATTTTGGGAATTGATAGAAAATCGATTTGTAGAATTATACTTTGAGTAGCTTCTTAAAAAGGTAAGAATAATGCTTGATGTTGATTTACGCAATATTTCTTGCGGCAGATTAGCAAAATTGACGGTTGTGATTGGAAAGTTTAATAAGGTAAAATGCTTGCTTGTAAACGCCGAGGTTTCGCTATGCATTAAATAGCTGATTCGTTGGTAGTAATATGTATGTGGCGAGATATTTTTTTTCGATGGGAAGAATAACTGTGCTGCATGTGACATTGTAACGTCAGAGCTCGAAAAAACAGTTGATGACATTGCAGATGGTGCTAGTATATTTTCAGAGAATGGAGCAATAAATAGCTCAGCCCACATGCTAGTATTATTTTCTGAAAATAACATTGTTATTGTTGAAGTCACAACTAATGAGGATTTGACAGACAAGTTCGTACTATTTTTCCACAAAGCAACAAAAGATTGCTCTAATGGTATTCTTCGGTTGTCCGTTCGATGACTAATTCTTTCAACAATTAAACTCGCAGAATCGCTTGAGGTACATTGACTAAGTGGTCTTGAAGTTAATTTCTTAGCACAAGTAGCACGAGTTTTTAATGGATTGCTGAATAGTGTTGTAATACTTGTTACAATATTTTTTTTCGTGAAGTCACCAGATGATTTTGTGGCTAAATCCATAGTAGATCTTCTTTTCATTGTATGACTTAATGATTTGACAATCAGTGACAATGTCCCTGTTTTTACAGATCGATAGGGTGGTTTTATAATTGATGTCATAGCAGCACTTTTCGCTAAAGCACTAAGTTCTTGTGTACTGGACTTGACTAGATCTTTTTTGGCTCGAGGAAAGGTTGGTTTTACACTTGGTTTCATGGCAGTCCTTTTCATCGAATGATATGATAGTTTTGTAGTTGACGTGACGGCATGACTTTTAATTATGTAACTGGATGGATTTGTAGGTGACATGCCGGTATTACTTTTCAATTTGTAACTGGATGGATTTGTGGGTGACGTGACGGTGTTACTTTTCAGTATATGACTAGATGGATTTGTAGATGACGTAATGGCAATACTTTTCATTATATAACTCCATGGATTTGTGACTGACGTGATGGCATTACTTTTCATTACAACACTCGATGGATTTGTGGGTGACGAGACGGTATTACTTTTCAATTTGTAACTGGATGGATTTGTGGGTGACGTGACGGGATTACTTTTCATTACATAACTGGATGGATTTGTAGGTGATATGACGGTGTAACTTTTTATTTTGTAACTGGATGGATTTGTGGGTAACGTGACGGCATTACTTTTCATTTTGTACCTGGATGGATTTGTAGGTGACGTGACGGTATTACGTTTCATTTTGTACCTGGATGGATTTGTAGGTGACGTGACGGTATTACGTTTCATTTTGTACCTGGATGGATTTGTAGGTGACGTAACGGTATTACGTTTCAATTTGTAACTGGATGGATTTGTGGGTGACGTGACGGCATTACTTTTCATTTTGTACCTGGATGGATTTGTGATTGACGGGACGGCATTAGCTTTCATTTTGTACCTGGATAGATTTGTAGGTGACGTAACGGTATTACGTTTCAATTTGTAACTGTATGGATATGTGGGTGACGTGACGGCATTACTTTTCATTACGTAAGTGGATGGATTTGTGATTGACAGGACGGCATTAGCTTTCATTACGAAACTGAATGGATTTGTAGATGACGTGACGGTATTACTTTTCATTGTATGACTGGATGGATTTGTGGGTGACGTGACGATGTTACTTTTCAGTATATGACTAGATGGATTTGTAGATGACGTGATGGCAATACTTTTTGTTATAAAACTCCATGGATTTGTGACTGACGTGATGGCATTACTTTTCATTACAACACTCGATGGATTTGTGGGTGACGTGACGGCATTACTTTTCATTACATAACTGGATGGATTTTTGATTGACGTGATGGCATTACTTTTCCTTTTGTAACTGGATGGATTTGTAATTGACGTGATGACATTTCTTTTCATAAAATTACTGGATAGATTTGTTATTGACGTAATGGCAGTACTTTTCACTGGCTGACTGTATGGCTGTAGTGCCGGCGTACTGTCAAGTTTTTTTCGATAATTGGATGGTGTTATGTTTGTTGACATAGCACTACGTTTCTTGGCTGAGAGAAATGATCTAGTTATTGATGTCTTGGAAGAGCCTTTCATATCATTACTGAATGACGGTGTGGGGGTTGATATTACGGTTGTTGTTAATCGAAAATAAGCATTTGGATGGATTTTTTGCCGAGACGTTGAAAAGTGGTATGTGAGCAAAGAAGGAGTTTGCCCATTAGGTGTATTCACGATTAACTCTGAATGAGTGAGTATTAGTGCGTTATCTTCGAATCGTTTCAATGTTGTGTTGAGCATCATGAATGTAGGGTAATAAAGGCAAAAATATTTGGCGGTGGTAACAGGTCGATAATTTGACAAAGATATTTGTGACTTTAAAACGCAAGCGTTTGTTTTACTTTTGTAAATAAGCGAGGCCGTTTCATCATTCATATTTTTCAGTTTTGGATCACTGGTTGGTAAAGTTTGCTTACTCGTTTCAGTTGTCAGAGCAACACTGGAAAATTTGAAGATCCCCTCTAAACACAAATTAAAAGTACTTATTTAGAGGTGTCTATATTTCGGTCATGTTCGAAAAGTTATGTTTAAGCACCCCAATCCCGTGCGGTTGGCCGAAAAAATGATTTTGCAAAAAATTTTTTTGAAATTGGCTAATGTTTCGACCCTTCTCGAAAAGCCTAAAATTTTGTAATTAAAATTACATAATAAAGGTAAGAATATTTGGCGGTGGTAACAGGTTGATATTTTGACAAAGATATTTGTGACTTTAAAACGCAAGCGTTTGTTTTACTTTTGTGAATAAGCGAGGCCGTTTCATCTTTCATATAATTTAATTAAAGTTACGTTAATTAGGGGATTACCTCAAATTCAAAATTTAAATATTGGCTTTAAAACTGTTTTAACGTTACTTTGGTGGACTACTTTTACGTTTATATAGACTAATGTAGTTATATCGATGTGTGACGTCATTGATGATATAATTTTTTGTTCAGAGGATTTCCCATACTTCGAAATTTTAATTATTGTATGTTACTGTTAATAATAAAGCAATTTTAAAATATTATTTTACAGTAAAGAACGATATTACTCAATTAGCTATTTGCTTGGAAAGCTGTACTGCATTAGAATCATAGTTGGGCAAAAACAGAAATATATATCCTAGTAAAGAACAAAAGAAGCAAAATAAAAAACATGAAAAACAAAGCATATTCAAATAGCAAAAAACTTAGTTGACGTGACGGCATGACAAAGCATAATTGTCAGCGACATGGCCTGGCGGTACCGCGCGCAGGTGACAGATCCTACGTGACGGGTTCGATTCGCGGCTGGAGCCGATCGCAATTGACATATATAACGGGTGGCTGCTGACTCGAAGAGCGCAAGCTCACTTCGCAGTCTTCCTCAATTACTGTTGAATTTTCAGTTCAATATAATTTGAAAATAACCTTCAGTTATATATAGGCTTATGCTATGCATGCAGCGTAATTAATATCGCAAAGGGCCGAAGGGGATAAATAGTGAAGAAACCGTATTACATTGGCTTAGCAAGTACAGCTTTGAAAAAGCCTGGAAATTTTTGCCTGTACTCTTCTACAGTTTGTAATTTGCTTGCGCGCTGACGAGGATTGTCGGTGCGCTGACGAGAATTGTCAGAATGAAGCTTTATTCCCCTTTTTGCGGCATCATTTGCAACTTTTGCAGTCTTTACAAATAACTCCATTTCTTGGAAGGAGCTCGAAAAGTTATGATAGTTTTGTAGTTGACGTCACGACATGACTTTTGAATGACAATCATGAATCTGAGATTTCCAAAGTTTTGTACGTTTTTGTTTTGTCAATTTCATCCCACTTGCCTTTTTACTCATTAAGAATAGCGTTTTCTGGGTCGGTATTTTCTTTTCCAAATATGGACTTCCACATAGCTCTTACAACAGGTTCAAAGATGTGGTGCCTACAGGCATTATGAAAAAAATCTATGTCCGAGTTCTTCTTCAAGCAATTTTGCTGCCCCCTGTTTTCAACCACTGTTGCTTGCAGTTGTGTCAAATACTAGAGCTGTTACATTGTCAGCAAGTTGCCACAATTGGAGCATATCATGCAAAGCTTCTGCTTGGGCTATGCCAGTAGGACCATCAAACTTTGTTACTCCAAGAAGTTTTCCATTTGTGTAAGATGGCGAACCAGATGCTATTTCAGCAAGAGCTTCTTATTTCGAACCTAGTCGCGTGGTTGTTACTTTTCGGTCCCAGTGTAATGCGATATGTAGAGGAGGATTTTGTGTGACTTTATCCATCACTTCACTTGAAATTTGCAGCCTATTAGCAATTCTAGCTCTTGTGGTAAACCATGATAAATAAATATTTTAATACGTTTTTATACTTAGTTGTTATTATCGATGATGACGAAACAATGGATCCAATTTCGATGACAATCACTAATCCAAATTACCGGATGGACATCATTTCGCTTACGTTGGCAACTGGTGTATTTAAGAAATTTTTCCTTCATCTCTATGAAACCTACTGTTTCCACTTTAAACTTTTTGAAGGAACAACGAATGCGGTTCGCTGGAAACGGTGAGCTGCATTACTTGTTATCCTCAATCTTTTACTTTTTCTCAAATCCCTTCACTTAGGTGCCATTTTTGCACCATTTTCCAGCTATATTCACCTGATGAGCTCAAAATGAGAGCGAAACCGGTCATGGATTGCTACTGCATCCCTTGCATTGCTATTTTTTGCGACGCTTTCTTGTCATCTACCCTTTCCTAATCTTTAAGTCTTGTATCGCGTTACTTTCAAAACTGCGTTGCTTCATGCACTGACTGTAACTCTAATTGTGTATTGTGGGAAGGCAAGATATTCTCGCTTCGAGGATTTAAGTGACGTATCATTATCACGGAATCGATGCAGAAGAGTCTATCTTGACCAAAAGCCTACCAAACTTGGGAACCTGGGCGCTCCCTAATTTGTTCTTCATGATAAATAGAAATCGTTAACATCTCTGTGACAGGCTTTATTGAATGATGACATTAACATGGTTGCTGCATTGTCACTGATTTTGAGGCGGTTAAGCACGGAAGACCACTCTATTGTGTCCATAATATTGCGAGGTGTCTTAAATGTAACTTCATTAACACGATGTGCAGTTTGCTGCTAAGATTCTTCTTCTGAAAATGAGGAAGCCGTACCACTACTGTATTGAGCTGTGAAAGATTTCGGTGACATGTCTTCGGTGCTCATCTCCGCTTCATTGCTATTTCTGGTTTCAAGCTGATATTGGAGTCGTTTTTGCTGACATAGTAACTGTTAATGCAACACTTTATTTTTACCTTGCATGAATGCCATTCGCTTATTTTTCTGGTCATGATAAAAAGCAATGTCTTCTTCCTTTTTTTCTTTTGATAAAAATCTATTGCTTTGTATAACCAGTAAAGCCTCAGGATTTGCTATGTCCCACAATTTATCCAGTTCCTGCTGAAATGATAGCCTTTTTCTATTGAAGTCTTTCTTTCGAAATTGATTCCGCTTTAGTTTCATCCATTGGTTCCATAGCTTATGAAATTTTTCTTCTGCGTATCGCCACCCAATCGTTTTGATCCTGCCATTGCCCAAAAGGAAAATACCTGTTCTATTGCATGTGATATGCTCAATTTAACTGGGTGAGAAGCGGCGGAAGTTTCTAGTAAGTATAAAACGTATTAAAATATTTGGCGAATTATTGAAAGTTTTATACCACTAAGTCTTATTGTTGATTTAGAATTTCAGATTAAAAAATATTGGCTTGAAAATCTAGTACGTGCCGAAGTAAATTTTTTTTTCAGAGTAGTTGCCATCACAATTATATAAAATTATATCAATATCGTTAACCTTAATAACAGTTGGTAATTCTGTTGAGTATACATTTGCTTAAAAAGGCTGTTTCATGCCGACGCGTTTGTCAGAAGTAACTTCTTTTTATTCGAAAAAGAACTAACTTCTGATGAATGCCTAGATATGAAACAGCCTCTGTTAAGCGATATATTGGTTAGAATTACCTACTGAGTGATTAATTTAGCTCTGATTAGAGCACTCTTTGAATGGGCGGGCAAAACTCTCGCGTCTCTACAGTATCATTAAACATATCACTAATAAGTTAGTGATTACTATGCTGTAAATTAGAATCTTAATAAAAGCAAACTATTCAATTCACTTATAACTAAAGCAGTTTTACTACAGTACACTTTCTGACTTCTGACGAGCGTGGTTATCAGTACTAACCTAATCAGGGAGTGAATTACTCTGATTCAAGTTATAAAGTAATTAGGTTTGTCAACAAGATTTCTGCTAATCTACCACTTTGCCGGTCAAGGGAACTCATGCTAGCAACCTTGCAAAACTTGCTTAACTCCTTAGCTTTAAGTTCTGTATAAAACCGGTCATTAAATATAAAGTCTACAAGTTTACAAAATTTACAGATTAATAAGTGACGTCATTGATGACGTCAGGCAAAACAATGTATAGTCACGTTAACTTGAAAACACCCACGGAACTTGTTAAAAGCGTACGGCATGACGATTCAAAGAGCCAATTTTAGTAAAACTGAAGCCCAAAAACTCACTAAAATGAAAAATGACGTCATCAATGATGTCACACATCGGTATAACTACATTAGTCAACATAAACGTAAAAGTAGTCCACCAGAGTAACGTGAAAACAGTTTTAAAGCCAATATTTAAATTTTGAATTTGAGGGAATCCTCTAATTAACGCAATTTTAAATACAAAATTTTGGCTTTTCGAGAAGGGTCTAAACATTAACCAATTTCAAAAAATTTTTTTGCAAAATCATTTTTTCGGCCAACCGCACGGGATTGGGGTGTTTAAACATAACTTTTTGAGCATGACCAAAATATGAACACCCCTAGTGCTTATGCTTGCTTAGGTTATCGCGTAAGGAGGATTTTTTCAAAACATGTTGCCTAGAATTAGAATTAGTTTACGCGTAACAGCTATCTTCCACGCTGAGGAAAAATTATGTTGTTGTAGCTTCAATTCAGTGGTAGTCTGTGTATGAAAAGGCTACATAAGTTTTTCTCAAACGCACAACTTTGCAAGACCTGCTCTATCCATCGCAATAATTACTTGAATTTACTGACAATGTCACCAATGTTTTACTTCTTTCCACACCAACTTTTACGTCGCACAGATATTGTCCTGCGTCCTCCATCTGAACAGAATAGGTGATAAGTGAAATGTTTCCCGAGCGAGGAGACAAAACGGCTCGACCTCTGAAATATCGTTGTGCAAAAATTGTGGCATTTTTTTAAATTTCAGAAGATTGTCATTACTAATAGAGTAAGTCAGTTATTTGCGACTTCAAAACCACAAAATCCTGCTGCTTAAACTAAACTAAAACGGTCAATTATTAGGCGTGGCGGAATCTGTACGTTTTTGTGGTGAGTTGCTTTCTGATTACCATGGCAAAACAAGTTGAATTTAGCAACACTATACGCATGGTACATGAATCCATAAGAGTGAGTGTTGATTAGAAATGAAGAAAATATTTTGTGAAAAGAAATAACAGCATAAGCATATGATGTTTCAAAACTGCTTAGCAACACGTAATTACAAAGATCATAAACTGCAACGCTATGCTGTAGAATTCACTGCTTGGTGAAAAATCTAATCAAAAATTTGCCGGTCTTACTAAACACCGCAAAGGACGACAAGGGACATTAAACTGATCTACTAAACACCGCAAAGAACAACAAAAGACTTGGAATCATACTATACCAAAGAACGACGAAGGACTTTAAACTAGGGTTAGGTTAGGGTTAGGTTAGGGTTAGGTTAGCGTTAGGTTAGGGTTAGGTCAGGGTTAGGTTAGGGTTAGGTTAGGGTTAGATTAGGGTTAGGTTAGGGTTAGGCTAGGGTTAGGCTAGGGTTAAGTTAGAGTTAGGCTAGGGTTAGGCTAGGGTTAGACTAGGGTTAGGTTAGGGTTAGGTTAGGGTTAGGTTAGGGTTAGGTTAGGGTTAGGTTAGGGTTAGGTTAGGGTTAGGTTGGGGTTAGGTTAGGGTTAGGTTAGGGTTAGGTTAGGGTTAGCTTGGGATTAGGTTAGGGTTAGGTTAGGGTTAGGTTGGGGTTAGGTTGGGGTTAGGTTAGGGTTAGATTAGGGTTAGATTAGGGTTAGGTTAGGGTTAGGTTAGGGTTAGGTTAGGGTTAGGTTGGGGTTAGGTTGGGGTTAGGTTAGGGTTAGGTTAGAGTTCGGTTAGGATTAGGTTAGGGTTAGGTTAGGGTTAGGTTAGGGTTAGGCTAGGGTTAAGCTAGGGTTAAGTTAGCGTTAGGTTAGGGTGAGGCTAGGGTTAGGCTAGGGTTAGGTTAGGGTTAGGTTAGGGTTAGGTTAGGGTTAGGTTAGGGTTAGGTTAGGGTTAGGTTAGGGTTAGGTTAGGGTTAGGTTAGGTTAGGGTTAGGTTGGGGTTAGACTAGGGTTAGACTAGGGTTAGGTTAGGGTTAAATTAGGGTTAGGTTAGGATTAGGTTAGGGTTAGATTAGGTTAGGATTAGGTTAGGGTTAGGTTAGGGTTAGATTAGGGTTAGGTTAGGGTTAGGTTAGGGTTAGGTTAGGGTTAGGTTGGGGTTAGGTTAGGGTTAGATTAGGGTTAGATTAGGGTTAGGTTAGGATTAGGTTAGGGTTAGGTTAGGGTTAGGTTGGGGTTAGGTTGGGGTTAGGTTAGGGTTAGGTTAGGGTTAGGTTAGGATTAGGTTAGGGTTAGGTTAGGGTTAGGTTAGGGTTAGGCTAGGGTTAAGCTAGGATTAAGTTAGAGTTAGGTTAGGGTGAGGCTAGGGTTAGGCTAGGGTTAGGTTAGGGTTAGGCTAGGGTTAGGTTAGGGTTAGGTTAGGTTAGGTTGGGGTTAGACTAGGGTTAGGTTAGGGTTAGGTTAGGGTTAGGTTAGGATTAGGTTAGGGTTAGGTTAGGTTAGGATTAGGTTGGGGTTAGGTTAGGGTTAGGTTGGGGTTAGGTTGGGGTTAGGTTAGGGTTAGGTTAGGGTTAGGTTAGGATTAGGTTAGGGTTAGGTTAGGGTTAGGTTAGGGTTAGGCTAGGGTTAAGCTAGGATTAAGTTAGAGTTAGGTTAGGGTGAGGCTAGGGTTAGGCTAGGGTTAGGTTAGGGTTAGGCTAGGGTTAGGTTAGGGTTAGGTTAGGTTAGGTTGGGGTTAGACTAGGGTTAGGTTAGGGTTAGGTTAGGGTTAGGTTAGGATTAGGTTAGGGTTAGGTTAGGTTAGGATTAGGTTGGGGTTAGGTTAGGGTTAGATTAGGGTTAGGTTAGGGTTAGGTTAGGGTTAGGTTAGGGTTAGGTTAGGGTTAGGTTGGGGTTAGGTTGGGGTTAGGTTAGGGTTAGGTTAGGTTAGGTTAGGATTAAATTAGGTTAGGGTTAGGTTAGGGTTAGGCTAGGGTTAAGCTAGGGTTAAGTTAGAGTTAGGTTAGGGTGAGGCTAGGGTTAGGCTAAAGTTAGGTTAGGGTTAGGTTAGGGTTAGGTTAGGGTTAGGTTAGAGTTAGGTTAGGGTTAGGTTAGGGTTAGGTTAGGGTTAGGTTAGGGTTAGGTTAGGGTTAGGTTAGGGTTAGGTTAGGGTTAGGTTAGGGTTAGGTTGGGGTTAGACTAGGGTTAGGTTAGGGTTAGGTTAGGGTTAGATTAGGATTAGGTTAGGGTTAGGTTAGGTTAGGATTAGGTTAGGGTTAGGTTAGGGTTAGATTAGGGTTAGGTTAGGGTTAGGTTAGGGTTAGGTTAGGGTTGGGTTAGAGTTGGGTTAGGGTTGGATTAGGGTTAGGTTAGTGTTAGGTTAGGTTAGGGTAGGTTAGGGTTGGGTTAGGGTTAGAGTTAAGCTAGGGTTAGGTTAGGGTTGGGTTAGGTTAGGGTTGGGTTAGGTTAGGGTTAGGGTTGGGTTTGGGCTAGGTTATGGTTAGGGTTGGTTTACGGTTATGGGTAAGGTTTTAGGATTTTTTGTCGTACTTTGCGATGTTTAGTACATCAATTTTAGGTCTTTTGTCGTTTTTTGCGGTGTTTAGTAGGACCTAAAATCTGCAGATTTGGCTGGAAATGCATCTATATGAATGCCGGAGATTAACACAAATTATTCCAAATTGGTGAAGTTAAGATGGAATAACACGGATTATCTTAACACAGTCTCGTGTTTTGCTTTTAGTAATAAATTTTAGACATTTTGGAAAGTCAAGTTCACACTTTTGTTTGCTTGATCCCACAGTTCAGGGATTATACTCCGGTAGGGGATTGTGTTTGTAAGGGGGCAATCTTACATGAAGAACTTTCTTTAAGATGTAATATAGTTTAGCATGTTCTTTAGTTGCTTCCAGGGCTTTTTATTTTTAGTTCAGTTGTTTTATTTGTCAAGCAAAAGATCAGATTACCGATCAGATGGCCGAGTGGTATAGTGCGTCTGCTTCTAAATCGGTAGACTTGGGGTTCGATTCCGAGTCGGGTCAAACCAATGACTTGAAAATTGGTATTCACAGCTTCCCTGCTTGACGTTCAGCATTTAAGGGACAGTGTGGAGAAAGCCGGCAAGTTTACTTGTTGTGCCGTTGGGAAAGGCACTTAGCGGGATTCCCCCATCTTAGTGTGGTAGACAGGTGGTTGGCAACTCCTAAGCGAGCTCGTACAGCGCTTCGTCGCTTTCTCGTGATAGGAGGATAAATATGCCAATAATAATAACAATAAAAAAAAGCATTCAGTCAATTATATGCTCATAACAATGTTCATTTTACATGGAACGAAATGAAACTTGGCGCAGTTATTTGACTAGGAGACCGCGACAAGACCACAATAGTTATCGAACAACATTTCATGCTCTATGATTTATTTTGCTAGTATTCGAAATTAAATCATTGCTGAACATGAAGCCAACATAGTTCCTTCGTATTTTCACTTCGTCATTTTTTTTTTTTGTTACCTGAACGTGCCAAACGAACGATCGATGTACCATTCTTTTTTCAACACTGGAATGAGAACCTCGTTGGTTATTTTGAGCCAGCGAACTCGCTTCTGATAAAATGGAAGCTCGTATTTGGGGGGATGAAACCAGCAGTTTAGAATCGCACTTTGACCCACTGTTGCTTCCTCTTTATGTTTTGTTTTCGCCCGAAATTCTGTAAATGGAAAATAATGACTTACGGTTCTCAATATATCATCATAATTTTAAAACTGAATCACCAAACTGAATCACCAAACGGGCAACCACCATGATCTCTTCTTTATGCGTATCTGGCTGGCCACCATTCTTTTTCACTTAGCCCTTAAACTACTTTGCAGTTTTCCCCCGCAACTAAAGCTTCCATTTGAATCTTTAAAATCTATCATTTATACATCCCGCATGTGATCTTTGATGATGATTTTTTGATTTCATCATGAATGCTTTAACTTCTCATCACGTGCACGGTAAAAAATATCATACGCTTATATCTATGAACTGTTTTTTATACAGTATACGCGGTTTGCATGGACCTGGTGCTTGTTTAGTTTTGTCTACGTTCACTTTTTCTTTCTTTCGGCTTTTCCCTACTCGGGGTCGCCACAGCGCGAAAGTCTTATCCATAAAGCTCGGTCAACTTCTTCTCCCTCCCTTGCTCCAACCATCTCCATGTCTTCTCTCACCAAATCCTTTGGCCTTCCTCTCTTTTACCAGGTATTGCCATCTCTATCATTCTTTTCCCAACGTAACCCTCTTCTCTCCTCTTCACGTGTCCATACCAAGGTAACCTTATGCCCCGAAGTTTGTCTCTCAGCTTTGCAATTTTTGCCGTCCCTCTCACATACTCGTTCTTTATCTTGTCCTTTCTTGTAACACCTAATGTCCATCTCACCATTTTTAACTATGCTACTTCCATCTTTCCCACCTGTTTTTTGGTCATCGCCACAGTTTCCATTCCATAAAGCATGGCTGGTCTAATAACACTTTGGTACATTTTATCTTTAATCTGTGCTGACAACTTTCTGTCACGCACAACTCCAGAAACCTTCTTCCAACTCATCCAATTTGCTTGGATCTTTCTCCCTACTTTTTCCTCACATCTTCCATCACTACTAATTGTTGAACCGAGATATTTGAAATTTTTCGCTCTCTTTACTACATCCCCTTGCAATTTCAACTCTTCTTCAACGTCTGCACCTCCAAGGTTTAAAAATTCGGTCTTGCTCCGGCTCACTTTCAGGCCTTTTCTCTCCAATGAATTTCTCCAAATCTCCAGGTTCTCCTCTTGCTCTCTATGATTGTGTCTGGACAGTACTATGCCATCTGCAAACATCATATCCCATGGCACTTCCTAACTGATGTCCTATGTCAGTTTGTCCATAATGATGGCAAAAAGAAATAGGCTGAGAGCTAAGCCTTGGTAAAGTCCCCACCCTACTTTAAATTCCTCTGTCAGTCCTGCTGCACATCTTACTGTTGTTGTCGCTCCATCATACATATCCTTCATCACCCTTAGGTAGTACTCCGATGTTTCAGCCAACCGCAAGCATTCCCACATTTCCTTTCCAGGCACTCTATCATATGGTTTCTCCAAATCAATAAAGACACAATGCACTTCCTTCTGGCCCTCACTCCATTTTTCCATCCTCAAACAAAAAATTGCATCAATCATACTTCTTCCTGGTATGAACCCAAACCGTTGTTCAGCAATTGTCACCTCATTTCTTATCCTTAAATCTATTACCCTCTCCCACAGTTTCATGGTATGACTCATCAACTTGATCCTCCGGTAATTTCCATACTCCTTGACGCCCCCTTTTCCCTTGTACAACGGCACAAGTACGCTCCTCCTCCGGTCATTTGCCATTTTCTCTCCTCGCAAGAGTCTGTTGAACAAGTTTGATAGAAACTGCACATCTTTAGTCTTTAGAGCTATCCACACTTCCACTGTAATGTCGTCAGAACCTTGAGCTTTTCCCTTTTCCTTCTTCCTCAACATATTTCTGATTTCTTCCACGAAAATATTTCTCTAACCCTTTCTCTAGGGTTTTCTTGATTAAGCAACTTTTAGAAATAATCCTTCCATCTCTGTTTCATTTTCGTTTCTTCCACCAAAATCTCCCCATTGTTACTTGTAATCACTCTTACTTGGTGTACATCCTTGCTTTGTCTGTCTCTTTGCTTTGCTATCTTGAACAACTCGTTCTGCACATCCCTTGTTTCCAATCTTTTATACAGTTTTTGGTACTCCTAGTTTCCTTTGGCATTCTCTTTTAGCTTCTGTTCTCGCAGTCTTATAAGCCAATTTGCTTACATCATCTCTGGTGGTATCCCATACTTTTTAGCTTTTCTCTTATTCATCAATTTCTCCTGGACTTCCTGATTCCACCACCACGTCTCCCATTTATTTGAGGTGTTAACCTTTTCCGATGTTTCACCAAGTTTCATTCTTGTATCTTGTCGACTACTTTTTACCAGTGTTGTTGTCTTCCAAGTATTCCGCTTTCTATCACTTCCGTTTGGAATTTGCTTTTCATATTTGGATCTTTCAATTTCTACCCTTTTAATTTCTTGACTGCTTTTGGTGCACTCCTCCATTTAGTCCAAGCAACCATTGTGCTGACTACCATTACGTACTGTGTCGCCACACATTCCCCAACAACAACCTTTGTATCCACTACCTCCTTGATTCTTCGTCTTCTCACTATAACATAATCCACCTGTGTACTGCGGCCGTCACTACTGTAAGTGATCTTATGTGCATGTTTCTTTACGAAGAAGGTGTTAGTAATAGCCAGACCCATTCGCTTAGGAAAATTCACCACTGCTTGTTCTTCATCAATTTTCCTTCCCAATCCGTATCTACCCATTATTTCTTCATCACCATTGTTCCCTCCCCCTACGTGCCCATTCATATCTGCTCCTAATATAATTTTTTCATGCTTTGGTATCTTTTCCTCTGTTTCATCTACGTCTAGCCAGAATGCTTCCTTTTTTTACGCATACACCCCACTTGTGGCGCTTATGCACTGATGATATTCATCACAACACCATCAAGCTCCATTTTTATGCATATTATTTTGTCTGATATCCTCCTCAATTCAATAGCCTTGTCCACATAATCGTTTTTCAATACAATCCCTACACCATTTCTTTTGTTTCCTTTTCCACACTACCGCATTTTATATCCTCCACCAATGCATCTAGCTTTAGCTCCCTTTCATCGTGTTTCTTGCTCACACAGTACATCCACTCTTCTTCGCTTCATAAGGCCCGCCACTTCCCTTCCTTTACCGGTCATGGTGCCAACGTTTAATGAACCAACTTTTAGCATGATTTTTTTAGCTTTCTTCCTATCTTCATTTCTATCTTTCTTTTTCCTCCACTGCTTTCCACCTCTTCTTTGCATCCAAGTAGCATGTCCACCAGTGACCCTTGGTGACAAATAACTGGTAACGGTCGTTGTTATCCCGGGATCCGACCGATCCGGTATGAAAATAGATAAAACGGGCATGTTAGAATACTTGGCAAGGTTTTTACGCCGGATGCCCTTCCCGTCGCAACCCTCCCCATTTCTCCGGGCTTGGGATTGCCACTCAGGGTGCCACAATTTTTGTGCAACCTGAGTGGCTGGGTTGGTCTACGTTCATTTACGTTTGTTTACTTTTACGTTAGTCTACGACCATTTTGTTAGTGTACGTCCATTTACGTTAGTGTACGTCCATTTACGTTAGTTTGTTTCGAAAGAAAGAAATAAATTAACACAAATGTTCCTTTTTTTCAAAAATAAAGATTTTGTATGAAATTAGAGAAAGTTTACGCTAGCAGTAAAATCATAAAAATCTCAAAATCACAGACAAACTAGAACAAACAATGACGTCATACTCAAACATCCTGAACATTCGCCAAAGCACAGTCTCATTAGTGGTCGTTGATTGAGACACGAGTCTTTGCGCAGAGCGCACATATTTTTGTAAGTCTTGTTGTTGTTTCCACAAACTGGGAATCTATGTTGTTTCTTGCATTTGTGATAGCACACGCATTCCTGTAACATATTTTAGATAAACTTACCAATGCGTAAAGACATTTATTACAAGCTAGTGGCAATGGCGACTCGTGACCATTTTAATCGAGTTTGCTCAAGGTTAAAGAACTTCACTCAATAAATTTAACTTGAATCCAACTCTCCAAGATCTTAGGCTAAATTAAACGTAATCAGAAAAATCTGATTACGAGCAGGATTTGAACCCACGCCCGCTCTGACCGGTGACGTGTCACCAGCGCAATGGTTGCGGCGAGTCTTTACCGGAGAAGCGGCCTTAACCACCCGGCCATCGTAATGTGATGCCGGAGCAGCCGAATTTCTCGCATATAGATTAAGACTAATTCATCATGCCACTATAGGAAGGCAGCCATTCAGCAGTTATGACTGTGACAACTAGTAATTATTTCATATCGATGAGCAATAAAGGCTTGTACCAAAGTCTATCCAGTCCAGCTAGTAGCAGGCAGCAACAAGGCTAAGAGAGTGATTCAAGCTTATAAATCCGTATGAAAATTTTCACTTAATAAATTTGACTTAAATCTAACTCTCCAAGATCTTAGGCTAAATTAAACGTAATCAGAAAAATCTGATTATAAGTGGGATTACTATAGTAGGATGATGAATCACTCTTAACATATATACGAGAAATTCTGCTGCTCCGGCATCACATTACGATGGCCGAGTGGTTAAGGCCGCGTTTTCGGTAAAGACTATCCGCAACCATTGGGCTGGTGCCACGTCACCGGTCGGTGCGGGCGTGGGTTCGAATCCCACTCGTAATCAGGTTTTTCTGATTGCGTTTAATTTAGCCCAAGATCTTGGAAGGTTAGATTCAAGTTAAATTCAATAAGTGAAATTCTTTATATTAATTTATAAGCTTGAATCACTCTCTTATCTTTGTGGCTAGACTGGATAGATTTTGGTACAAGCCTTCATTGCTCAAGGTTGTTGCATTTTTTTGCTTCGTGCAAATCACTTTTATTGTCTGTGAAACTGATTCTGTAAAGTATTACGGTGGAAAGGGGTCATTTCCATTTGTTGCTTAGCATTAGCAATACCTTTCATACTCCGATTTTACGACGACACCATAAAGCTGGACAGCGCTATTTCGGGCTAAATCCCTCATAAGCCGCATTCAGGTGAAAGGTGCATTTATCAACCCTCGGATTCTAACCACCCCTTCAGATTCATGCACCGAATAAAATTTAACTTTTGTGGTACGTCATAGAAGTTACGTTACAATCTCGTCACATTTCCCGTATCATCAGGCCAGGAAGGGGATCATCGTTTTACTAACGACGACAATCAATAAATTCTTGTGGTTTGCGCTGACGTAGTCACTCATCACTGAACCACATTCTTATTACAATCAACTAAATACTACTTGTCTTTCACAGTAGGTCTATAATTGGCAACAATGCAGCAACAAACTGGACAGCGAAAGACCGTTTTAGAGTCATCGAAGTCACGCTGCCTATTCACAGATTATTATTTGTGTCGTGTTTATGGGGCGCCGTTTGGAAAAAAATTATACGTTTTCTGAACCATGTTTTTTGAGCTTATTTAGACCATGATTTGTTCTATATATATGCCGGAAATATCCGACTTATACATCGTACAAATCGTAGGCTACTCTAAGTTGAACCAAAAACACGCGCAAGATAAGTGGTTCGACTTAGAGTACTATTTGTCCAATAATATAAGTCGGATATTTCTAATATATGTATTGTAGAAACTCAGTCTGCGTCTGGCAAATGTTTGGTTTACTACTAGAATCAATCACAATTAGCCCATCAACAATATCACACAAAATTACACTGTGACGCAATAAAAGAAAGTCAAACAAGATCAGTGACGCCACAGGACTCCCCCCCAGTGAGATGACGAACGACTTATTCATTCAAATATACAACAAAAAATAATATACAGTAGGACAGGGAGACTGCGAAGGGACCTTCAGGTCTTCGAATCAAGCAGCCACCCTAAAAACTAAATCAATGGTTTACATTCACTGTTAATTAAATAGGTGCCGTTCTTGGACGATAACCATGGATAGTAATATAAACAAGTTGTGAGCTACTTTACTAACTGGTAACTAGCTAGTAACTCTTTAAATAAAGATCCTTCCATGATTTTTTGAATTTTTTCACGTGAAATTTTCTTATTTCTAAAGAAATTTCGAAGATCTATACGTTGCTATGTGATAATGATTGAGACCACACGCTTGCCTGCGAGTTGCAATAGAGTGACAAGTATTAAGGTTTGTAAAATAGCTTTGTAAATTAGTAGGTAACTTTTTGTTGAAATGACAATGTACGAATAGGGCAGTTTAAAGTTTAATCATGTCATCGAGTTTGAGGATACTCAGCGACTTATAACCACTTGAACTAGAGTGTCTCCATTGTATACCAGCTAGCAGTTTAACTGCTTTGTTTTGAAGGATACGAATAGAATTAAGATGGGTTGAAAATGTTGAGGTCCAGATTGTGATGCAGTAGAGCAGATGAGAGTTAAACATGGCGTGATAAATTTGAGTTAATACATTTTCAGGAAAGAAATTTTGACTTTAATCATGATTCCTACAGAGCAAGAGAGTTTATTGTAAAGAAGTTGTATATGGGACTTGAAATTAAGGTCATTATTAATCTGTACTCCCAGGTGCTTCGCTGTTTGCAGACACTGATCTTTTCATTGTTGTACAAAATACCATTGCTATTAATTTGCAGGTTAGGTTTACTCGATATTAACAGTGCAGTTGATTTTTGAGGGTTGATACAAAGTTTATTAGCTGTCATCCAGTGATAAACTGTATTCAGTGCAATATTGATGTCATCGATCAATTTGGTTGTACATGAAGCACTAAAACTAAGACAAGTGTCATCTGCAAACAATAGATGTAACTGATGTACAGTTGACCAAATCATTAATGTAAAGTAAAAACAATAAAGAACCTAGAGTGGAGCTCTGAGATATCCCCGATTTAATTTGGAAAAGATCCGAATGTTCAATTTCATCCAACGTGACGAATTGTTTTCTGGATCGCAGATATGATTTAAGTAGATCATTAGTAATCTCTCTTATCCCGTAATGTTCAAGCTTTTGGATTGATATATTGTAATTGACTGTGTCAAAAGCCTTTTTTAATATCTACATAATAGCCTTTTTAATATGGTGACTAGCTGGAGTGATCTTAAGCTGGCTCATTTTGTTTTTGAGTTCTGTGAGGGACGAAGTACAGGTAGTATCAATGTCACGCGAAGAAGTCTCTGTAAAAAATTGTCCAGGCACTCGCAAAGTAGTGCCCTAAACCAGTTCAGCACACGTAGCCTAGATATCTTCTTTAACGGAGGTGCGGATGCCAAGCAACACTAGAAGCAAGTCAGGCAACGTCTCTGTTCAATGACATGGAGCCGTTTGTGCGGTTAATGCACTTTTTAATTGCTTGTGCATTCTTTCCACCATGCCATTGGCAGCTGGGTGGTAGGCTGTAGTCCGGATGCGTTTGCATCCAACCATGCGAGTCAGTTCGTCAAATAGTTGTGATTCAAACTGGCTGTCACGGTCCGTTGTAACGGTGGAAGGACCCCGAAACGACAAATCCAGTTGTTGAAAAAGGTTCTTGATACGCATTCTGCGGTGATTTCCGAAATTGGCAAGGCTTCAGGCCATATCGTAAAACGATGTACACATGTAAGGAGGTACTGGCAACCATGAGACACGGGCAGTGGCCCGACGAAATCGATATGTACATGATCAAATCATGCATCTGGTGCTTGGAAGGTTCCAATGGGTACGGATGTATGCCGGTGAATTTTAGATTGTTGGCATGGTAAACACTGCTGAACTCGTAGTTTAATATTGCGATGCATTTGGGACCACACAAAGCGTGATGTCAAGAGTGAACGGGAAGCCTTCACTCATGGGTGCAACGTAGAGTGAAACTTATGAAAGACTGGCTTTAGAAATTGTGTTGGTAGCAAAGGCCTAGGTGTCCCAGTGGTTACATCACATAGAAGTTTCAAACTAGTGTCAGGGATGGCAATGCTTTGAAACTCAAAAACAAGCGAATTGCGGTCAATATGAAGAATTTCCTCGTCGGTTTGTCGAGCAAGAGCAATTTCTGCATAATCAACACCATCGATTTCCGTTGACACAGAGTTGATGACTGAATCTACTGGCCTAGACAAAGCATCGGCTACTAAGTTATCTTTTCCTTTAATATGTTGAATATCTTTAGTATATTGGGAAATCATATCCAGCTGGCGAGATTGTCAGGGAGAAAACCTGTCAGTTTTGGAGCGCAATGCAAAAGTTAGTGGTTTGTGATCAGTAAACACGGTGAAATCTCTACCTTGGGCCAAGTGGCGAAAGTGAGAAATAGCAGAATATATACCTAATAATTCTCGGTCAAAGGTGCTGTATCGACATTCGGCAGGGCTTAATTTGGGAGAATAGGAGATAGAAAACCTCTGTTAATCCACAGTCTGTGGCAAAATTGCACCGAGAGCAACATCCAAAGCTTCAACCATAATGCTCAGCTTTGCATCAGGAATCGGGTGGCTCAGAAGAGTCGCTTTGGTCACAGCCTCTTTAATAGCAATAAAAGCTGAGGAAGCGTCTGCTGACCACAAAAGGCTTTTTGCTTAGCACTGATCATTGTACGCAGTGGCAGTAGGATCTAGGCGCAGTTGGGAATGAACCTGTATTAAAAATTTACTAAGCCTAAAAAACGTTGCAGCTGACGTCGGGAGGAAAGTTGAGGAAACGTTTGAATCGCCTTCACTTTTTCTTTGAGAGGTTTGATTCCATCTTTGTCAACAAAGTGGCCCAGAAAGACTTAATTAGTTTGACCGAGCAGGCACTTGGCAGGGTTGATCAAGATACCATAGTCCTTTAGCCAAGATTAAAGTTGCTGCAGATGCAAAATAAGTTTGTCGTGGTTCTAACTTGCTACCAAAATATCGTCGACATACGCACAGCAAAAATCCAATCCTCGAAGAACTTCATCGATGAAGCATTGAAATGTCTGACTTGCATTTTGTAAGCCAAAGGAAATGCGAGTAAATTCAAAAAGACCAAAAGGCGTAGTGATGGTTGTCTGAGGAATATCTTCAGGTTCAACTGATATTTGGAAATACGCCTTAATAAATCAATTTTTGAAAGAATTGTAGATCCATGCAAACCAGAAGAAAAATCCTAAATGTAGGGAACAGAATATTTATCTCGTTTAGTAATGGCATTTAAGGCTTGAAAGGCTCCTCACGGACGCCAATCTGCACCACCATTTTTAGAGACCTTGGCCGTGGAGCTACTGGAGGTCTTTGAGTGACAATGTGGTGAGTTACTTTGTGCTTTATGGGGGCCTCATAAGATAAAGGGTGAGTTATTTCGGGAAAGTTATGGAGCAGCTGATCAAGGTCGGATCGTATAGCGGGTAAAAACGTTGGACTAATTGCAGGAATATTTGTCGCTGCACCTGTGACACAGCGACGGGTCGGCGAATGAACCAGTTGATAAGAATGCATGTCTACCAACATCTTGAAATGATGTAAAAAATCCGCTCCCAAGATAGGGTGCGATACATCAGCAACTGTGAAAACCCAGGGAAAAACGTCTTGAAACCCTAAGTCTGCGTTTAGAAAACGGTCTCCAAAAACAGCAATGGAAGAATCGTTGGCCGCGTGCAAAAGCCGACCATTAATCCCAGTTTGCCGATCCTTACTGCTGAGGGGCAGAATTGATACAGCAGCGCCTGTATCCACTAGGTAATTGAGGCGATTGGTTTGATTCTGCACGAGTAAAAGACGACTAGAAGAGGGTAAAGCAGCCACACTTCAACGTTTATTTGCATACATGCACAGCACATACACAGCAGAAGGTGAAAGAGCCTATGCTCGTCAAGTCACTTACACCCACGCAATGCAATGCAATTAAACATTCAAAAGAAGTAGTCAAGTTAGTTCGATAAAAACAAGAAATAATCAGGAAACAAGTAAAGCAAACGCAAATAACAAAACCTTTAGTCTTATTAGTGTACAGCTGGCTTGCAAAATGCTTTTAGTAAATGATAAGACAATAAAAGTGAATTGCAGGTAGGTCTATTACTCACGTAATGTGCAGAATCAGGAGCACATATTACACAGGTGCATATATCTGGTTTGTACATGTAACTAATAAACCGAAGTACTACCATTAATTAGAGTTAATTACGAATATTTCAAAAGCAGATGACTCTTCACAGCTTTTTAAAATTTGTTGTAAGAATATTCCTTCCACTCCAACCTATAGCCGTTTCAAATTTTGGTTTGCACAAAAAGTAAAAATTTCTTTGCACTGTTTGAGTTTACATGAGGGACGAAATAATTTTTTCGGGTTGTGCTTCTAGTTACGTGTGGATGTATGTTCGTGGTAGCATTAAAATAAGAAGAGAACAATTCTGGTGGCTTATTATGGTGATACAAGTACATAAACTTTGCTATTTCCAGGAAATAAAGTTCTTCAATATAAAGAATTTTTAGGTTAGTATAAAGTATATTATTAGCTACATGCTCATTTCTTCGAACTCCGGATATAGTACGAATAATTTTGTCTTGCAGTACTTGTAACGATTGTATATTAGTTTTGTTTGCACTTCCCCAAGCCAACAATCCGTATGTTAAATGACTTTGTACAAGACCATAATACAAAACAATAAGAGCATCCTGGCTAATGAGTCGCCGCATTTTATAAAAGATTCTGCTGATATGAGAGAGCTTATTGCAGATGTATTTCATGTGGGCGTCCCATTTTAAATTTTTATCGACAAAAATTCCAAGATATTTAGTTTGCTGGCTTTTGGTGAAAGAATAGCTAGACAATTTCACTTTAAAATTGGTAGGACAACCTAATTTCTTGTTCATGGGCGATCAATCATAAAAGTTGTTTTAGATAGATTTAGAGTCAGTTTGTTGTTCCAAAGCAACTTCTCTGCTTTTTTAATTTCACTGTTTACTTTTGATTTAAGGCTAGACAAGCAGAAATCATTCATGATTAACACCGTATCATTGGCAAACAGACGCGTTTCAAAATCAGAGGCACTTGGCAGGTCGTTTTCGTATAACGAGAATAAAGTTGGAGCTAGAATGAATCCTTGTGGCACGCCGATCGACATTTCTGGCAAATGTGAAGATAGATTGTTGACATTAACATATTGCTTTCTATCATTGAAATAACCTTCTAATAAGTTGTAAAAATTTTCCCCTAAAGCTTAATTCTTTTTTAGTTTAGACAAAAGTATTTGGTGATCAACAGTGTCAAATGCTTTCTTCAAGTCAAGGAAAATAATACAGGTAAAATGACGATTGCCCCGGTTATTGCTAATGGAGGAAAAAATATCTGGAAGAACAACATTGATTATGCTGGAATCTTCTAGATTCTAGAAACTTCTTTCCTTGAGCATTTTTTCATCTTATTTGTGACGTCATAATCAACATTTTGCAATCTATATTGTTGTTTACTACTACGTTTACTGCGTGTCATAATTACTTAACAATATGGAAGTATGGAATTTTCTGGAATCGTAAATTTTCCATAAATAGGAGCGAAAATTTGTTATTGTATTCAGATTAATAGCCTCTTAGATGTGTTGAGAGTAAGTCTGTGATGCTGCTTTTCGTATTTTGTGGGTTATTTCGAGTGAGTGTTAGCGGAGATTTCAGAGTGATTTGTATTGCGCTGCGAGAAATATTTTCTGAGTTACTTAATACATAATTTCGTTGTAAATAAAAATGGGAATCAGTGTTTCAAAAAGTGCTAGATAACTGAGTTCAGCTAGAGCAAATATACGAATTCACCACAGTTTAAAAACATCTATTAAAACCCGACAGCGTGTTTCACCGAAAACAATATTTTTGTTGGCTACTATGAAAATAACTTGTTTCAAACTATAAACAAGCCTTTTTTTCTATACTAGATATGTTGACGATAGTTTTTTTTAATTTTTAAAACAGAAGCGGATGCAGACCACTTCTTTCTTGCTCTCAATTCATTACACCAGCTTTGAAATTTACCATGGAAAAAGAAGCCGATCAAACACTCTCTTTTCTCGACGTGAAAGTTGACAAATCCGAAAAACAATTTCAAACATCGGTATACAGAAAGCCTACACTCGCTGGTCGCTACATGCGTTGGGATTCTTTTGCACCCTCCAAGCGCAAAACGAACCTAATCGAAACGTTAGTTCATTGAGCCCTCGTAATCTGTTCACCTGGTAAAGTTAAACAAAAGCTGGACTGCATTCGCTACATTCTGAAGAATAATGGTTACCCTGAAACAATAATCAACTCCAGCATTTCAAGAAAATCTCCCGTTTTCAATTACTTTCCAAAGAAGGACTAAAGAAATGCTAAGTGTATCTGGTAATATTTCTCTTAGATTCGAAAAACAGGTAAAATCTAACGTTCAAAATCGTTTTAAAGCCGTCAATCCTCGTGTCAGTTTTCAAACCAGAAAAATTCCGCCTTCAATCTATAACGATGCTGTGCCCATCACTCATCAAAGTATGGTCGTATATCATTACGTGTGCCGCAGTGATTGCCGGTACGTGGATCGCACATCCCCACGACTGCAAGATAGAATCAATCAACACATTCCAAAATTAATTCGAAAGAAAATCCAACCAAAGTTCTTCCCAAACGTACTGCAAAATTACTACTTCACTGAATCAACAAGACTGATTCAGCTATTGGTCTACACTTAATTCAAAATCCTGATTGTGCCTCTCATTATCATACTGACCAGTTTTCTATTTTAGCCAAAGCTGGAACGATTTTCCACTTGGGGACGCTGGAGGCAACTTTCATCAAAACGCTGAAACCTATTCTGTGCCGTCAAAAGAAATTTGTCTACTCGCTGCAAATTTTCCGACAGTTGAGTTGGATTCTAAATTTCATCCATATTCGACCAATCACAAGCGTCCTTTAACAACCAATTACAGCCTTTTCGTCTTTTTTCTCCTTTTTTGTTGCAGATTTTTCGATGAAGCTGATGACAATATATAGACCACCTTTTTCTTCTGAATTTACTCTCGCGTTAAACCCTGAAGAGAGCGAGACGAAAATGTTTGGTTCAAAAACAGTCTTTTTCAAGACTACCTAAATTTAAAAGATGTTTTCGGCGCTTTTTAAATCTGCTCCGAATTGCTGTCGAAAACTGTTATGGATCCGTGGCTTTACGGACTGTATTAGTCTCCAGATTAAGGCTGCCTGCAAGTCGGAAGGATGTCTACCTGCCATTCAAAACAGTTCCGTCATCTATGAGTATAAGTGCCGGTACGTAGGTAGAACAGCTCAACGACTTCAAGACCGCATCAAGCAGTATGTTTTGAAATGGCTACTACAGCACACAGCCTCCCAGCGAATGCAACTTATCCGAGCGAGCAAGCGAAAACAACCCGCTCCAGAATGTGACTCGGCAATTGGACAACACTTATTAGAAAACGACCAATGTGCTGTCAATTACAAAGATGATCAATTCTCTATTCTAGACACTACGCGCAGCCCTTTTTATCTCAGTCTGGTCGAAGCCAGCTACATTAAAGTACGGCGACCTAATTTATGCAAACAGAAAGAGTTTGTCTATACTCTTAAACCGTTCAAGTAGAATTTAGGTTCGCACGACTTGTCCAATCAGAACTTTAAAATTGGTATTCACAGCTTCCCTGCTTGACGCTCAGCATTGAAGGGACAGTGTGGAGAACAAGCCGGCAAGTTAGTTTACTTGTTGTGCCGTTGGGAAAGGCACTTAGCGGGATTCCCCCATCTTGGTGTGGTAGACAGATGGCTGGCAACTCCTAAGCGAGCTCGTATAGCGCATTGATCGCTTTCTCGTGATAGGAGGATAAATATGCAACTAACTAACTAACTGCGCGTGACTTTCCCGCGTTTGATTGGATTCGCCTATGTAACTAACGCTTCGCTGTTGTCCGAAACTGATATTCATGAATCGCCAGATCTTGCTTTCTCGTTCTCACTTTGACGCGATAACCCACTGACGAGTGCGTCGCGAAAAGCTTCTGGGACAAACAGCTTTTTTCACAGCTACTCTAAAGAGTTATGACTGAGGGTTTCTTGACGCCTAACGCGAAAACAGCTTTTTTCAAAGCTATTCTAAATGAGCTTTGAAATTAAGTTTATTATCAATCGTCACTCCAAGATATTTTGATCACTCGCAACAAGTAATTGTTTTGTTTTCACATACCTTAAGTTTAGATCTATACTGACAGCATTTAATTTAGGAGGTATTATAATAGCAAAAGATTTTTTTGGATTTATTTGTAATTTGTTTGTAGCACAGCAGCTAAATAAGTTTTGTAATTCTACGTTGCAATTAAGCTCAATCGCCTTTGGGGAAACATCACTCAATGCAAAACATGCTTCATCCGCAAATTGTCATGGTTTACAGCTTGTTGCATTACAAATATCACTAACGTAAATGAGAAAAAGTAGTGGACCTAGAATGGACCCATATGGAACACCAATAATGATGGGTTAAAGAGATGACGGAGTATTGACAGCAAAAAATTGTTTTCTGCATGAAAGATAACTAGCAATTAGTTCCTACGCTGGTCCGCGCACGCCATAGTGATATAAGTTATGCGTTAGCATTTTGTGGGATGCAGTATCGAAGGCTTGTGTGAAATCCATTAAGGGTAGAGCCGCAAATTCCTTATTTTGTATAGCATCTTAAGCTAAAAGAAGTTACGTCTAGGAGTGCATGTAATGTGCTGTGCTTTTCACGAAAGCCATGTTGAAGGTCGTATAAAATTTTATGTATTGAGAAAATTTGCAAAAGGCGAGATTTTATCAGTTTTGCTAATACTTTTGACAAGCAGGAAAGAAGTGAGATGGGGCGATAATTTTGGACAAGATGTTTATTTCCTGATTTGAAAATTGGGACAACTTTGGCGGTTTTAAAAATGTTGGGAAAAAAGCCAAGCTCAAAACATAATCCGAAGTACACTGACAAGAAAGGTGCTAAAATTTCAGCTCCCAATCTCATGAAAAAGAATGGATGTCGTCCTTCCCACTGGCTTTGTTTGGGCTTAAAGAGTTTATAAGGTTATAAATTTCGGCAGGTTGAGGAGCGTCTAATACAATAGTTGCGAGTGAGGGATGTTTCATATAGGGCCTAAAATTACCAGAAACCTTGTTACTGTAGCAGAAGAGCTTGCTATGGTCTCACCTATTTTAACAAAGTTATTGAACAGTTCTGCCATTGTAGGGGGGTCTTCTATAAAAGCATCATTATGACTTAATTTAGTAAGAGGAAGTTTAGCTGAGCGTTTTGAAGGAATTACAGAGTGAATGAATTTCCTAAGTTCTTCAGGATGACTTTTCTTATGAGTGATGGTATCATTATAATACAACTTTTTTGAGAAATTTTTTACCCTCGTTAGTTTATTGGCATAATTTTTGTAACGACTTTTTTCAAAATCGTTACCATTTAGAAAGTAATTTTTGTAAAAAGATGTTTGGTATTGAACCGGCCGTTAGCTCAGTTGCTAAGCACATGCTATCGGTGCGGGAGGTCTGGGGATTGATTCCTGGGCCGGTCAAATTGGCACAGTGTCGTCAACGGCTAGCCACCGTTGCGACGTTTCATCGGAGCTGTGTTGCCCAGGCGCTAAGCCGCGGAGATGGGCCCCGCAACTCGTTACACGCTTCAGCGATATACGGCGAGTAAAATGAAGATTTGATTTTTTTGATTTGATGTTTGGTTTTTATTGAAATCAGAAGGCCTTTGGTAAACCAGGGTTTTTGCTGAAGTTTTTTTTGTTTGCGGGTTGCTGCTTGAACTGAGGCGTGTTTATCAATTACATTGGATATAGTGGATAATAGTTCACCAAAGGTAAAGGTACGGGACAGCGGGTGCAAGCACACATTGTTTAGACCATTTCAATTGTTGGCCCATTACAATTTTCAATCACGAATGATTGAACGCTGTTAAGGGACATAACATGACGAACAACACATACACAAAACCCTTCGCACTTCCGCTTGTGCCGAGCGCCTGGCGCGAAAGCTGCGAATACTATTTTTAAAGTCTTTAGTATGACCCGACTGGGAATAAAACCCCAATCTACCGGCTACCAAGTCGACGCTCTTAACCGATACACCAAGCGCCGGTTAATAGTTCACTAAAGTGCTCATCTAATGTATCTTGTGGGACTGATGAGGACATGAGGTTGAATGGTAAGAGTGCTAAGGCGGTTTCCTAATCATTACGAAAATTATTTCCGTCAGTATTTTTGGTATTGCGAAGCGAATATTTCTTAATAGCGCTGGTGGGCTTATTATTTATATTTTTAATTGCGCAATAGATACTGAGATTTTCTGTGATAGCACACCGGGCGTCGTTATTGATTCATTATCATTAGTTAAGATGCCTGTGTGATCAATGATGGCTTGCGTTGTTGACGCCACACGCGTAGGTTTGGTGATTAGTAGGGCAATTTTGTTATGACCTATAAAATCGAAAAGTATAACTTTGTTTTTTGAAACATATAACCTTATTGTTAGAACAGCAAATTTATGCTGTTTTCTGTAATTAACACTTCATATGTAAGTCTAAACATGTATTTTGAACAAGAACATACTCAAAAGAGCGAAAAATTCACTTGAAAATCAGTAAAAACAATTCATATGTGCATCTTACAACAAGTAAGATGTTCAACTGTTGAATACGATTTTATGATAGAATGCGACGTGTGCATCAGTAAAATTTTGGTTTTAATGAATCATGGATTTTAACATCGAAAATGACCATTTTACAGATAGTGATGTAGGCTGGTATGTTCACAACTTGGCATACAATGCTGTAGAAATATCTGGTCTACTCGTCTCCACAATGGTTTTTGCATAACTTTTTTCTAAACTAATAAAAAAAAGTCGCTTCAAATGCTTCGTGAAAGTCGGCATGAAAACTTGAAAATTCTCATTGCCCTTCTCCACATTAAATTATCAGATTTAAAGTCTACAAAAAGTGTATTTAAGGTGGTCTTGGGGTTTAACAATTTGTGTTTTATAACAAAAATCAATGGTCATATTTTATGACCTAAAAAATAAAATATGACTTTTTATGACTTTATAACTCCTTAAGTAGATCTCGTATCAACGTAGTTTCTTCGCGATTATTGGTTTCATAAGTTTTTGCGCTACTAAAAAGAATATCACTTTAACGATTTTTATCCCCCCTAGTGATTAGGTTACAAAACGCATTGCTATGTAACAGGCGCAAATAATCTGAAGTTTGTGTTGTATTAGTGGATAGGTCAATATTAATATCGCCCATTAGTAGTGTTTTTTTCCATTTAGACTTTAAAATTTTTATCCTTTTTTTCAAAAAATATGTTTTTGTTGTTGGAAGGATGTTGGTATACTACTGCAAAAATGTGTTTAGATCTCTGTCTTTGTAACTCAACTTCAAGTCAAATTCTTCACATCCTTTTATGTCAACACTCCACGATTCGATTTCTGAAAATTTTAGATTGTTTGAAACAAAAGCACCCACTCCGCCAGCTTTTGTGGGTGTGGATTTATGAAGGAAAGTATAATCAGGGATATTAGCATTTATTGTAGGTTTGCTGTATATTCGAGTTTCAGTTAAAAAAATCATTAATGGAGGAGGAGAGAATTTTGAAAGAAATTCATTAAGTTCATCAAAATGTGCCTAAAGCGAAGAAATGTTTACGTGAAGAACAAGAAATGTATAGTGAAATTCGTAATAAAAATCTTCACTAAGCAGGTTATGGTATTTAGAAGGATTGATATTAGCAAAAAGTGAGAAATGTAAAGCAACAGGTAAATTATCTTGTTCAAGATCAATTTCTGCATGTTCAGTGGTGACCCCTTGACTTGAAAAAATTTCAAAATTAGGGCTCATGCAAGTAGAAAAAAAACACACACAGCTCAGATCGCAGACCTGCCATGCCATCGACAGACATCGCTGTAAATGAGATAGTAAATTAATTCGGTATCCTGACACTCGCCCGACCGGACACCCAAACGAAGGAGCATCTTGCTGACAGCGCAGAAAAAAAATTATCGAGCTGAAAATTTTCAAGCTGCAGCAAGCCAAACAAAAATTGCAAACTGAGCAAGAATCGCAATACTCTGGCTAGTGTTAACCCGGGCAAGCGCCCCAGGGCAAAGGTACAGGATCCAACAAATTCACAACATTACATTTAAATTGAAGCAATTACTGTATGAACCAGTTTTGCAGGAAAATCAAATCTACTGCACACAGTCAAGTAATTTTTAAAGATATTAAACTCTACTAACTTAATAGTCGAAGGAGAAAGTGTATGCGTTACTATAACTGTTATACAGAATATTAAATTTAATGCATATACAGCATACTGTCGTAATAATTAGATAGACAAGATAACGTTAGGGCGCATATAACTTAAATGAACAGCCAAAACTTTTGCAATTTCAAAATCGATTAAATTTAATTTAAACACGCTGAGCACATAGCCGATACACGCTGAGCTCATAGTTCAATTTTTTTGCCGCCAAAGTAACGAGAATAATGGCCATTTTGAGCTTTCCAATAATTTTTTTTGTTGCAGTTTTTAGCTTATGGGAAGAAGAGTTTTGCGATCATTTTGAAATTGTTTAGAAAGGTGTTCCGAAATGTAAACAGAATCTAAATTTAGTGATTGTCTGGTTTCATTGTATCTTCTTAACGATTTTAGCTATGGAAATATTAATCGTTTGTCCATTAGCATTCGTAAGTTTTACTATGATTGGTCTGTTCTTTTTTACACCTCCTCGAAAAGCATAGCGCTGTGGCAGTCTAAGACAATCTATTTTACGAATGCGACAGACCCTGGCTTTTGTATAAGTAGCCCCTCTTTCATAAAAGTACGGACCAAAGCTGTAGTTTGTCGCGGGCTTTCCCACGCATTATCGGTTGTTTCAGCGATTTCATGAATCAAAATATTGAACCTTTTTTCGTAAGATTCTTGCATTGCATCTGCTATCTTCTGAACTTTCTTGCTCTCTTCCAGTGGCGCACGCAGGATTTTTGAATGGGGGGGGGTTCAGTGACGTCACTTCGTGATGACGTAAAGATGCTACAATTAAAGTAGTTCAGAGCGATTAAAGTGCATCGTATTGTAATGTTTCTCGCCTAAATTATTGCGCAATTTCAGCTAAACATGATTAAGCTATATAATGCCATTGCGCTTCATTTAATGAGAGAAAAAATTTTACAGAAACTCAAGCTGTCAGGCCTTGATTAAAAATTTACTGAAAAAATTTTAGTTGACATCATTTTTAAGCCATAGGAAGGTTAACTGGCCAGCTTAAAAGGTTTTCTGATTAGCTTTAGCAACGTCACAAACTTCCCTCCAATGTCTTTTTTCAAGAACCAACATTGATTTAAAAAACGCATACAAACTTTGATATAAACATTTAATATGCACTCATTATGAAGAGGGCAGTTTCTCCTATAACTGTCTTGAAAAGTGAAGATAGTGGAGCATGAGAAAAAAACTGCCCTCCCTACCGAAACATTTTTAAACTGAAATAAATTGCGCACGAAAGGAATCCCTAATCATGCGATTAAGGTTAAAAACAGCGTCGATGTTGTCTAAGCGTTTTTCACCCAAATCACAGTGTCGATATCATCAGATACTCTCAAACACATGATCGGGGTGTCTGGGAAACGGAGCACTCCAGCTCCTGAGACAGTTATGGTACGTAAAAACAATTTCGCTTCCTCTCCCCCGTTCCTCCCCCAAGTATCTTCAAGTTTTTTGTTGGTCTGGTCTTTCTTGGCGTTATTTTTATATTCTATTCTCAGCACTTAGGGCAGTGTCAATTTAGATTTCTATATTTTAATAATTTTTAACAAACCGGCCGGTTATAGCGCAGTGTTAAAGATGTCGCTATCGATGCGGAAGGTTTGGGGTTTAATTGCCAGGCCGGTCAAATGGGACACAGTGTAGCCAACGGCTTGCCACCGCTGCGACATTTCTTTGGAGCTGCGTTGCCCAGGCGCTAAGCCACGGGGTCGGGCCCCGCCATTCGCTACCACGCTTCGGTGCTACAGCGAGTTTAATGAAACGAGTGCAGTGAAGATTTGGTTTACTTAAAAAAAGTTTTGTGTGTTGTCATAGTTACAGCAGATACACCGTATTTAAGGAAACTCCTACTTACCAATTGCGTCACAGCAGTATTAATGATAAAAATGCAGTTCAAGCGAAACATATAAAAGTTGGACTACCGATATTGTTGCATCGCATCCTAATGAAAGTTCCTCGAGATTAAATTAGAAAGTTGGACAGAACAAACAACATGATAGCAGTTTCGGCAAGTTCCGCAAGAAGAAAAGTCAGTTCGTCTCAAAAAAAAAAGAGAATTCATTTTTTCTGCAATTGTCAAAGGGGGGGGGGGGAGGTTTTGACTCCCAACCTTGCGTACGCCTCTAGGGCCCATCTTCGCGATTTAGCGCCTGGGGAATACAGAAACGTCGCAGCGGTGGCGAGCCGTTGGCGACACTATTCCGATTTGACCGGTCCGGGAATCAAAACCTAGACCTTCCGCACGGATAGCCTGTGCGCTTAACAACGGAGCTAACGGCCGGTTCTGGCCCAGAAATCGAACCCAAACCTCCCGCGCCGATAGCGATGTGTTTAACCATTGCGCCAACTGGCTAGTTTGCTCAACTCAAAATTATCACATCGCAAGCGGAATATCTGCCAGCGTTGCAACCACTCTCTTCTGAGAATGTCTTCTGCGCTGAAACGCTGTCATGTCCAGCCATAACCGTTCAGAATAATTTGTTCATGACATCACAACACGACATCAGCTTTAATAGCGCCCATTGACTTTGTCCAGGCTTGCATTTAAAGTCAGTCATTGGTTTAAGCGCAACGCGTCAGAAAAGTTTGACTACCGGTATAATTGCATCACAGTAAAAGTTTCTCAAGATTATTATGAGCAAGTTGGATAGCACAGAAAAACATGAGAGCAATTTCGGCAATCTCTGTATGAAAAAAAAAAAAAAACGTTTAAAAAGAGAGGTTTTCATGTCTTTCCTGATCGTCAATGGGGGGGGGGGGGGGGGAGGTTGACCCCCATCCCTCCCCCCCATGCGTACGCCACTGCTCTCTTCAAGTTCTTCCAATCTTACCATTATTTTTTGAAATGAGTTTTTATTGCTTTCATTTTCGATTGTTGCTGTGTGTTACTTATTTTGTTGTTAACAAATTTTTCGAACTCATCTAATCGTGATTCCAAGTTATCAAACCTTTTGTCAATCGCATCAATTCTTTCAATTAGGTTACTTATATTTTAAAGAAAAGGAAGGGCAGGCGTCACCCTGCGAATGGAGTATCACACTCACGTCAAACTTACGTCATCGAATGACACAATTAAGCAAATGACTAGCACCTGGAGAAGCAAAATAAATGCACACAACGTAATTCAACGTAATTTGATCAGACATATACGCAATAGCTTTTAGCAGGGCTGGTGGAACCGCCCCACAAACCCCCAGCCGGGGGGGGGGGGCAGGCCTGGTCAGGGGCCCTGCCCTGAACATTGCGGCGTTTTTTTACTTGGAAATGATTTTAATACGTGTTACGACGCAACATTAATTTGTTTGTGTGCGCGTGCGTAGAAAGGTGCTGATAGGGGAGAAGGGGGTGAAAAATGTTGGATTCCAATTGCGCTGCTCTTGTTTGAAATGTAGGCTACTGTAGGAAAAATCGCTTGCATGTAAACGATTTTTTTGATCTGTTGAATGAACAAAACCATAATTTTCCTATGTCAAAAATACACATTTTATAAAATATAAGTTATTGCAACAATATTAACTTCCTATTTTATGCGCCTTGCATTGAATGAAGTCGTACATGGTAGGTGTTTAAAAAATTGTAGATTTACCATGCTTTTTGCACAAAAGCATTAGGCGTGTGCGACTCCAAAAGCATTAGGCAAGCCATACCGTCCTTATTTCAAAGATTTGTCCTTATTTTGAAAGTCTACATCTTGGAAAATATTATTGTCCATATTTTTAAGAAATGTTCTTATTTTTGGCTTGCAACAATTAAATATCCTGAAACTATATCATATATTTAAACTTGAAATAGCAAAAATTATGTTTCACCAAAACCAAAAATCAAATATAGAAACCACTAAGCACTCACTAAAAACAACCATCAAACAACTGCACCATCACAACACTAGACTTTCCTCACGAAACAATTACTTTCTCCCACGTAAAAGAACAGAAACAGGCAAACAATCCACGTAAAAGAACAGAAACAGCCCAAAAGTTTGACAAGAAATCCCTGCACACTTAAAAGAGACAGATAAATCCCTACAAGTGTTTAAACAGAAGTTAAAACGGCATTTAACCAACAATTATAATTCATGAACCACTCTGCGTAGATGGAAAATTTGGATCATATGTCGAAGATATTCTTTTTCTTTCAAACTAATCGCTTTTCAAATGTCGAAGATATTCTTTTTCTTTCGAACTAATCGCTTTTCAAAGGATTAATTTTAAGAGTAGTTTCCGCATAGCTAATGGAACTTTTATGCAAAAGTAGAGCGTTTTTGAGAGACCCTCAAAGGAGAAGTGACCGCTTATACAAAAACTTTAAAAAAACGAGTAAGGGCGTATAATCACCTTTTTCTATAACTGCTCAATAAAAGATTGATAACTTTTTCAGATTAGCCTCAAATTCTTAGCTTTTTCGCACGTTTCATGTTCATAGCTTTCAACTTCAGCCATATATTTTTCACTTTTTTAGAGAGCCGTGAACATTCTAATTTCGCTTCCATTTTAGAAGCTCAAAAATATTCAAAATGAATCTTGGTGCGAAGAAGTATTTCATTTGTGACGTATTGATTGTATTAATGCCGTCACAATGTAATATTTTGCAAAATACCGAGCAAATGCTACACTTGTTCACCTGATGATCTGATTTGGAGATCGCGTAAACAACTTAAATATAGAATTTTTCAATTATAATAATCTGATCAAAGGCACTAGGCCGGCTAAGGCAAAGAAGACCGGCTTGAAAAGGCACTAGGCCAAATAAGGCAAAGATACTGCATTTCGGGTGGTTTGTCGTCTGGATTCGTCCTACGCATAGCGCCTTCGCCGCTTTCTCGTGACAGGAGGATGAAGATGAAGGAAGAACCGAAAGCGATAACCATATGTACTGCTTCTAAAACCTAAAGTAACTAATGATTTGCCCTTGTTGAAATTGTTTAATGAAAATCTAAATACTCTCAAGGTTTTTGCTTTTGCCCACGATGACGCTGATAAGCTTTCAGGTCAGTTACTTTTTGACATTGCAAACCGCTTGCCCGGTATTTTAAAAAGTCGTAATCTCAAATCTCTGGATGAAAAAAGTTTAAATCTTAAGTCACCCTGGGTTCGAGTCTTTGCAAAAATTCGTCGCTCACGAGATTAAAATGATGACGATAAAATAAACGAGCCGCTTTGGGTGGCCTGCGAGCTACAATAAATGCAACCAGTGGCATCATGTAAGGTGTAGCCTACCAGTGATTTGAAATCGATTTCATCGTTGAAAAAAATTAGAAAAACGCAATGTCTTTGCACGAAAGGCTGACTTGAAATTTAGTGAGGGTGGCCTGTGTAAATAGTGAGGGTGGCCTGTCTATTCATTACCGGATGTTTCATTATTTTTATTTACGTACTCTTTTGCTGTTTTGTTGCATTTTTAGTATTCGGTTTGAGCTGTGTTGTTGCAATATTTAGAAATAATATCGTTCTAAATAAATGCGGCTTTTACGGAAAAAGTTTTCCACTTTGTGTTTATTAGGTGTGGTTTCGTACAATCACGCTACAGAAACGCCACTTCAATATAATCAATTGAATGCAAAAAAAAGCTTAAGTTCAACGTTTGCATTCTGGTTCAACCAAAAAAGCATTTGTCTGACGCATAGTGCGCCTTCCCGCTTTTCGTACGTCCTGCCGGTAGTGATAGTATTGGTGCTGTAAGAAAATAATCAATTTTTCTCAAAAAATCACGAAAAAAATTAAACTCCAGTGGATACATAGACTTTAATCAGTGTTTCTAAACCGGGGTTCGAGCAAACCCCTAGTGTTCGACGGAGCTGTCTCTGAGGTTTGGTGGAAGTCCTTCAAAATCCCAACACTTTCAGGGCGTACCCGGAGGGCCGCTGGCCACTTGATTTCGGGGGGAAAACTGGAAGTCGGAAGACGTGACTATGGGGCGCCGTTGTGAAAAACACGATTTAGCAAATTTTGTACGAATTTTCAGCAACATTTACACAGTTTCACAGCTATTTAGCTAAAGTTAAGTGAACTGCAGCTAAAACGCTTTGAAAAGTACAATAACAGCCAAAGTGTAACGACATTTAATAAATAGCAGCGATATTTCACAAATATCGCTGCTATTTATTAAATAATTATTAAACAAATATCGCTGCTATTATTTCACAATAATCGCTGCTATTTATTAAATACCAGCGATATTTAATAAATAGCAGCAGCATGCAATAAATAACAGTGTCATTTAATTAACAGCAGCGACATTTAATAAACAGCAGCGATATTTAATAAAGCGCAGCGACGTTTAGCTAAAGTGCTGCGAGTAATATGCTAATGAGACCAACAATGTTTCCATTTCTTCAATTTTCATAACATCTAATCGCGGTTTGTCAGGTCTCAACCGTCTTATGTCCTAGGTTAGTGCATCATGGCAACCAGCAGTTAATTGCATTTGGACAGAAGAACGCTTGCGTAGATGCAAAGTTGAAACTTGTAACTATTTTGGGACAATAGCATTAATATCGGCAGCGTGGCGAAGTGGTTCGGAGCGTCGTTTTTACGACGACCATGATAGCAAGGTTAATGGTTCACCTCCCAACAGAGATGGGCACGACCTTGATCTTCAAAATCAGATCGTGATTTTAAGATCAAGATCGTGATCTGATCTTGATCTTCAAGATCACGTTGCTTTGGTGATTGTGATCTTGATCTTCACCATCTGCTGTAAACATTTCTACTAAGGACTGCACGCACTGAGCTTTTATATCTTTACCTAGGCCATTTCTTCTTATCATGCATTGAATGGAATGGAAATTAAGGAGGCTACTAAAAGACTAGGAATTTTGAAGAAATATTTTCATTAAAAAAATGATACAAAAAGTCCATGTGTCGATGGTGTAGCTCAATGAAATTAGGAGTTCGTCTTTGAGTGCAAAGGTCTTTAGGTCAAAACACGCAAAGGTTGTTCTAACTCCATCTGTTAATCTCAGGAACACCGGTGCCGCAGCGTACCGGCATATAGCCTACTAGGTTATGCATTGCAGTCTAGTAAAATTGTGACAATGGATGAAAAAATGTTTTTCATATTAACAGAACTTCAATCATTTTTTATGACACCTCAAAATGACGTAGTGTGCTACTAATCATAGTTGCTCGTCAGGGACAAGTTGTGCGCAAAAAATGTAATAATCAGCAACAAATTTTAATCTTTCGTTTAAAAACTTGCCAGTAGCCAACTGAAAATGTAAAACTTTCATAATGGGCTTTTTTGCTGTCTCAAACGTTGGATCAAGCCATGTAGTTACATTAGTTATTGTTAACTTGTAAACCAATTAGTATTTAGTACGCTGTATAATAAGTGATCTTGATCTTAAGATCACGATCTTGATTTTCAAGATCACCTTGTTTGGGTGATCTGATTTTGATCTTCAAGATCACGAGTTTTGGTGTTCAAGATCACCAAAACTCGTGATCTTGCCCATCTCTGCCTCCCAACCTAGTCTCGTTTTTGCGTCCTTGGATAAGGCGCTTCACGATGATTATCTCTGCTTGGTGGAATCTGGCAAACAGCAATATAAAGAAGTCAGAAGAAAATTCAAGCGGAAAACTCGGAAACAAAGGCAACTCCTAAGCGAGTCTGGATTCGTCCTACGCACAGCGCCTTCGTCGCTTTCTCGTGATAGGAGGACAAAGATGAAGAAATCAAATCAATATATTGACTTTTTTTTTAGCTTGTAAGGATTTTTTAGCTGATAAGGCATTATGAACAGATGAAGCTTAGCTTAGACTAGACCTAGAGTAGTAGAGTATTAGCATGTCTTGGTCAAGATTTTTCAAAATTAGAACAGATTGTGTATTTATTACTGTAGTTCATGATGTGCATTTGAGTATGTGCAGCAGTATAACACAGTTTACAGTAACTTATACCATAGTCTACCAACATGTTTAGCCATGGACTACCGGTATCACCTGATCATGGTATTCCAGTTCAGGCTCAGGGCTAGTCCAGTAATTAAGTTGGACATTTGAAAAAAAACTTGCTGTGAGCAGCATGTCTGAAGTACCAGTATTGAGTATCGGTACCGTGTCCCCTCTCAACTTTTCCAAAGTCTAAGATGTACTAGTATGATACCGGTATCTCTTCCGTGAAAAGCAGTTACATCTTATTTATAAACTTTGCTTTTTCAAGAAAATACAAAGGGTGGTACTGTGGTAGGCTACCGGTATTACCTATGGATAATATTTCCCTAATTTCTACATATAGCCTACCGGTACACGGGTACAGCCTGTATACAGTAGTTTGCTGTAAATGTCTGTGAATTTAGTTATTGCTTTTTAACGTTGTGGCTATTATCTGTGCACGTTGTTTTAGACACATTTTTGTTTTTATTTATATACCTATACCGGTATATAGCTATGGATGAATAATGTTGTTATGACAATCAAAAAGATTTATTGCTTACCGGTATCTAAATCAAAAAATGTTCATGTTTGTTCAATCCACAAACAGCGGAATATAGTAGGCCTAACCGAATACCACGAATGATTGCATGGAAATGTGTTGCAAAAGGTTGTGGCGTGGAAGGACAAGGTATATAATGTATTGTAGATGGCCAAAAATGGCTAACGCTTACTGGTAAGCTATTTCATAGTTTAGATTTATAATAATATTTTAGCTGTTGGACTTGTCTTTCTGTTTTAAGCCGCGTTTACACCGGACGCGACGCAACCAACCGCGTACGTTGCGACGCGAAAACTTTCGCTTGCGAAAGCAGCGTTTACACCGAACGCGACATGACGCTTCGTTCTATGGGAATAGCGTCCCAGGTTACCAGCAGTTTAGGCTATCTACTGTAATAGTCTAAGCAAAGAAGTATGTATAGCTTATTACGAAGGTAAAGGTTTCGACATGGAAATCTGTCATGAGCAAGAGACGACAGTAACATTGCATAAAAGTTAAGTTGCCTCCAATAAATGGACAGAGTGCCAAGAACATCCAATCAAACATTGGAAATACGCGATTCCTTCAAGTATTATTTCATGAAAAAGGAAAAGTGGAGTGGCCAGATACAATGGCAAATCAATGCGTATGATGGCCACAGAGACACTAAATGGTCATTTTTTTTATTTACTAGGCCTACCTGACTACTGTAGTAAATTCGTTGAAATTTAAATTTTATGAACGAGCTTAAATTAAAAGAAACTTCGTTCAAATTTTTGTATACATTCAAGAAGAGATTAACTTCAAAAGTGGCAGAGATGTGCGATTTTATGTGGCCTATTTTCTTTCACTTAAATAAATCCGTCTATTTTGTTTAGACAATTTAGACAACTACAGCGAAGCCTAAGCAAGCCTGCCCGATTTTTTTAATTAACAATTCCTATTTACTCTGAAGTCAGAAAGCAACGTTTTAATAAATTGTTGTTTCTATTTTGCGAAAGCATATGACGTGATCAACAAGCAGTATCACTGCAAACTTTTCCACTGACAAAGACTGAAATTTCAAAAGTTCCAATACGTTTTTAACAACGAAACAGTGACTGAAGAGCACAAAAACCAATACGCAAAAGCACACATAACACAATTAGGCCTAGAAGCGGCTCATGCACAGACCTAAAACATATCATGAAAAACAGCAGTCAAAACGAGAATACAAAGATGTTTCACCACTGCGGACCTATGGTTGATGAACACTGAAATTGATTCAACAGTCAAGCCACTTCGATTTGCTTTTAAGAAAAATTGTAATAAATAAAAAACGGTTACGGAAAGTAATCATTGCAACAGTACGTAATACTGATAGGAAACTTCGGAATACAATAAATATGGGACGAAAATAGCTTAAGAAGGAAAAGTAAAGCCACAGCAATTCTTAAAACTGGCTGTTTCGACAAAATAGATTCAGCTGTCATCATCAGCAGCATATGCAAAGCGGTACAAAACTGTAAGGACTTCACAGTTTTGTACCCTCGGCCAACAGTTTTGTACTGCCTTCCATACACTGCTGATGATGACAGCTGAATCTATATTGTCGAAACGTCCAGTTTTGAGATTTACTGTGGCTTTGCTTTTCCTCCTTATGGTAGGTGACTGTTGTCATGCCTAGATTTTGCAAGCATGCAACAGTAGACCCAGGGTTGGGAATCGATACCCAAAAAAGTAAAGAAATAATCGATTTCGATGGTAGTTTAGAAAAGTAAAGAACAAAGAATATTGTAATCGATATTACACTGAGCATTTAGCGGTGTACTCCAAGCTTTTTTGTGATGTATTCACATTCATGCGATAATCTATAGACAAATGACGGACATGGTATACATTATTGATGCGAAGCAACTTTGCTATTAAAAGTTTCTTTTCATTTTTTTTTGGCGGAAAAAATATTCATCAGCAAAAACAACGTAATGACATACCGTACACTATTTTAAATTTACTAAAGTGAGATAAAGTAACCTGGACAAAAAGAATCGAATACGTAATACCGAATTGCGCCGAAAAAAAAAGGAAAGACAAGGCAGATTCGATATTCATTCAAAAAAGTAAAGGTTCCAGTGCATTCGATGAACAAAAAGTAAAGAATATCGCAATCGAATATCGATTTTTGCCAACCCTGAGTAGACCTATATCACATTCATTAACTTGCCAATGGCATTGACTAAAAATAAATAATACAGCATTAATAACTTTGCAGCAGTGTCGGCAACCTTTTCAGTACTGCGCACCGATTTAAAACGGTGATAATTCCGCGGACAGGCCGGTGAAAAATCACAATGTTTAGCAATAAAAATAGATTGTAGGTCGTATTTATTAAGCAACAAGAATCTTGAACAAGCTTCACTGAAACATAAAATATTGCAATTTTACCTTATTTTTAGCTTCTCAAACCCAATTCCTAACGTTATTTTCAACTTCACGTGCTTTAAACGAACCAATAAACACTACAAGAAACATTTAAAAACTGTCACGCTCAAAAAAGAAATAGATGAACGCCAAGCACAGAAAGCACAAATTGAAGTGTTAAGACTCTTCAAATTCCAGTTTGTGCAACATGGTTAACACAGTAACCTTAAAGGTAGAACATTTTTCGGAAGATAAGTTCTTCATTCGACTGATGATGGATGCAAAAAATAATTTGTTTGGGTTATTATCTGAAAAAAAATGTACTGGTGTTAGTTAATTTGTTGTAAAAAATTTTCCTGCGCAGGTCCATAGATATTTTTTAATATATTGCCCATTCAAGAACACACGTCCTCACCTAGTCTTCTATCAGCAGTTAATTCAAATAACACCCGGTTTATCTCTGTGGCTTTGACTTATCAGTGCTAGTAGTTTCAGCATTTGACTTGAAAAGGGTGTGTAAATAGTTAAATTTTAATGTTCAAACACTGCAGTAACAGTTTAGCGCTTTTCAGTCAGTGTATACTATGTACAATAAAACAACATATTGTACATTCTTTTTTCATTAAAAATCATTTTATTTGAAACAAACTTTTCAGTAAGTTGCAAGCTGTCCAGCTTAAATTGTTGCACATTTACAATATCGTACCGTTCTGCAGAAGTTCCAATATTTCTTCATTCAAAGCGTCTTCTGATTTTCTCTTCTGGGGCTTAGACTTTCGTGACAATTCCAATGGAGCATATTGGAATAGGTCTACTGTCTTTTTTGTCGAGAGACCTTTGCATTGTCGTACCAGCATCAGTATTGCTTGCGTCGCTCAAACTGAAGACGATTGTGTCACCTGGCGCGAAATTATCAAGCCTAGAAATTTCAAAGAAGTTCACTCGAGCCTCATGGCTGTCACCGCACGACGGCTCTTCTTCAAGACTACCCTGGGCTAGAGCAGCTGGAATGTTGCTATCAGTTCTGAAAATGCAAAAAGGCAATAAAAAACGACAAACAATATAGTCGGATAGTGAGTTACAAGCGAGATCAAATTTCGACTGACAACTGAAACTCAAATGTAACCCACAGTGGGATTCTTTTTTCACTTCTTTGTACATCCACCATGGTCAAGAGCATTTTCTTAAGGCTATAGCAATCACCGTATTATTTCTTGTTCAGAAACACATTAAGTTTTCCAAATACAGTTCATAGGATTATTACCAGGAATGATAGAGATACCAGCAACCAACTATTGCTAGCAAACATTTCAATTTGCTAATGCAAGTATGATATTTAAAATTTTAACAGTATGTATTCTAGCAAAGGCAGTGGTTCTCAAACAGGGGTTCTTCAATTATTAGGGCAGTAGTTCCCAACCAGGGGTCCACGGACCCCAAGGGGGCCATGAAAAGTTCGCTGGGGGTTCGCGAGTGCATTCGCATTTGACAAAATTAATCAACAACATTCAAGAAATTTCTTGGTAATGTAAGCACAAAGCAGCAATTTTTACGTACGAAAATAATGTAGAACAGTAGGCTGAATTGTTTCTTTATTTGGCTAAATAATGCCTAATCACTAACCACCCAAACACAGATCAGTGTCTTGGTGCGAAAAAGACAACAACAGACATCTGATTAAATTGCACGAGGGTACCTGTATTATTGAAAGTTACTTTTCTTATGGTTTTTGAATGTAACATGTTCTGATTTCAGCAATTTGTAATTTAACTTTGTCTACAATATCACATTTAAAATTTGCTGGCATTTGTAAAAGTGATCGTGGCACGCCAAATTATTTGTTTACGGTTGGTCATAAAAATGTAGGGGTCCGTAAGCTTGAAAATAAGTTGAAAGGGATCCGTGACTAAAGAAAGGTTGGGAACCACTGTCTTAGGGAGTGAAATAATAATGAATTGATTGCCTGGAAAATAATAGCCTTCGTTTTGTGCTTTGTATCTGCGCTTGAATTGCCTGCTATCAAATCGTTTTAGTTACCGCCTGTTCAAGAGTTGATTGCGTAATTTTGTTTTCTTGTGCTGTTCTAATCGAGCAAAGGTTTCAGTTTGAGTTGCAGTTCAGAGAGCGCAGTGCTTTTCTTTTGTCGTTAAAGGGTGTTTTATAATTCTATCTATTTCAGGATGTAATGCTGACTTTAAGTTTTGTTTAAGCTGGAATAAAGTTGCATTATAAATTGTGATCATTTCAGTTCAGGGAGTCTGTAAATTCACTATAAACTTACAGAACTGGGGGATCCAGACTTAGGAGGGGGGTAAGAAACCAAGTATATAGAATAAATCCTTATTTGCAGTTTTATGAATTGAATAATGGATTACACAGGAATATCATGCACAGTCTGCGTTGCCAATCTACCATCAGATTAAGTTACCATTAAGTCTATTGCCTTTTGTTTACGACTATCACCCTCTTCGCATGAAGTTTTTCTTCTCTTATAAACCAAGTGACAAACTTTTAATCAATTTTAGCAAGATTTTTTCGAAGAAGGTGATAGCACCGCAATGTTTCTTGAACCTTTGTTAAGAAAGTAGAGAATCCACTTTGTGGGGACATGATTTAGACCAAATATTGCACCGTGCACTAGGCCTATAGGCTATAATATTTTGCAGCTGTGGGACATCAAAAATGTACGGACTTGTTTGAATTAAGCCATGGTTCGGGTTAGGCCCTAACCCATACTAATATCGTACTCACTAGCGCCCCTAGCGGTCCTCATGCTTGTGATATATCCCCCTGTTATGGGACGCGACTTAATTCAAACAAGCTCTGAAATGTCATGTAAGACTCAGAGCCAGTAGCGTATCAGCATGACTAGTTTAGTGACCACCGCATCACTTCTGCAAAATTAGACTGCTTGTCCACTGCGCATGTGATGTGTATAATATGTGATGTGTATATAAGATGTATACTGTATATGTACATATACAAATTCAAGTGATGATGTCTGAATCTCAACAAAGAGCTCGATGTCCGAAAATTGGTCAGAGCATTAATAAATAAAATTTATTCTTGGCTACAAACGCACTACACGGTGTTTCATGCCACGTATGGCAATCTTCAGGTGCAAGCTTATTCAAATAGAATAAGTAGTTACTAGTTAGGCTCTAAGATTCTATTTGAATAAGCTTGCACCTGAAGATTGCCATACGTGGCATGAAACACCGTGTAGTGCGTTTGTAGCCAAGAATAAATTTTATTTATATATATATACATATATATATAAATGAATTTATTCAACGCTAATTTACATACACTACACAGTGTTTCATGCCACACGCAAATGCGTGGCAATCTTCAGGTGTTAACTACGAAACAAAGAAAGAATGTTAAGTTATTCGCATAAGTACTTACAATTTTTTATTCCAATGGTAGGATCGGGATTAGCTCTATGATGTGAGGAATAGCGAAATAAAATTGCTTTTGCTAGTAACTGACAGACTGAAGTTAATTAATTGAGAAAAGTATTTTACTATAGCAATCATATAGGAAAGGTTTGTGACGTAATAAATGCGGTAAACTTAATTTATTAAAGAAAAAGAAAGGGTCGTGGAGCCGGAAAAAGCATTTGGTTGGCATACAATTAAAGCAAATTAAAAAGAGTAAAGATGAATAAAATAATGACTTAACAATTGTACTCAAATAGAACCAAAGTAGCAGACAAAAAAATTAATAATAATGATTAAGTACACTGTTTCAATCTGAATTTATTTTTGTGGCGACATTTATTTAGCATTTCATCTCTTGAGTTTAACAAATTTTGGTCCATGTGTTTGTTGATCAGC